>JAAFCF010007135.1:77269-94368 GCA_013389785.1 Helicorthomorpha holstii | reverse complement strand
GCTGATTGTTGACATACAATATTGCTAATTCACAAGTTTGAAGATCAAATGTTACAATTGAACACAGTGTATAAATATATGATAAAGTGTACATGTTAAAAACGTCATTTCTATCATTTTTAATGCCACAAATTTTCATAATTTCATCTGGCAGTAAATTGTTGGTAAGAACTTTAAAATTGCATCATTAAAATCATTATCATCATTGATGATTCTGCAGTATGAAGCCTCAATTTTAAAGTTTAATGATGGTAACGAGTTTAGGTTGGGTCCCTATTCTCTTGATGGATTTGCCAAAAAAAGATGGTCATTTACAAGTTTATGGGGTGTTTCTTTCATGGCTGTCCAACATGCTACAAACGAGAAACATTTAATCCAGTGTCAAAATGTGACATGTTTACTCTGGAGCAGGACACTGTTTGTCGACTGCAACGCATTCAAAAGCTACAGCCAAAGGCCAGCTTGGAATGAATCTGGTAATGTGACTTGGATAAGCAAGTAAAAAGTGATGTTGATATGACCAACTTTATTAGCAAATTACCAGACATTAATGCATGATGCATTTTTTGGTGGTTGAGTTTCTCTCACCACATGTTACTATAAAGTTTAAGAAGATGAAATCATCAAGTATGTTGACTATGTCAGCCTTTACCCTACAGTAAACAAGTACTCACGGATGCCTTTGGGACACCCTGAAATTATTCAACAAAATGTTGAGTACAACACCAACACCTACTTTGGACTTGTAAAGTGCACAGTGCTACCTCCGCAAAACGTATACCATGCTGTTTTGCCATATCGATCCAAGGGCAAGCTGTTATTTCCTCTGCGCAAAACCTGTGCCGACACTCAAAACTCGACACTCCGCGATTGTCAGCATACACCACAAGAGCGTAAACTTGTGGGAACATGAAAAACCCCAGTAGTTGACATGGCTGTGGAAAAGGGTTACCATGTGCTACATGTAGAGGAGATTTGGCAATATCCCCAAAGTTCTGTGTACAATAGTGAGAGCAACAATGGGGGTCTATTTGCCAGTTATGTTAACACCATGCTTAAACTTAAGCAGGAAGCTTCTGGCTGGCCATCTAATGTTAACCAGCCCACAGGAAAAAGAAAAGTTTGTCAAAGAGTATTTTGACAGAAAAGGTATTAAACTTGACGTTGAGAATGTCAAAAAGAACACCGGATTGCATGTCACAGCGAAATATATGCTAAATAGTTTGTGGGGAAAACTGGCGCAGCATGACAACCTGAGTAAAACAGTGTGTGTGTGTGACTTTCACCAGCTGTATCTGCTGCTAGTGTTAGATAAAGTAACAGTGACAGATGCCTACATGATCAGCTCCCACATGACACCGGATTGCGTGCCACGGCAAAATATATGCTAAATAGTTTGCAGGAAAAACTGGCGCAGCATGACAACCTGAGTAAAACAGTGTATGTGTGTGACTTTCACCAGCTGTATCTGCTGCTAGTGTTAGATAAAGTAACAGTGACAGATGCTTACATGATCAGTTCCCGCATGATGATGGTGTTAAATGGAAACGGTATTGTACATTTAGAAACAACCTTTGGTTTAAAACAAATATTAAGAAAGCATTAGACTAGTGAAAATAATCTTTAGGCCACAACTAAAACTAAAATTTGTTATTTGAAAAATATTGAACTTAAACTAAAGTATTTATATTTTAGAAAAACTAAGACCATCGAAACCAATACCCCAAGGGGATATAGAGTTATATAAAAGCCACGACTGAAATAACAGTCACTCTTAATTTTGATTTTATTCTGACAAGCTGTCATTATTGTTAAGCGCACTGACGCCTGTGTTAGTTTTAATAATTGAATTCAAATTGTAAAAGATTTGCAAAGTTTAGTTTATATATTTCTCGAGACAGATTTCTAGTATTACAATTAAACTATTAGTTACAAAGCTAATTTTCAGTAGTCACCAATGTTGTTACGCTTAATAAGGAGGCGATTTTTGAAAGGTTAACAGCCGAAAGTTTAACAAGAGTCCCTCCTTGATGCGAATTCGATAAAACATGGCCACTACAACACGTCAGACTCGGCGTAAATTAACAACAGAAGAAATGGACGATATGCTATTAATCCGCGATTTTTACAGAACTAAACTTACCGACCAATGTCAAGAAATGAACAATACCAAACCAAACACCCCAGTTGAAGAGGAAGAAATTTCGACTTTACAAGAAACCCTGACAGACGATATGCATGAGTGGGAAATGATCAAAGGTGACATTATAGAAGCCCTGCATAGCAACGATTAATTGCAAGCACTAAAAGACCTGGACCAAATTAAAGTTCTTTTGTGTAAGGCTAAAAAACGTTTACAACAGCTAACCACCGTTCCAGAAAGACGAAGTTCGTCGCCTCCACCTCATCCAATATCTCCTTCCACCATAACCTCGTATAGCCCACCTAATCTCACCAGAACCATTATTAATCAACCTGTTGGCGTCGATAACACTGCCACGACTTCTTCTTTTCCAATTCAAACCAGACTCCCCTTAAAAACCATCAAACTTCGGGAATTTGCTGGGGAACAAGAAGACTGGAACGATTGGTGGTGTGCGTACCAGGTCAATGTACATGAATGCCCCGTTATGTCCGACACCCATAGATTTGGGTTATTGAAGCTCTTCTTAAAGGGGCCGGCAGCCAAGGTGTTGAAGAAATTTCCCCAAAGGAGAGCACTACAAGGATGCCATTCAGTGTCTTATCAATACATATGAAGCTGAAGAATCAAGACTACACACTCATCTGGATCAGTTTCATCGGCTTCCCGTGGTACAGGCTATATGAGATGTTGGCAGACTAAAGGAACTTTTGGACGAATTCAAGTCACCAGTGTCGTACCAACTACCCTTTAGAAAGAAAAAAATTGGAAATACAAAAAGCTGGATATGGCTTCTGATGCGTTCATGAAGGTCATCAATCTAAAGACTGTAAAAACAGTGTCCCATCCTGCATATGGTGTAAAAGATCAAATCACCCATCGGTATTATGTCGTCAGTGAGAGCCGGAAGTTGGGAAAAGTCGCTATTTTAAGAAAAGAATGCGTCCAAATAGTGTTGACAATCAGGGAGAAACAAATAACAAAAAAGGAAAACCCGAATTTGAGGTAAATAACTGTTCCTTAATTTCCAAATTTCTTCCAACAGTCAAAATTTGGTTAATAGCAGGGTCAAGTAAAAAAGTAGTTAGAGCTTTACTCGATACAGGATCAACTGTATCTTTAATTTCAGAATCGGTAGTTAATGAACTTTGCCTCCCGCATGATCGACGACGGAAGGTTGAAATACAACATCTGGGCGATCGACCAACAAATAGCTCATGTGCAACATTTGTAGTAGAAAAAATTTAACATTTGTAGTAGAAAAATCGTAGAACAAAAACACTTATGGCGATTATTCTCCCCTCATTAACAGATTACAATCATCCTGCAAATTTGTATACAACCTTAATTCAACCCCCTAATTTTACATTCTGGGCTGATGATTTTACCGACAATACAACCCCTATTGATTTAATAATTGGGGTTGACTTTTTACCACAAGTTTTAACGTTAGAGGTTCTTTCTATTATTAATATTATGTATCAATCAACTACTTTCGGATGGATTGCATTTGGGGTTAATAACTCTCATCTCTTTAATCTTAATTTGGAATTAAAGCAATCTTACAACTTTTTAGAGTTTAAAAATACTAATGACTCTTAACGAAACACTAAACCAAATGTTAAGTCAACTGTGGTCATTGGACTCTATGGGTATTTGTGAATTAAAACCTGATAATGATCTTACATCGACCCAATTTCAAAAACTTTTACATTATAATCTGGCTGAAAATCAAATTTATACATTATTGCCATGGCATGAATCAATGAAAACCCAACTCTCCAGCAATTACAGGGTGGCAAGAGCAGCCTATTTTTCTCTCTAAAATAAATTAAACAAACATGATGAGTTAAAAAACCACTATGAAGAAGCAATGAAACTTTATCTCCAAATGAACTGCATTGAACCAGCACCCACTAACATCAATATAAACAAAGGTTTTTATCTGCCTCATCGGGCAGTGATAAAAGAGGAAAGAAACACAAAGGTCCATATTGTGTTTAACGGATCATCACGCCTTCCTGGAGAATTGTCCCTTAACGATTGTTTGGACAGTGGTCTGGACAGAACATTAGATGTTATAACCTCGTTCCTACGGTTTCAAAAAACATAAGGTGGCCTGTGTGGCCGACATAGTAAAAGCCTTTCTCCAAGTTGCTATCGAATCCAGCAAACGTGAATACATGAGGTTTTTGTGGAAATTTGAACATAAGGAGCATGCACTTTTAATTTGGCAATTTCAAAGATTACCCTTTGGATTAACCAGCAGTCCGGCAGTTTTACGAACCGCCATTACTAAAGCAGCAACCAATGAAAAAAAAAACGCTCCGGTGCTGAGGCTTTGTTACATGATATATACATAAATGATTTAACACCCAGTCGTGTTACCTCAGGTGAAATAGAGGAAATTTAAATGCAAGTTTTGATAATAGGGGACAAAATGGGATGATAAAGAAGGAGTAGGCAAAAAGGTGTTGGGGACATTGTGGGATGAAACCACAGATGAATTGGTATGGGATTTACAAAATTACATTGAAAATTTAACAAAAGAAACAACTTTACCGAGAAGACAAATAATAAAATATGTGGCTCTGTTGTTTGACCTTCTTGGGGTTTTACTCCCATATACAATGGGTAAAAAATTACTCATTCAGAAAACTTGGACTCTAAAGTTAACGTGGGAACAACCAGTACTTCCCGAAATTGCAAAACAATGGTCATTGTGAATAAGAGTTTCGGGGGATTAAGGCCATGGAGATAAACAGAAGACTGTTAAATGAAGAGACTTGTCAGCAGTTACACATTTTTTGCGATGCAAGTCAGAGGGCTTATGGGGCGGTAGCATATATAACCAATATAAATAAAGAAAAAACCAAAACTACTTTTGTGTTAGCAAAGTTTAGAGTAGCCCTTTTGAAACCTTTAACGGTGCCGGACTTAGAGTTAATGGCGGCATTGATAGGCGCCCGGCTATTTAATTATTTAAGCACAATATTGCAAATAACCATCCCCACGACCTTATGGACTGGCTTGTCCATAACTTTGCATCGCATAACCAACCCGGGATTAAAGAAAAATCTTTTGTAAACAACCGGGTACAAGAAATTAAAAAACTGACAACAAATGCTTGTTGGCGACATTGCAAGTGGAGTTTGAACCCCGCCGATTTAGGAACAAGAAAGCAACAATTTTCAAACTAAGAATACACCACAACATGGTTACAAGGTCCAAACTGGTTGAAAGAAACTGAATCAAAGTGGCCTACAACTTGTCCTCTACAAACAATAGAGGCACAAGACCCTAACAAAAACGCAAAAATAAAATCACAAACTGTTTATTTAAACACATTTGATGGATCTTCATTCACTGAAATGAAGTATCGCCCTCTAATTTTGGTAATTATGGACAAATATGCTGTTAAATTAGATTGGAGTTTAAATTTAGTCTAATTAACATAATTTGTCACTTGAACCTTGAGACATAAATTAATCATTATGTTTTAGGAAATACGGATTTCTTTTAATGATGTTGCAATTTAAGTGGATAAATGAACCATGGACAGCACAATTATGCATTTTTACTGATGACGTTTGGACATAACCACATATAAATACCCTGATGAAGGCACAAAGAAGGGAACATTTTGTTAGACTAATAACTAATTTAGCAGCTAAATTGTACTGAGATTTAAAAGATTTATACCTGAAAATAACAGTAATAAATTAGTAAATGATAAACAAATATTGGCTCGTTTGACGTCCTAAAAGATTTAACATATGCCAAGTATACCAAAGGCATAAGAGTAATTTCCTGGCTATTTCAGTTTATTAATAATACACGAAATCCAGGACAAGGTTACAAGACCGATACTTTAAGCAGACAAGACATAGAAAAATCAGAAAACTTAGTGATTAAAACGTTACAAAACATTCACTTTAATAATGAAATTAAAAGTTTGCAAACTCACCACAGTTTGCCAAAATCTTCAGCAATTATAGATTTGAATCCATTTTTGGATAAATCAAACAATCTATTGAAAGTTACCGGTAGAATTCAATTAGCTGAAATTGACGCACAATTAAAACACCCAATCATTTTACCAGTTGATAATGTAACTAACCTTATTATAATGGAGGCTCACAATAAAACAATGCATGGAGGAGTGTCGATGGTTCAAACTCTTTTACGAGAACGGTTTTAGATTGTTACATTTTGGAGGACTATAACTAAAATCATAAGAACTTGCCCAACCTGCAAAAGATATAATACAAATACTTACCAGCCTCCGCCATCCGTCCTTCCAAAAGAAAGAGTTAATTTGGTTACCCCATTTGCTGCCACCGGAATTGATTATGCCTGACTGTTAAGATATCTAGAAACTTCTTCCACCGTTGGCAAGGTGTATTTGGTACTATTCACATGTACTACATCACGAGCAATTCACCTTGAAATCATATCAAACTTATCAAGTCTACAGCTCCTATTAGCAATTAGACAATTCGCCAGTAGAAGAGGTACCCCACGGAAACTTTTCTCTGATGAAGGGTCGATGTTTCATAAATTACATTGCGCATTGACAAAACTTTATCTCAAATTGAAAACTCCCAAATTGAAAGAATACTTGGAAAAGAATCAAATTGACTGGGAATTTAAAGTACCCAAAGTCCCCTGGTGGGGGGGTTTTTGGGAAAGAATAGTAGGTCTGATCAAAAACACATTATTTAAGGCATTGGTAAAATTCGACTAAGTTTTTGCGAGTTAGAGACAACCTTAATTGAAATCGAAGCTGTTTTAAATGATCAAGCATTAACAGTAGTATCCTCGAACCCAGCAGATTTGGAAATTCTAACTCCATCTAGATTAATAAGAGGGAGTTTGTTAAAATCCATTCCTCCCCACCAGATGAAATTGGAACGGCTCAACAATTAAGATCAGCACTAAAAAATCGTCGAAGATTAATTACACACTACTTCAACCTGTGGGAACAAAATTTTGACACATTGACATTCATCTTATACTACATCACAATCACCATGACTTTGTTTTGTGGTGGAAAAAGGCCAATACAAACAGATACAAAGTTGAAATTGACACGGCTGTTCTACAAACATGCCATGTGACACTACTCCCTAGTGTGGGCGTAGCCATAACTGACATGGCCGTGGCCAACAGTTTAAAATCCCCATTTAAAAGCATAGACATGCAGACTAAACTTATTAATAAAGGCGCAGTAACCACCATTCAAGACAACATTTTTAACTACTGGATTCCTTTCAGAGTACTTGTTGCTCTGGTGGACTTAGATGCCTTCAACGGTTGCCACCACAAAAACCCATTTAATTTTCAACATTTTAATTTGTCAGAAATCGAGATGAAAGTCAACAATCCGACCAAATATTTCCCCATTCTGAAGCCCAATTTTGACAACAATATGTACACTGAATGCTTTTGCACTCTTGACAGATGCTACACCGCAGTTGGGTCAGCTGGTGTTTCACCACTATTCAACCTAAACAATTACAAAACAGGTTACACTCTTTTTGCTTTTGACCTCACTCCAGATTTAAATCATGGAAATTGTCTTCAACTAAGAAGAAAAGGAACTGTAGCGTTGAACATGAGATTTGCGAAACCCCTAGATGTTAATGTTAACATTATTATAGCTGGTGAATTTCAGAGACTTGTTGATATTCATCAGTTGCAACAAGTTAAAGTTTAATAATCATATTTTAATTATTGTTAACTCCGCCCCCTTTGCCATGTGATACCACTGTGTATATATAACTGTGTAAATGCGCACACATGGGCACATATAATCCACGACATTTCAAGCGATAATATTGTAACAACTATTAGCTATGGCTTTAATGGAGATGCTTGAAGGTCTATGCGCAACATTATACTGTGTTATTCAATTTTTTGTTGCGGCTTAAATGTTTTCAATTGTATTTCTATAAAACATCATTTTAGTTTTATTCAATAACAAACAAAAATGCCACCAATATCATCGTTTCTGATTACTTCGTTTCTGGTACGAGTACGCCGGTGTGTGCCTACGTCAACTTTACCAACGGTTAATGACCGTTATTGATAATGGCATGCATTGTATTGGTATACAACTGGCCTTAGTGTTTACAATTGTGGCCTGCTTACACTTGCTATGGAATACGTCTAAATACCGCTGTTCGCGATGATTGTGTAGAGAGTGTGCATGTTTTAATTTGACATTTTAATGGTGATGATGAGGATGATGGTAACAATGACCAACAACACCAGCATTACTCAAACTGACATCAACAACGATGGATACGGTTCAACTGTTGCAGCACCTCCATGCCAAACCAGCCACCAGCTGGAAACCACATTTTATTGGCATTTTACCAGCTGACCTTTTAGTAAGCCTTAAACGACCATGCGTTTATCCATGCTGGGGTATACTCAACACCGACAACCGATATCAACCTGGAAGACATTGGGTGGCTTTCTACATTTCACAACAGGGAATTGCCGAATTTTTTGATTCTTATGGCCATCCACCTCAATACTATCACTTGCCGTGGAAAAAGTGGCTCCAACAACGGTCATACCGCATTATTCATCAAAACCGTCAAATTCAGCACCCAATGTCGGTGGCATGCGGTGCCCACTGCTTATTTTACCTGTATCATAGGTGCCACGATTGGTCCATGGCTGAAATTGTTGGAAAATATGATCCCTTAAATAACTACTGGAAGAATGATCAAATTGCCGAATATGATTTGGAGCATCATCTACAAACTGATATTGTCATTGATCCCACCCTTATTTTATATAACCAAGTTGCCAGCCGAGATTTGTTTTTTAAAAACAACCGCAAATTTTTTTAAAAAATCTAACAGCAATTATTAATAATAATAATTAAATAACTGTTTGGTGGTGACACTTTACAGCATGGAATAAAATTTTTTAAAAAACAATAACAGGAAGATTATTTTTAACTTAAAGTTCCTGTGTTTTTCTCAAATAAAATAAAATGCAATTATTTTTTCAGTCACTTTATTTCTTTTTTTTGTGATTGTTGCTGTTTTGTTTGTGTTTTTTTTGTGCGTGTGTGTGTGTGTGTTTTTTTTCATCATGGAACTTATCCATACAATGTACGGTCGTTTTTCATACAATCTTCTGCCATTGTACAATGCGCCGGCGGACGATCTGTGGGAGGATGGACCAGATGATCCTCTTATGATTTTATACGAGGATCATGATGTTACAACAACATTTCAGGACTTCATTTTCACTGTGCGCGTGGCCGGGGATGAATGGAACTTGCCATTCGAAATCCGAGCGGAGCCTTTCGGGGACTCCTACCGACTTCACGGTCGGTATATTGACGCGGCCAATGATGGTGATGACTCCCCGGAGTTTTTTGTCGCGCAAGGGCTGGTAAGCCTTTACCAGCAAGCGATAGTACAATACTTCAATCACAATCGGGCTACATTCATTATGATGGCCGGAGTGACAATTGAGGAGGATGTGGCCAGAAATGGACCACTAAATGTTCATGTTAACGGGTTTGCTGCCGCTGACGCTGACTCCGACTCTATTAATTCTGCAATGTTGAATTGTGGGTGACAAAAACGCAAACTTAACTGCTACCGACATGGTGATACCCACCGACCTGTTTTTGTCTTTGCTCTTTCAGCAGATAGATGTAATTGTTCATACTTCACTTGTCACCAATGGTGATATGTGTGCTTACAAAAGTTACTTGGCCACCCTGCTAAATAACAGTTTAGAATGAATGCAGTCATCTCTCTATGCCCAACTATTGATCTGCGAAGACAACCCCGGCATCTACAATAGTGGTGAAGCCATAACTGATGCAAAAATATTGAAAAGAACAGCTGATTAAGCTGTCAAAACTTTTTACTGTTTCGGGACCTCTGTTCTTGAATCTGTCAAGTGCAGATCGTTACATACCCAAGCACATTGACTTTCGTCTTATTCTACATCGCAATCACCATGAATTTGAATCTTTGTGTTGGCCTTTTTCCACCACAAAACAAAGTTGAAATTGATGTGGCTGTTCTACAAACATGTCGTGTGACACTACTCCCCAGTGTGGATGTAGCCATAACTGGTGTGGCAATGGCCAACAGTTTAAAATATCCATTTAAAAGCGTAGAGATGCAGACTAGACTTGTTAATAAAGTCGCAGTAACCACCATTCAAAACAACATTTTTAACAACTGGATTCCTCTTAGAGTACTTATTGCTCTGGTGGACTTGGATGCCTTCAACGGCTGCCACCACAAAAATCCATTTAATATTCAACGTTTTAATTTGTCAGATATCGAGATGAAAGTCAACGGTCAGACCAAGCCTTTCCCCATTCTGAAGCCCAACATTGACAACAATATGTACACTGAACACTTTCGCACTCTTGATGGATGCTACAATGCGGTTGGGTCAGCCGGTGTTGTGCCACTAATCAGCCTAAACAATTACAAAACAGACTACACTTCTTTTGCTTTTGACCTCACTCCAGATTTAAATCACGGAAATTGTCTTCAAATAAGAAGAAAAGGAAATGTAGCGTTGACCATGAGAATTGCGAAACCCCTAGATGTTAATGTTAACATTATTATAACTGGTGAATTTCAGAGACTTGTTGATATTCATCAGTTGCAACAAGTTAAAGTTCAATAATCATTTTAATTATAGTTAACTCCGCCCCCTTTGCCATGTGATACCACTGTGTATATATAACTGTGTAAATGCGCACACATGGGCAAATATAATCCATGACATTTCAAGCGCTAATATCGTAACGACTATTAGCTATGGCTTTAATGGAGATGCTTGAAGGTCTATGCGCAACATTATAGTGTGTTATTCAATTTTTTGTTGCGGCCTTAATGTTTTCAATTGTATTTCTATAAAACATCATTTTATTTTTATTCAATAACAAACAAAAATGTTACCAATATCATCGTTTCTGATTACTTGGTACGAGTACGCCGGTGTGTGCCTACATCAACTTTACCAACAGTTAATGACCGTTATTGATAATGGCACGCATTGTATTGGTATACAACTGGCCTTAGTGTTTACAATTGTGGCCTGCTTACACTTGCTATGGATACGTCTAAATACCGCTGTTCGCGATGATTGTGTAGAGAGTGTGCATGTTTTAATTTGACATTTTAATGGTGATATTGAGGATGATGGTAACAATGACCAACAACACCAGCATTACTCAAACTGACATCAACAACAATGGATATGGTTCAACTGTTGCAGCACCTCCACGCCAAACCAGCCACCAGTTGGAAACCTCATTTTATTGGCATTTTACCAGCTGACCTTTTAGTCAGCCTTAAACGACCATGCATTTATCCATGCTGGGGTATACTCAACACTGACAACCGATATCAACCTGGAAGACATTGGGTGGCTTTCTACATTTCGCAACAGGAAATTGCCGAATTTTTTGATTCTTACGGCCATCCGCCTCAATACTATCACTTGCCGTGGAAAAAGTGGCTCCAACAACGGTCGTTCCGCATTACTCATCAAAACCGTCAAATTCAGCACCCAATGTCGGTGGCATGCGGTGCCCATTGCTTATTTTACCTGTATCATAGGTGCCACAATTGGTCTATGGCTGAAATTGTTGGAAAATATGACCCCTTTAATAACTACTGGAAGAATGATCAAATTGCTGAATATGATTTGGAGCATCATCTACAAACTGATATTGTCATTTATCCCACCCTTATTTTGTATAATCAAGTTGCCAGCCGAGATTTGTTTTTTAAAAACAACCGCAAATTTTTGAAATCTAACAGCAATTATTAATAATTAAATAACAGCTTGGTGGTGACACTTTACAATATGAAATAAATTTTTTTAAAAAACAATAACAGGAAGATTATTTTTAACTTAAAGTTCCTGTGTTTTTCTCAAATAAAAAATACAATTACTTTTTAATTCTTTTTGGTGTTGTGTGATTGTTGCTGTTTTTTGTCTTGTGTTTTTTTTAAAAAAAATGGAACTTGTGCACACCATCTACGGCCGTTTTCCTTACAATCTTATGCCGCTGTACAATGCGCCGGCGGCCGACCTGTGGGAGGATGGACAAGATGATCCTCTAATGATTTTATATGAAGATAATGAAGTGACAACAACATTTCATCACTTTATTTTCACAGTGCATGTGGCCGGCGATCAATGGAACTCGCCATTCAAAATCCGCGCAGAGCCCTTCGGGGACTCTTACCGGCTTCACGGCCGGTATATTGACGCGGATAATGATGACGACTCTCAGGAGTTTTTCGTTGCCCAAGGGCTGGTAAGCCTTTACCAGCAGGCCATTGTGCAGTACTTCAACCACAATTGGGTAACTTATTACATTAGCCGGGGTGACAATTGAAGAGGATGTGGCCAGAAAAGGACCATTAAATGCTCATCTGAACGGATTTGCCGACGCTGCCGTAAATGGATTTGCACATGGCGACATGCTGGGAAATATTGACTATCACATGTTGTGATGTGTGTGTGTTGTTTTTTTTCATGTAAGTTAATTTATGTTTTAATAAATTTTTAAATTTGTAAATAAATTTTTTTTATGTACTTTTGTAAATAAATTTTTTTAACTTTTAATTGTTGTTTCGTGTGTTTTTTACGCTACTTTATTTACGTTACATTTTTTTTAAACTTCTTAGAATTTTGTCATTAAAGCAACAGGATGTTTTTCTATTATTTTTCTTTCATTTTTTTGATCAACTTTCAACTTCTTAACCCCCAAACTTCCCCCGATTACATTTTTCTTAACAGGATGCATTTCCTGTTAAGAAAATAAGGTTGGGGACCACATCCCCATTCACTTAACATTGCCTATGGCAATGTTAACATTGATGCGTCCCAAACGTTGGGCAACGATCTGGCCTAGAAGCCCTACTGGGGTATAAGACTACTATCCCCAATTAAATTTTTTCTTAACTGGATGCATTTCCTGTTAAGAAAATAAGTTTGGGGACCACATCCCCATTCACTTAACATTGCGTATGGCAATGTTAACACTGATGCATCCCAAATGTTGGGCAACGTTCTGGTCTAGAAGCCCTACTGGGGTATAAGACTACTGAGGGATAAAAATGATAGTGTACATGTTAAAAACATAATTTCTACCATCCAATTATACACTGTGTTCAATTGTAACATTTGATCTCTCAAACTTGTGAATTAGCAATATTATATGACAACAATCAACAACCTCAAAAATATCTGTGTTCTACCATGGGAAAAAATGAATTACTCATATGTTCAGGATTATGGGACTCATGGAGCTTAAGTAAAGGTGTAAAATCATATCCATTACAACTCTTTGTGTGCAAGTTGCAGCCAAATCTACTAGATTTAAGTAAATATGCCATAATTAAACATGGTCATAACTTGCCAAAACATCTTAAAAAAATTAAAGAAAATAAAAAAATGCGTCACTGAGCAGTGGATGTTGTAGTGCAAAACATGATGTCATTTCCACATCCCGCCACCAACAAATTACTAAAAATAGTATAAAACCCTTGCAAACATATTAAACATTTTCATAATTGCTGTTGTAAAAGTTGAAAATAACAGTCAACATATTAAGCTCTAAAAAAAGTTTTCAACATGGCTTGCAGAATGTTTAAAGGTGGCTTTAAGGGAATGTGTGACACTAGCTACACATAGCGCATGTGCATTGTTATGAAGAATTGAGTTTGACATTTGTTTATGGTGGTCAGTGTTATTCAGTGGACTATTACAGGGATCCCAGAGCATGGAAAGCAGGTTGTTTAAAACCAAAACACTGCTGAATGCTGCACAGTTTGCATAACTACAGACGCAGAAAATGACAAAGTTAATGTTGATACGGTAAAAGATGGTGTAATCACCGCAATGTGTGACTTGGAAACCACATTTGATTTGTGCGTTGCAGAAGGCTATGGTCAGACATGGAATCCGCCACCAATTCCAGACTGTTCATTGTTTGAGTAGATAGGAATTGGGGACAATCACTATAAGTAGACGGTCAAATACGCTAATCATGGGCTGCAATTTGAAGACCTTACACTTTGTCTTATATATAACACTCAGACAAAGTGAAGAGGCTTCTAAACATAAAAAAGAGTGTGGATTTTATTGAATAATAAACAAAAATGTCACCAATATCATCGTTTCTGATTACTTGGTACGAGTACGCCGGTGTATGCCTTCATCGACTTTACCAACGGTTAGTGACCATTATTGATAATGGCACGCGTTGTATTGGTATACTACTGACCTTAGTGTTTACAATTGTGGCCTGCTTGCACTTGCTATGGATACGTCTAAATACCGCTGTTCGCGATGATTGTGTAGAGAGTGTGCATGTTTTAATTCAACATTTTAATGGTGATGATGAGGATGATGGTAACAATCAACAACACCAGCATTACTCAAACTGACATCAACAATGATGGATATGGTTCAACTGTTGCGGCACCTCCACGCCAAACCAGCTACCAGTTGGAAACCACATTTTATCGGCGTTTTACCAGCTGACCTTTTAAACAACCTTAAACGACCATGCGTTTATCCATGCTGGGGTATACTCAACACCAACAACCGATATCAACCTGGAAGACATTGGGTGGCTTTCTACATTTCGCAACAGGGAATTGCCGAATTTTTTGATTCTTACAGCCATCCGCCTCAATACTATCACTTGCCGTGGAAAAAGTGGCTCCAACAACGGTCATTCCGCATTATTCAGCACCTAATGTCAGTGGCATGCTGTGCCCACTGCTTATTTTACCTGTATCATAGGTGCCACAATTGGTCTATGGCTGAAATTGTTGGAAAATATGATCCCTTTAATAATTACTGGAAGAATGATCAAATTGCCGAATATGATTTGGAGCATCATCTACAAACTGATATTGTCATTGATCCCACCCTTATTTTGGATAATCAAGTTGCCAGTCGAGATTTGTTTTTTAAAAACAACTGCAAATTTTTGAAATCTAACAGCACTTATTAATAATTAAATAACAGCTTGGTGGTGACACTTTACAATATGTAATAATTTTTTTTAAAAAACAATAACAGGAAGATTATTTTTAACTTAAAGTTCCTGTGTTTTTCTCAAATAACAAACAATTATTTTTCAATCACTTTATTCCTTTTTTTTTGTTTGTGATTGTTGGTGTTTTGTTTTGTCTTGTGTTTTTAAAAAATGGAACTTATCCATACAATCCATGGCCATTTTCCCTACAATCTTCTGCCGCTGTACAATGCGGTAGCGGATGACCTGTGGGAGGATGGACCTGATGATCCTCTTATGATTTTATACGAGGATCATGATGTGACAACGACGTTTCGGCACTTCATTTTCACTGTGCACGTGGCCGGCGATGAATGGAACTTGCCATTCGAAATCCGCGCGGAGCCCTTCGGGGACTCCTACCGGCTTCACGGCCGGTATATTGACGCGGACAATGATGATGATGACTCCCCAGAGTTTTTCGTCGCACAAGGGCTGGTAAGCCTTTACCAGCAGGCCATTGTACAATACTTTAACCACAATCGGGTGACATTTATTACGCTTGCTGGTGTGACAATTGAAGAGGATGTGGCCAGAAATGGACCAATAAATGTTCATCTTAACGGGTTTGCCGATGCTGACTCCGACTCCGACGCTGTCATAAACGGATTCGAGAACGGAGACATGTAGTGATGTGTGTGTGTGATAAATATTTTTTCTGTTTTTGTTTTTGTAGATATACATGCAAGTTTTTTCCAAGATTTTGTAATTTGTAAATAAATAATTTTTTCACTTTAAGTTATTGTTTCGTGTGTTTTTTCTTTACGATAATTTAGTTACGTTACATTTTTTAAAAATTTCTTAGAATTTTGACATTAAAAAAACAACAGGATGTTTTTCTATTATTTTTCTTTTTTTTTCTTTGGTCACCCAACCACACACTCTCAATTTGATAACCCCCAAACTTCCCCCGACTAAAATTTTTCTTAACCAGATGCATTTCCCGTTAAGAAAATAAGGTTGGGAATCACATCCCCATTCACTTAACATTGCCTATGGCAATGTTAACATTGACGCATACCAAACATTGGGCAACGATCTGGCCTAGAAGCCCTACTGGGGTATAAGACTACAAATGTTTAAAGGTGGCTTTAAGGGAATGTGTGACACTAGCTACACATAGCGCATGTGCATTGTGATGACGAATTGAGTTTGCCATTTGTTTATGGTGGTCAGTGTTATTCAGTGGACTATTACAGGGATCCCAGAGCATGGAAAGCAGGTTGTTTAAAACCAAAACACTGCTGAATGCTGCAGAGTTTGCATAACTACAGACGCAGAAAATGACAAAGTTAATGCTGATATGGTAAAAGATGGTGTAATCGTCGCAATGCGTGACTTGGAAATCACATTTGATTTGTGCATTGCAGAAGGTTATGGTCAGACATGGGATCCGCCACCAATTCCAGACTGTTCATTGTTTGAGTTGATAGGAATTGGCAACAATTGCTATAAGTAGACGGTCAAATACGCTAATCATGGGCTGCAATTTGAAGACCTTACACTTTGTCTTATATATAACACTCAGACAAAGTGAAGAGGCTTCTAAACATAAAAAATAGTGTGGATGGCAGCCATTGCAAAACTCAAATATTTTGAAATTTATTGATGTAATCAAAAATGAACTTTTAAATCACATTGATATTTTTACATAAGATTTTCCATTTGCTTAAAATTGTGTAATCATTTACTTGAACATATATTTATATGAATATATGCATTAAACAACATTAAAAATACTAATTGTTTTATTTCACTTTTTTGTAATAGAATTTTCCACATGATATCCTTTCATTTTTTTCTGCAACAGAAGGTTCACCTAGTAAAATTCTGGCTTTAGTTTTAGAAGAT
>JAAFCF010007135.1:39460-67345 GCA_013389785.1 Helicorthomorpha holstii | reverse complement strand
ATTGTTTAATTTCATTGTAATTATCTTTTGTCCATTCCAAATAATTTCAGGACACATATTATTTTTAAACAACCACTGCAGAACTAAATGATGATCATATCCGTGTCCATAATGACTAACAAAAATGTGTTTTTCTCACAACACACCTTCTATTAATTTGCCAAAAATCCACTCACAAAAAATTTGATTGGTATCCTTGCCACCGTCAAATATTTTTTCTATTTTATTATCCTCATCTTGAACGATAACCAGATTTGGTTGATGAATATTATCACTCTCTTTCACTAAGCATTCATAATCAAAATACCACACGTGCCCTGCAGGAGGTCGAGGTCGTGGTTCTCATAGGATCATATTTCTGAATAAAACATCTGTGGTTGAACTCCTGATTTGTTTTACAGTATCTACAATATTTAGTAAAGCATATATGCTTTGGTTGTTTATGTTGATAACACACACTACAATATCGTAAATCTATACAAGTTGCATTTTCCAGATGTTTTTTAAAACATTGAGGTCCATAAAAATATCTCAAACAACGACTACATTGTTTTGTAGGCAGCTGTAATGACATTTTAAATTCTTCACATTCAGTGCTGTTACAAGCTAAACAATTACGCGTACACCTATGATGAGTGGTAACACCTTTTAAACATAAAATACAGAACGTTCAAGCATCATATAATGAAGATATATTAACTATACAATCATAATGTCCGTCATCTAACAATAGCCACAGTCTAAATTTTACTTTTTTTGATTTTCCCTATCATAAGGATTTAAAGTTGCAAACGTCACCCTTAAATCACCCTCCAATTCTATAACATAAATTTGATACTCTTTACCTAAATAA
The DNA here is from genome assembly GCA_013389785.1 of Helicorthomorpha holstii. Lineage (NCBI taxonomy): Eukaryota > Metazoa > Arthropoda > Diplopoda > Polydesmida > Paradoxosomatidae > Helicorthomorpha > Helicorthomorpha holstii. Next base: position 66,492 of record JAAFCF010007135.1, on the reverse strand, counting down.
TTGGCAAATTTTCTAATTTCTTCTATTCCACAAGGTTTGTTTGACGCTACACAGGCCTCGTCACAAAGCTTCTTGGCACATTTAGTTTGATAGTTTATATTTTGTTTAATTTTTCTAAATTCCATATACTTTTGTTTACGCATTTCACCTTTGGCTTCTCGGTAATGAGCATTTCTAATTCCAACTACTATAGCCCTTGCACAGCACATCAAATCCTCAGTATTGTCAATAAAAACAACATTTATTGCGACTATTATCCTTAATCCACTTTCTCACGTTTTTTATAGATCTTTTCTTCACAGCAGTAGCACCATTTGGCGCCCCTCCTTGTGGGGGCATACATGTTTTCATAAGCGATAATCGTAACTTTCCATCTGTCAAATTAAATTTATCATTTGAATTTTGAATATTGACGATGGTATCCAACAACAATTTTCCCGTCAATCGTTCACGATTTATTAACGCAATATTTATGGGATTTTTTAACTCGGCACTCTGTAAACAAAAACGCATACGTACATTGGGATATTTTGCTTTCATTTCCTCGTTTTCTTTTTTTAAAGCAGCAAATTTATCAATTAAACGGTTGAAAATAGCCTCAATTTTTTGATTAAACTTTTCAGGTAAAATCTTTTCCAAATTTTGAAAAATAACTTCCCCATTCATCTCATCGGTTTTAAAATTTTTTTTTGTTTTATGCTCATAATTAATAATCTTAAAATATTTATTACTAGCTGCTGGCGTTGACATCATCGCCATATTCTCACCTTCAGCGACAATGCCAAGTCCCTGATTATTATGAGCAGAAGGTTTTTGCAAGTCGCCGTCGCCTCATTCTCCTCGATTATTTTGTCATACATATTTTTAACAGCGTAAGTATGTATACTAATGACGCAATTAATTATTTTATAACTAATATACAGTTTTTTTATTTAACATCAAAAAATAATTAAAACAACTTTTTTTATTTAATCTTTCACAAATTTTAGCACTTTATGTTCAGTAATGTATTCTTTTCCATCACTATAGCAATTCAATGTTTTACCAACTACTTAAAAATATAAACCTGAAGTAGGAGGTTTTGTTGGAACAACCTCTAAAGCTGTTTGTGATATTAAGTATGCTGTACCCTCTAAAGAATTGCCAAAAGGAGTAAATGCCTGTAATGGACGTATTGGTGATAAATTAAGAGGTGGTGGTGGTGATGATGATGACGTATAACTACTAGAAGGTTGGTGGTGTTCTTGCTGCTGTTGCTCTTGCTCCTGCTGGTTTTGATGATAATGGTGATGATGATAATGACTATGATATTGTTGTCATTGTTGTTGTTGTTGTCTATATTGGTGATCCAAATTTGTTTTGTAAAATCCTACAAAAATTAATAAAAAATATACGCGTATAATTTAAAACAAAAAATACTTACCATTTCCACTGAGTATAAGGGTCTAGCAACAAGCTCCTTTGATACTATTTTTTAATTAAAAAACAAAAAATTAATTTCTTTTTTTATTTATATAGGGGATAAAAAATACATACACTATTTGCAAGCCAAGGCAAGATAGCCAATTTAATTGAAAAATCTTGTGAAGAAATATATGGGACTCCAATAGCATGGCAAACTTTTGAAAATGAAGAAAATAGTGTTGCTGGTGGTGGTGAGTTAATGATAAATTTATTTTTAAATATGTTTTTAATTATCATTAACTATTCACTAGATTTATTGCAGCAGCAACAGTTACCAACAATAGCAGAAATAGCTGCCATAAATGATTTACAAGCATTATCGACACGCTGCACAAAATTCTCTTCTGCAAATGGCAACAGTAGTGTTGCTCTGAAACAACAGCTGAATGATTGCAGTGTCAATTATCCTATTTTTAAAAAACGTCTGGTGGTGATGGCTATGACACAATTTGTAATGAATCGATGGATTCCACTTGTTCTGGCCTATGACAAAACCCTGCAGATTCAATAAGCAGCAAAAAAAACTATTGATCCAATTCTAAATGTTTCGGCAGTTGGCAAAATTTATCAAACTTTAATTTGTTTGCCATACTTTAATGCCGCTCACTTGCCACAGCCTGTCACATTTGATGATGTGCAAGCTTTGATGTTTGACAAATCAATTCGATCAGCTGTAATAAGCAATTTAAACACATGTAATTGTATGCGTATATGTTATATTATAGCAGGTGTTAAAAATATATAAAACCGCAATGATATCCTAATGTTTATGCCATTAAAAATACTTTCACACAACTGTAAAGATCATGAGTTCTTTGGGTCTCATTGGTGGTGGTGGTGGTAGTGGTGATAATACCGCTGGGCAAAATAAATTTGATCCAAATCAATATTTTAATGTACATTGTCAACCTCCAAGAAACAGCAGTATTTTACGCACAAGTGTTGTTCGGTGTGAAATTCAGTTTAAAAATTTGGATGATATTCCACTTGCACAACTTCCCAGGCGTTTGGAAGAAATTATTGGTGCCGTGGTTTCTACAATTTCACCTCCAGATCGAACAAATGATGATGAAGGAGAAGATTTTATTTGTTTATTTATGGATTCAGATGTTATGTTAAACCCTTTAAACATGGCATTCATGCAAAAAAGTAAACTTACAAGCTCTTTTATAGTTCGTGCCATTATGAAAATTCAAAATTCCAACACTAACTTTGATTTGGAAGGCTCGGGTTTTCGCATGACTATTTATACTACCAAGCTGACATCTAGAGGTAATGGATTCAAAAAAAGGTGTCAAAAATGTTTTCTGATAAATGTCAACAAATGGCTGAACAGTAAACGCTGCACAATCGCCATAGCCAACAGTGAGGATCAACTGTGTTTAGCCAGAGCCTTGGTTGTGGCAAAAGCACATCTGGAAAAAAATGAAAATCCTCGTTTCTTTAAAAAAATAAAAAAAGTGATGGAGCTGTGCAAACAGTAGCAGCCAAACTTTTGCATGCCAAAGCAAAAGTTAAGTTGGGAGCTGGTGGCTTAACTGAAATTGAAAAGTTTCAGCAGAAAGTATTTGATGGCAGCAACATTCAAATAGTGGTTATTGATGCAGCCACAAACTTCAATGTTATTTAGAAAGGTGCTACAACCTCTGTGAATTATGTGAAAAGTGTCTACATATTGCTGTGTGAAAATCATTTTACACCCATTACAAACATTTCAGCTTTTTATGGCAGTGAAAATTGCCAACTGTGTTTGGCACCGGTTAGCCGTCATCATCACTGCGTGCAAAAGTGTACCTCATGCAATGGTTCAAACTGTAAAGATTATAAGAATCGTCAAACATTTGTTACATCAGAGAAAGGGGTGCGAAAAGTGTCAAAAGCATGGCAAGATCTTCCTCATCTACGCTGTCAAGACTGCAAACTTTACTTTTTTTGGTAATACTTGTTGGGTGACACATTGTGAAAATGGCGCATGTCAGTCTGTGAGAGCCTGTGACACATGTTTTTGCAAACTAATGCCCAAAGACAAAGAATCACACCAGTGCTATGTCCACAAGTGTAAGTATTGCAAACAAAATGTTAAAACAGATCATAAGTGTTACATTAAACCACCCAAGACAATACTACCAACAACAACAAACTCTAATCATGGCAACATTTATTATTACTATGATTTTGAAACAATGCGCATGCCAGACGGATAACATGTGCCTAATTTAATGGTTGTTGAGAGAGGTGATGATGAGTGGAGAACCATTTTTCAAGGTTTTAATGTGTTGCACCGCTTTTGCAGTTGGATTTTTGAACTAGCTGCTACTAATAAAAAAACTCCTCACATGCTGGTAGCCCACTATGCCAAAGGCTATGATTCACATTTTGTGTTGCAGTGGCTGTACAGTCAAAAATTTTTTCTTGAAGTTATTTGGTGTGGCAATAAAATTATGAGTGCCAACTGTTAGTTCAGAGACTTCTGGGCCCATACCCTTATAAGTTCAGACACAAGATTGATGAACACTGACTGGTGTTCTATAGTGTGATGCAACAACCTGTGGGCTTGAAGACAGAATTAGACAAGTCTTTTGAAACAACTCTGATAATAACTGTCAGCTGTCAGTCGTGCACTCAGACTGTATGAACCTGATGCTACCGAGCTTCATGCTTTTTAATTGCAAGATGTATTAACAAAGTCAGGCGCACCAGGCTGGACTGGCCTAATGGTTGCTGGCTTTCAATAGTCTTTTAGTCTTTGAATAGTCTTTTCACCACTTAGGTGTATTGTATAGTTTAAAGTCAGACTCAGTGGCTGGACGGGCCTAACTGAAGACGGATTTCTTAATTACACAAGAGAGTCTTATTCGAACTCTTTGGTTCTGGTTACTGTCACTTATACAGCCCGAGAGTCAACTCTACTGGCGAACTGTTGGGATGACCGCACCTATATTTAGGAAGGTGGCCAACAGCTCTGACAAACAAGACTGAGAATTCTCATCAGAATCTGACAAAGAGATTGAGTATTCCAGGCGGATACTGGCCCCGTCAGTTCCTTTATTTAGTGCCTAATTAAAGAACTTACTGTATGCGGCTCTTCCGTTTTTGGAATGCCAACAATTCAGTTAAATAATAGGGAAGGTGCCAAATGAATGGTAGTGCCTCCCTATAGAGATTAGCCCTGAAAAGGACAGTTTTGCTCACAGCTGGTATGATTGCTGCACAAGGCAACAAACCCTTGCCAGAGACTCCACACAGAGACCCGCTCCCTTAAACGAGGTCTGAGTGAGTTGTGCTCGAGAGTCGTTGGGTTCTGAAAAATAATACAACACCTATTGACAAACTTAATAAAAACAGCAAACTTGAATTGATACTAATAACAAGGCTTTATTTATTATAATAGCTTATTGAATAATCACAAGCGAAATCTCAAGACTAGGAGTGAAGTAGCTCCATATATATAGCAAGAACGCACCTGACTAAGTACTAGGATGAATCTAAGCCAAAACGTCTGGCTGGAGATGAGCAGACCAACGGCGGCACGAACAAGGAGTACTGCTGGTTTCTCCACGCAACTCAAGAGGAAAAACACTAACTAAACTAGATCTTTTGGCCCCTGCATTTAGGCAACAACATCAAATATCGACATCCGATGGCATGGGGTGGCGATTCAACAAAACAAAATCAAAAGTGCGTCTAAGTCTCTTGCTCGAGACACGTAAATAACAAATAACGCATAAATCTACCGCAAAAAGCTAACAAATGGCCCCTTTGTTCGCGATATGGACACGAAACAATAGCAGGTTACCATTGGCGAATGCATCGAGAAAGTGTGCAATATGCGGGCAACACTAACAAGCGAATTTGCGAAGATGAAGTGTGAAAAATAAAAACATAAAAGTTCAGATCACACGACTTGCGGGAAGAACTTTGAATACAGCCAAAATTTCGTAGGCTGAGTGAACGGCTTAGTGAGAAAGTCTGCGACATTGGCGGCTGAGGCGACTGGTTCCAGCTGGAAAACGTTTTGGGCGTAACACTCTCGAACATGGTGGTAACGGATGTCGATGTGTTTGGTTTGATCATTTTCGATAGCGGTTTCAGCATACTGCCGGGCGGCCTGGTTATCACAATACAAGATCAGCAAACCATTCACGGTTCTAGCCAAGAGTGATGAATTGATCACACGAGAAAGCCAGATAATTTTATTCACTGCCAGGGACATGGCCATAAACTCTGCTTCCATCGTACTGAGAGCGACGGACTTCTGCTTCTGGGACTTCCAACTGATTACACCAGCACCCAAGAAGACGATGAAGTCGGAAAATGAACGTCTGTCAATCGGTGAAGATGCCCAACTTGCATCCACGAATGTAGACAGTCTGTCGCTGGGATAAGCTGCATGATCACGATAGACGCACAATTGGTGCTGACTGGTGGCCTCCAGATAACAAGCGACTCGACATAACTGGTACCAATGAGCAACAGTTGGCTCGGAGCAATACTGGGCAAGCCAGGTAACAGCAAACAGGACGTCTGGTCTTGTGCGGTTGGCTATGAACATTAGGCTTCCCAACAGTTCTCGGTAAGACACGTTGTTAAGTCGAAATGGTTTAACTTTTTGAGGATTCACTGGATCAAGAGTTACTATTGGCAGAGAGGATCGTATGTTGTCCATGGTAGGAAACCTTGACCACAGACCGGAGATATACGGAGTCTCATGGAAGCCGACATAACCCTCATTATACACGAAGTGGATACCCAGGAGCTTCTCAACTGGTCCAACGACACGCACATCAAACAACGTTTTAATATCATGGATGGCGGCGGCATTAATCTCCTTAGTGATACCAAGAACGGCCATGTCATCAACGTAGACTTGTATGATGCATTGGCCCCTCTGATAAAAACAGTTCGTATCCTTGATGGCGATGAAACCAATTGTGGCAAGGGAGGCGTCCAAATGTAAATACCATTCCCTTCCACTCTGGTGAAGTCCATAGATGGCACGCTGCAATCGGCATGACATTCGAGGGTCTGCATCTAACCCTTCTGGTAACTTCATCCAAATGTTATGATGCACTGGACCATACAGATAAGCACCGACGACGTCGAGCTGGACATGGTCCCACTTCAACTGTCTGACCAAAATGGCAAAGCACAGGCGGATGAGAGTAAAGTTGATTACCGGCGAGAATACTTCATCAAAGTCAAAACCCTGTTTCTGGCAATGACCTCTGGCAACCAGCCGGGCTCGGTAACGGATAACTTCTCCAGTTGGAGCTCGTTTTAGGGCAAAACCCATCTACATGGTATTTGGCGCTGATTATCAGGTGGAGTTGCTAGTGTCCAAACCTTGCATGTAGCCATCATATCCAGCTCTTCCTGGATGGCAACTTGCCAGGCATCACGATCTGGCAAAGACATAGCTTCTCGATATGTTTCAGGCGCTGTAGGATTAGGATGACTTGTAGCTAGTAGTCATTTTTGCTCGTCAACATCATCATCATCATGCAAAGTAAGTGCAGACATATTAATCTGACATTCAGCAAGACCCTCTGATTCTGGAGAAGATGATAACAGACTTTCTTCAGACGAGATGGGCTGACGTTCCTTATAGAAATCAAAATCCTCTGGGAAATAATTGATGTGATTTACATGACAATAGTTTATGACTTCTGTGCGTGACCATAGCTTGATACTGGCCACATCTGTCTGTACATAATAGACTCAAAGATATCCCTGCCGATCTGGATTAGACAAACAGCGACGGAATAATCCTCTAGGTGGCGGAGTGACAGCTAAATGATCTGCATTTAAAGGCATAGTGGCCTGCGCTACAAGTTCATCACCGCTTGCAGTCTTGTTGACGACCCCAACTAAATTTGTTCTGTCATCTTTTTCATCGCAGGATGGTACTGGACTCGCAACATCACGATAAGACATGGACTCAAACAGGGTGTCTTGTGGTGGACCAACATTTTCTTCACTGCTTTCATAACTTTCATCAGAGGAAGATAAGGAGGAATTAATATAGTTACTCTGATCGAAAACCCCCTGGGTTGGCAAAGTGTCTTGACACCCTCCAGCTCCAGGAAATTCAGTCTCGTCAAAGGTAACCTACGACGATTCCACATACTCATTAGTCTCTGGTATCCACACGCGATATCCACGCGTCCGAGCCAAATAGCCCATAAAAATTCCCGCGCGCTGTAGCTTCTAGCTTGTTATGCGTCGCGGATGGCCAATGGACATATGCGCGACAACCGAAGACTCTTAAATGCTTAACAGCAGGTACTCTTTCATTCCATAGTTTATACGGGGTACCGTCTTCATTATTCACGTTCAGCGTACGATTACGTAGATAGACTGTGGTCTGTAAAGCTTCACCCCAAAATCTATGAGGAAGCTGGGCATGCATCAGCATGGCGTGTATTTGGTTGAGAATGGTTTGGTTGAACCGCTCAGCTACACCGTTCTGTTGAGGTGTATACACGTTAGTATGCTGGTGCTCAATGCCCTCGGATGTTAGGTACTGTTCAAATTCGTTAGAGCAAAACTCCATACCGTTGTCCGTTCTTATTGACTTTATTTGCCGTTGCAACTGATGCTTGACTCTTTTCTGGTATTCTTTGAACGCGTTGAAGGCTTGGTGCTTTCGGCTTAGCAGGAACACAGTAGTGAACTGCGAAAAGTCATCAATGATGGAAAGGAAATACTGTTTTTTTCCAGGTGCCTCTATCGGCGATGGACCCCATAAGTCTATATGAATTAGTTCAAGCGGGTGCTGCGTCGTTGGCCCCTTTAAAGGCAACTGGGGCAGATGCTTAGCCTTAGCCCACAAACAAACTTTACAGACAGTCTCTGGAGGTGGCGATAATCCAACTGGAATACCTCTTACAAGATGTCTCGACGATAACCGCATAATCATCTTTGGATGTATGTGGCCATATCGCGCTTGCCATAGTCTATACTTGGACTGTTGTGGTTGAGACTTGCCTCTTATGGCTGGTGGCGAGGACTGATTATCGCACTGTTCATTCTTATGGTATGAAAACCTAGCCCATGGTGGAGTGATTCTCTTCGTATCACTCAACTACTTTGTATAATACCCTACGTTTCAATAAATAATATCTTACGGAAGACATTTCCACGCCGTGATTATCTGCGAGTGGGTAGCAGTGTGCTACGTCGAATAGGGATCCAAATAAAAAAGAATAGAGGTGAACTGATAAAGTTTGCATCTACCAGCGAAAGCCTGTGTCACCTGCACTTCAGACCAAGAGTATAAAAGCAGCTTACCGGGTGCCATAATGAGGATTTCGTGCCAAGATGGCATCTTATAATGACTATGTCAACTACTACAGCCAACCGTATGGTGATAGTGGAGGTGGCATTCCCACTTTTAACTATCACAAGTATTATCTTAGACAGGCTGGGGGAGGTGGTGATGATGGAGTAACTTTTTACACTGCACCTAGATTTCAAGGGGGGCAGGTTTTGGCAGATTTTTTGCCAGACTTTTTCGTTCTGCTGTCCCATTGCTAAAGTCAAGGGCCAAAACTGTAGGTAAAGCTCTTATGCGCACTGGGTTGGATGTTGCCCAGAATGCCTTAAGCGAGGAGAATATAAAAGAGTCAGCAGCCAGACGTTTTGAACACACTGGTTGTCATTTGGCCCATCACGCACTTGATGCTGCCAAAACTCAGCTTGGAGGAGGAGGTCAAAAGAGAAAAGCCAGTACTACATTAAAAGGGCATAAACCAAAAAAACGTAGAAAATCTACAAAAAAATCAAAGAGAAAGAGAAAGAAGAAGATTAAGAAGACAAGAAAAGGAAAAAAAAAACAAAAGGAAGTTGATAAAGAAGAGAAGAAAACGCAAAGGACGTGTCAGCCACAGTTTAAACGATATATTTGGCACTTCAAGTAAACGTAGTAAAACCGATTTATTTGAATAGTAATCGCACCAATTAAACACTCCTTTAAAAAAAATGGTTGCCCACCCTAAATCATGTGCTAGCGCCATTTCTGAGTTGAATTTGTTTTCTATGCTGCCAACTCAAACCCAGGTGGTTAACGATTATTGGGATGAAGTGCAGTGTCACACTAATCCTACCTCTGGAGGTGCTTTAGTGTTTAAAGTTATCGGTGATACCGGTGACTATATTGATTTAGAAAACATGGAAATTTTTCTGCAATGTCGAATTGTGGGCGACAAAAATGCAAACTTAACTGCCACCGACATGGTGATACCCACCAACCTGTTTTTGCATTCGCTCTTTCAGCAGATAGATGTAATTGTTCATACTTCGCTTGTCACCAATGGCGATAATATGTATGCCTACAAAAGTTACCTGGCCACTCTGCTAAATAACAGTTTATAACGATTGCAGTCAGCCCTCTCTGTCCAACTATTTACCTGCGAAGACAACCCCGGCATCTACGATAGTGGTGAAGCTGTAACTGATGCAAAAATATTGAAAAGAACAGAGCTGATTAAGCTGTCAAAACTGTTCACCGTTTCGGGACCTCTGTTCTTGGATCTGTCAAATGCAGATCGTTACATACCCAAGCACATTGACATTCATCTTATACTACATCGCAATCACCACGACTTTGTTTTGTGGTGGAAAAAAGCCGATACAAACAGATACAAAGTTGAAATTGACATGGCTGTTCTACAAACACGTCGTGTGACACTACTCCCCAGTGTGGACATAGCCATAACAAACGTGGCCATGGACAACAGTTTAAAATACCCATTTAGAAGCGTAGAGATGCAGACTAGACTTGTTAATAAAGGCGCAGTAACCACCATTCAAGACAACATTTTTAACGACTGGATTCCTCTCAGAGTACTTATTGCTCTGGTGGACTCGGATCTGGTGGACGGTTCAACTGTTGCAGCACCTCCATGCCAAACCAGCCACCAGTTGGAAACCACATTTTATCGGCATTTTACCAGCTGACTTTTTAGTCAGCCTTAAACGACCATGCGTTTATCCATGCTGGGGTATACTGAACACCGACAACCGATATCAACCTGGAAGACATTGGGTGGCTTTCTACATTTCGCAACAGGGAATTGCTGAATTTTTTGATTCTTACGGCCATCCGCCCCAATACTATCACCTGCTGTGGAAAAAGTGGCTCCAACAACGGTCATTCCGCATTATTCATCAAAACCGTCAAATTCAGCACCCAATGTCGATGGCATGCGGTGCCCATTGCTTATTTTAGCTGTATCATAGGTGCCACAATTGGTCTATGGCTGAAATTGTTGGAAAATATGATCCCTTTAATAACTACTGGAAGAATGATCAAATTGCCGAATATTATTTGGAGCATCATCTACAAACTGATATTGTCATTGATCCCACCCTTATTTTGTATAATCAAGTTGCCAGCCGAGATTTGCTTTTTTAAAAACAACCACAAATTTTTGAAATCTAACAGCAATTATTAATAATAATTAAATAACTGCTTGGTGGTGACACTTTACAATATGAAATAAAAACTTTTAAAAAGCGGCTTCTGCCGCTGTACAACACGCCGGCGGATGACCTGTGGGAGGATGGACCAGATGATCTTCTTATGATATTATATGAAGATAATGAAGTGACGATGACATTTTGTCACTTTATTTTCACGGTGCATGTGGCCGGCGATGATCCTACCGGCTTTACGGTCGGTATATTGACGCGGATAATGATGATGATGATTCCCTGGAGTTTTTTGTGGCTCAAGGGCTGGTTAGCCTTTACCAGCTAACCATTGTGCAGTACTTTAACCACAATTGGGTGACTTTTATTACATTAGCCGGGATGACAATTGAAGAGAATGTGGCCAGGAATGGACCATTAAATGCTCATGTGGACAAATTTGCCGACGCTGACATGAACGGATTCGAGAACGGAGACATGTAGTGATGTGTAGTGTGATGTGTGTGTGTGATAAAAATTTTTTCTGTTTTTGTTTTTTTATTTTTTATTTATTTATGTATATATAGATATACATGCAAGTTTTTTCCATGATTTTGTAATTTGTAAATAAATAATTTTTTCACTTTAAGTTATTGTTTCATGTGTTTTTTCTTTACGATAATTTAGTTACGTTACATTTTTTTTTAGAATTTCTTAGAATTTTGACATTAAAAAACAACAAGATGTTTATCTATTATTTTTCTTTTCTTTTTTTTTGGCACCCACCCACCCACTTCCAATTTCATAACCCCCAAACTTCCCCCAACTAAAATGTTTTTAACCGGATGCATTTCCTGTTAAGAAAATAAGGTTGGGGACCACATCCCTATTTACTTAACATTACCTATGGCAATGTTAACATTAATGCGTCCCACATGTTGAGCAACGTTCTGGTCTAGAAGCCCTACTGGGGTATAAGACTACTGAGGTAGATGAAGCAGTAAAACGTCATTACAGAGTGATAAAAGTGTTTGAAGTGTGGCACTATAAAGAAACTATTAAAGGTCTATTTGATAAATATGTTAACACTCTTTTAAAAAGTAAACAAGAGTCATCAGGATGCCTGTTTGGGTCAAATCGGAGCAAGACAGACACAAGTATATTGAAGATTATGAAAGTGTAGAAAGTATAAAACTGGAAAATGTGGAGAAAAACCCTGGTAAAAGAGCTATAGCTAAATTTATGCTAAATTCATTGTGGGGCAAGTTTGCACAATGGGAAAATTTGCCGACAACAACTCAAATAGCAGACTATAGAGACCTGGTTGAACTGTTGAGTAATAATGGTAAAACAGTAACAGATGCCAAGATTATTAATGAAAATAGTATGCTAGTTACATGGGTACCTGTTGTGGAAGTTATGGGTGTTTCTGGCAAAACTAATCTTGTGATTGCAGCTTTCACAACAGCGTGGGCAAGATTGCGACTATACAGACTGTTAGACTGTCAGTATCCATGTACAAAGCATTTTCTCTCACAGTATCTAATTTACATTGTGAAAAATGGTGAAGAAGATCCACTAAATTCTTTAGCTGGTGAGAATTTAGGACAATTGACTGGTGAAATTGCTGCTAAGTATGGTAGTGGTGATTATATCAATAATTGTTTGGACCACCACACACAAACTCTTCAATGTAGATATTAACTGTCTAATGGTCATGAGATATGAAAAATGCGCGGTATTAACATGAATTTCAGCACAAATACTGTTATAAACTATGATGTAATTAAAGGTATGGTGTGTCATAAGAGCGCCAGAGAAGATGATGATGATGCTGATGGGGATAGAGTGAAAGAAGGAGTGCGTGTTGAGCAATTCTATATCAAACGTTCAAAGTGCACTGGTGATTTAAAAAGCGTTATCTCCAAGAAAAAATACCAGATAGTGTTTAACAAAGCCTTTGTGGATGACGATCTGAAAGCCTGGCCATTTGGTTACCAAAATTGAAAAAGAATGGATATCAAAACAGTTGCTAAAGCTGATGCTAATGATGATGAGGATGATATTGACAAGGACAGTGCAAAGTATTATGATCCTAATAAGCCCAACAGTCTTGGAGGTATTGACCGGTTCAGATGTCATATAGGACATCCAAATAATGCAAAGTTCAAAGCATGGGCAGCTAGGCAATATGCCTATACACGACACAGATGTGTAGTGCGGCACTTTCCTAGAAACAAAACAGAGGCTGTAGGCATTGATGACTTGTGGCAAGCAGATCTGATGGACATGCAAGCTGTGCAAAAGTATAATGACAGCTACAGGTACATTTTGACTGTAATTGATGTGATTTCAAAGTATGCCTGAGCAAAACCTACACATACCAAAAGTGCAAAGGATGTTGCTGCAGCTTTGGAAAGTGTGATTGAGGAGAATGGTGGGCAAGGACCTGATAAGCTGTGCACTGATCAAGGCAAAGAGTTTGTAAATGCCGAGGTTGACAGACTTGTTAAAAAGTACAATATACATTTTTACACATCATTCAGTGATCTTAAAGCGGCAGTTGTGGAACATTTTAATCGCACACTTAGAGAGCGTCTCCGTATAAATGCCTCAGCTATCAACAGCTACAGATATTTGGACACACTTAATCGTCATATGAATTTGTACAACCACACTCCACATAATTCAATTGGAATTGCACCTGCTGCAGTAAACTCTGAAAATGAAGTTAAAGTGTATACCAAACTATTTGGACAAACATCAGCTCAAAAAACCAAAATTAAAAGTTGGAGATAAAGTACGTTTGGCAAATGTAAAGCAAACATTTGAAAAAGGTGCAGAACCCAACTGGACAGAAGAAATATTTGTGATTCATCATGTGTATGACAGCCATCCTTATCTTGTGTTTAAGGTGAAAGATCTTGTTGGTGAACAGATTGAGGGGACATTTTATAAAGCAGAGTTACAAAAAATTTTAACACCAGCCGATGATGATGATAATACACTTTATAAAATAGAAAAAATTCTTGAAACAAAATATGTTAATAAAAAGAAAATGCATTTAGTAAAATGGCTAGGTTATCCTGTGCACATGAATAGTTGGGTAAATGCTGCTGAAATAAAAGATGTTGTTTAACATTGTTCATCATATTTTGATGTTAAATAAAAGTTGCTGGTTTTAAATAAAATGTGTGATTTATTTTTTGTTTTCAATTAAGTAATGGAAAGTGTGTGGGGATTTGGGAGGGGTGGGGTGCTTCACATTCTGAACTCGTTGGCTGGCACTAGTGCCGGCCATCGATTTAGAATCCTAAAGCAAGCGCGTAAAGGGGTGTCCTCAGAGGGGCGTGCAAGGGGGTCCGCAGAGGGACGCGTGAGGGGGGTCAGCGAAGGGGTGCACTAGGGCTTGGCAATGGTGGTGGGGCGCAACAAACCCCCCTCTCTTTTTACGCGGCCCATGGCTGCGCCACCCTATTTTTTTAATTTGTCAAAATAATAATAAATAGCATACAAACAATAGAAAAGGTCAGGATTGTTGCTGTAAACTGTCATTCTGTTAGCAAACTACTTTTCAACAACAACTACCACATTAAAGAGCTGTTGTGCACACAACCGTTAAGTTGACAAATAATAGTAACAAACGAAAATAAAAAAATGGAAAGTGAAAATGGTTTTTATGTTTACTTAATATCCAATTCTTCATATGGGTATTACCCCAATAACTCGCAGTTGCAGTTTACAGTGCATTTGAAAGATGACATCAATTTAAAATCAATGGATTGGGAGGTAGGTTTGGTAGATATCATATATCCTCCAACGTGGAAAAATGTCATCAAAACCTGTGACACATTGAGTTACACTATAAATGTACTTTTAGCAAACCTGCCAGCAGGTACAGTAGCACAACTAACAGCACATTTGAAAGAAGATGATGATTACAGTTTACTACCATTTGACAAATCTAATGATGGTGCCATGCACTTAATATGTACTAATCTAAAAATAAAACATGGGATGTATGACAATGTGGAAACTTTACTAGAAGACATTACCACCACAGTAAATGAAGATGTAAAACCACTCATTAAAATCTGTAGTGATGGTCTCCTAAATATTGAAAAACCTACAGAAATGGCTACTGTGGCGGCTGCTACTGTTGCTCCTAAAAATCTCATTCATTTTTCATATGATCCGATACACAAACGGATACACATTGATGAAAACCTCAATGGTGCTTTGTAGTGTTTTATGAATGTTAAGAGCCCCTCAATGCAAATGTTGGGGTTTGATGAAGATGAATCACGAAATGAGTGTGCATTAGCATCATCAAATGCAGCAGGGAAAAGATTGTGTGCTCCATACCCACCAGAAATATGGGAGCCAGCCATGTTTGTGCATACAGACATTATAGAGCATCAATTTATAGGTGACCAAAAGGTGACACTGTTGCAGATAGTTCCTATAAATAGAGATGGTGGAAGCATCAACAATCAGTATCTCTACATCAAACCACAGTATGTACCTGTCAGCAGGCAGCTTTCAAACCATAAAAGTAGAATTACTCACACATTACGGCAGTTTATTTCAATTTGAAGGAGGTGTCACCAGTCTTAAACTTCACTTTAGACCTCAAAACAAACGCTTTTATTAGAGAAAGAGAGAGAGAGAGAGAAAGAGAGAGAGAGAAAGAGAAAAAGAAAAAGAGAGAGATTGTCAACACTGTGTTGTTTAAAAACAATGGTGAGAGCTGAATATAATCTACCATCAAACATGTGCTATTACATCAAGCAAAATGGTGGGGGTGATCCATACTTATCCAGAGTACGATTTCAAAGAGGACGAGGTTTAGGGAGCTTTTTTTCAAATGTATTTCGTTGGTTGACACCAGCATTACATTCCACCAGTAAAGAATTAGGAAGAGCTGGAATGAACATTTTGACAGATGTTTTGGATGGACGTCATTTAAAAGAAGCAGGCAGAGAACATCTCTCAAATGCTGGCAATGTATTAGTAAATAGAGCTGCAAGATCAAACAATCGCCAGTACCCTGGTGGTACAGCATATTTTGATTTTGATAATGGAGATTAACTGACTGGTTACAACATGATACTACACAATCTTGACAAAGGTCCCAACAATGTGCCTGCACCCCTGATTACCAGAAATAATTACAGCCAGGGCCGTACCATTTTTGCTTTTGATTTTACAGACAACAATGCTGGAGGTGATCTTATGCAACCATATAAGTCAGGTGTTCTTACACTTTATGGTACTTTTAAAAAACCATTAGCCACTAACATACAGCTTATATATTATCCCGTGTTTAACAAAAAAGCATTCATTACGCGAAGCCGCATTGCATTGGTTGTTAAACAGTTATCTACTTCATATATCATTGTTACACATTAATAACCATGGATAATGTTACTCTGGAACAGTGTATGAATAAAATCTTAAAAAAACTAAAAATGCGTGACTGTTTTTTAGGCGTCTTCTCTGCCAACCATTTGCAGTGTGTTACAACACCATTTACAAAAATGAGCCTCATCTTAAATACAGACCCAGACCATCTACCAGGTGAACACTGGGTGTGCATTTATGTTGATGAAAACAACATTTGCGAATTTTTTCATTCATTTGGAAATCAACCATTATTTTATAACAAATCTTAGGAAAAATGGATACAGTCTAATTTTACTAAGAAGCTTTATGCGCATGCGGTGATTTAAAGTGACAGCAGTTTTACTTGTGGAGCCCACTGTTTATTCTACCTGTATCAAAAATATAGAGGATACAGTTTATAATCCATTGAAAACATGCTGTATACACCAGATAAAGACTGTAATGATGAAATGGTAGCCCTATTTGTTAAAATGTATACAGCGTGTCCCAGAACTCTGCGGAAATAAAAAAACGTATTTTAGAGGGTCCTAAACTAAGCATTTTTTACATAGGAATGCAGGGTCCAAAGTCAACCATTAACGAATAGCAAGCAAAATTAGTTTTTGGTAGAAAGTCAATTTTGATGCAATTTGTTTACAGTAAATGTTCAAAGTGGCTACAATTGTGCAATTATGCATGCTGCCCAACAGCAATGCAGTGATAATCTAACTCTTTCAAAGACCCCTGCCATTTCCTGTACATCTCCAGCAGCTACTGCAAGTCTGGCTCTGGCCAGAAGATCCTCAACAGAGTCAACAGGAGTTGCATACACTTGAGTTTTGATGTGTCACCACAAAAAATAATCAATTGGTGCCAAATCAGATCATCCTGGTGCCCAAGCAATGGGTCATTTTTTGCCAATTTAGTGGTCCCCAAAGGTAGCATTCAAATGTGCTCATACATTCAAACTAAAATGTGCTGGAGCTCCATATTGCTGAAACCACATTTGTCTGCAAATTGCAAGTGAAATGTTAGCCAAAAGTTGTGGCAGCTGTTTTGGTTAAACATTTGCATAAGTATGTCTGTTAACCAATGTGGAAGCAAGTATGGCCCAATCATTGATGATGCCTGCCCAAACATTTACCAAAAATAGCTGTTGGAATGATTTTGGTTGAACACTGTGAGGATTCAGATTACTCCAAAGATGAACACTGAAAATTAGGAACACCTTCTCTAATGAATGTGGCTTCATCTGTGAAGGGGATATGAGCAGGCAAGTTGGGCTGGATGGCAGATTGTTGAAAAAACCATTGAGCAAACTGCAGACATCTAGGATATTCTTCATGGTTTAGTGAATGTACTTTCTGTAGATGGAAAGGATAACGCTGTTCCTCATGTAAAACACTCTTACCAACATCTAATTGCTGTGAAACTTCCAACACTTGACTTTCTACAAAAAACTTATTTTGCTTGCCATTCATTAACGGTTGACTTTGGACCCTGCATTCCTATGTAAAAAATGCTTAGTTTAGGACCCTCTAAAATATGTTTTTTTTTATTTCCACGGAGTTCTGGGACACCCTGTATAAAGCCTTCTCCATCATCACACAAAAAACTGGCTCAATTACTACCTTTTAAGCAAATAGCAAAGTGTCCATTAAACTGTTTATGTTTTTCAAAAGAAAAGAAAAACACCCAAACCAAAATTCCTTTAGCATGTCATTAGCAACAACAACACCTGCTGACTTACCGGCTAATCCTACAAATCAGCTTAATTACCGGCTGTATAACCATAAAAGAAAAGTGAGAGAGTTGTAAAACACAAGACGGCTTGACCTTTCACACACACACACACACTATTGGTTCAAAACTGTTTATGATGTGTGACTTTTCATTGGTGGATAAACATGCTGGCCTGTTATTACACTTATTTTTCATATAACTACTCCCTTTCAACATCCACTTTATTCACTCTTCACTTTTGATTATACACTGCACTGCACTTTTTTGTTGTAAAAAGTAAATCTAAAATAACTGAAAAAAATGGACCAAACTACAACAACAACAATTGGCGATAGCTACACTGAGGCCATCACAAACCAGGAAGGTGCTAAAGATGGGTACCAGATGATTGGGTTTAACAGAGGCTTTAAACTCTATCGCTATAATAATACTGGTTTCATTGATTTACGCATGTTACAACGTGTCAAAATGCTCACATTAGCTGAAACCCGAGTAGTTCCACGCACTCATGAGTACTGGTCTGGTATTAACATGAACTGGACAAATTGGAACAAGTTCAAGAAATACATTCCCTTGATTGACAGAGCACTTGAGTTAATGTCTGCAGGAGAATCTGTTGAGGCTGTTATGAGCTCCATTGTTTATGATGATCAATCAAATGCAAAAATTAAAGTTGAGAATAACATTAAGGAGAAAAATGAACAGCAGCAGCAACAGCAACAACAACAATAGCAGCTGAACCACCCCAGAATGCATGAGTCACAGCCAGAGGGTTGGGAAGGACAGCAGCGCCAAGCGCCCAAGCCTTATGCAAATGCTCGCCAACTCAAGAAAGATGCCAATATAAATCTGTCACAGCAAATACCCTTATCAGAATGTGACACAGAGTCTGAGGAGGAGGAAGAGGAAAATCATTCTGAATGTCTCAACAGAAAAAGATTTGGCAACCAAACAGATAGCATTGTATTAAATACCATAAAATAAAAATTAAATTACTGATATTCATTTGTGTAATTCATTTGGGTTTAATGGGATTTCTTAAATCATAATAATAATCATCATCATTTTGTATCAACCATTCATTATTATTACATTTAATAAAACAATTTTGCTTTAAACAATAAAAATGGTCTTTGAATTGGAAAATTATTCATTACATTTACAACACCCTTTTACATGTATTTTTAGCGGTCCTACAGGATCTGGTAAAACAATTCTTACTTAAATTGCTAAAAGATGACAAGATTCAACCACCTCCAAACCACCTAATTATTTGTTATGGTAAATATCAAGAGGTGTATAATGATACAGCTTTTCAAACTATATTTAAGAAAGTTACATTACATGAAGGTTTGTTGCCTGAAATGAACTTTAAAAGACATATCAAAACATTACTGGTCATAGATGATTTAATGGGTGATTGTCAGTCCAATAACCAAATCTCAGACCTATTTACTAAAGGTTCCCATCACAATAATGTGAGTGTCATTCTGTTTACTCAAAATCTTTTTCCTAAAGGCAGTCAAAGCAGAACATTAAGTTTGAATTCAAAATATTATGTACTATTCAAAAATCCTCGTGACACCAGACAATGTAACTTTTTTGGTCGCCAGGTGGAAGGTATGACAGCAAAGGACTTTGAAGAAGCATATAACGATGCCACATCGGATCCATACAGTTATTTATTTTAAGACTTTGCTCCTACAACACCCACCTGTGTTCATTATCTTGCTAAAATATTTAGCGGTGAAGATACGGTGGCTTATGTATCAGATACAGTTTACAAACAATTAAAAAAATCTCAAATTACAACTAGCGACGACAGTGAATACTACAATTCTATTGTATAATGGCAGGTTTTTTGGATTGGCATGCAAATGTTAGTAGATTTTTGCATCATTGGCGGTACTTTGTGTCTTTGCTTTGGAAACAATGTTTATGTGGCAGGCTTTTAGCAATGCAATAGGTGATGGTGTGGTCAATAGCACTGAAATGACAGAATTGCGACAGTCAGCCAGTAATATTGTCAACAGAGTTTACCAAGATGACAATGACATTCTGTTATAAGTAACACACTTATTAAACCAACACCACAATATCACTAACAATCATTACATCAGAAACACCTACACTGTACACATCTTACTCTCCTACACACATACGCAGACATGGCTAAATCAAAACCAACCAACAAATCCACAAACAATAAAGCTGACAGACACCTGCACACAATTAAACAGATACCACCCACACATGTTTCATCAAAACAAAAGAAAACACATACTGACAGCAATACACTATCCAGATTGTTACGTAAAGGTATCCAGAAAGCATGGACAGAAGCAACAATATTGACTAAACTTCCTGAAAAGCTAAAACATACTTACTGCAAATGTCTTAGTAATAAGACTATAAATTTCATTTGTGAATGCTGCCTAAATTATGTTAGCGGCTACTTTGGAAACAGAGGGCTGTCAAAATTGTTTAAATATCGAAAAGCTATTCATTCTGTGGCAGATCCCGCTATCTACCACAATCGGAATTGTAAACTCCTTGGTCAAAAAAGGTAGTTTCATTGGGCTGTTATTATCAGTTTTGGCACCCATCTTAGGAACTTTAATTGCCGGCAGTTCTTACCTTTCTTATCAAAACCCATCTTAGGAACTTTAATTGCCGGCAGTTCTTAACTATCTCATCAAAATGGTGAACAAGTTGGCTTTAGTCAAAATAGAAGATGTTAAACAAAACAACAACAACAAAACATCAGCTCCTTTATACATCCCACCATGGTTGTACAAATGACCATCACTCGTTCACCTTTGAAACAACTGCTGATTGAAACCCAAACTAAAATACAAGCTCTACTTGACAATCACTACAAGCACATGAGTATGCAAAAGAAAATGCAACTTTACAACGAATTGGTGCAGAGTTTTAATCAACTCTTAGAGCAAATGGAAGACAGTGGTGTAAATTTCAACCTCCTCTAACCACAATGAAACCTGATGGAATGTCCCCAACAGAACAACAACAACAACTGATGTATACAACACCTCCAACAACACCATTTATGACACCAACACCAGAAACAAACACTCCAAGTAGTTCTGTAAAAGCAGCAAAAAACCTAGAAAAAGAAATACATCTAGCAGCGCAACAAAAACAACTCCCATAAGAAGAACCAGATCTGAAAAAAACGATTTCAGCCATATTACTTGAGAAAAGACATTGGGGATAATGATGATGATGATGATACTGAATCCAGAACCAAACGCCCTCATGTACTTCCTAAAAAATTACAAGAATACTACTTAGACAAAGACATAGAAGATGCTGACAATGGTACTGCTGCTATTGCATCTAAAAAACAAACAAAAAAAAGGGCAGCAGCTGCTTTAAAGAAATCCTCCAACATGATAGGAGTTATGGCTAAACTTAAAGCTACACTGCATAAAAGAATCAATGCACAAAAACAAAAGCAGCAAAAAGGAGGAAAACAAAGTCGAACATCTCTGAAAAATACAAACCAATATGGCTTACATATAAATCATTATGCTGATAATGTATTGTTTTTTTTGCTGAAACAAATAAAACATTGATATCATAATACAGTGTCTTTTTTTAATTACACAGACATAAAAACTAAATTGGGATTTAAAGCAAATGTAACACTTTTTATGTAATCCAATTCATCTACTGATATCGCAGGTACATGCTCTTGATAATCTTTTTTTTAAACTTTTTATATGTTCATCAATCAAATCAGCAATTTCAGTTAAAATTGTGACAAAATGCATACCCCAATCGCTATCAGTGCCCATACACCCAAACACCTTATTAAACATATAATACATTTCGCCAGTATCAATAGAGCGAGAATGGCTTGTAAACACCATTAATTCCTCTGCAAGTCGGTCATGATTAGTTATAATGCTTTCATATTTAGCCTCAATGCTGTTAGACAATTTTCTTCCACCTTTGCATGGGATTTGACTGTTTAAAAGGAAATTGTTGAGTGGTATATTGCCAGCATCACCAGGACCGTCATCATTATCACAATAATCATTACAGCATCTAAAAACAAATTAAACACATTATTAATGCAAAAACCAATTACAAATTTGCAAACAATAAAAAAGCTTTCTATACTATTTCAAATCTTTTGTGATGTTATCTGTTATCATCCTACACAACATCTCATTGAACATGTTGTGCAACTTTAACAATCTTGCTGGTGAATTGTCATACAACTCCAATGCAGCTATTTTGTCATGGTTGACACATGTTTGCATTTCTCGCAATTGATGGTACATGTCACTTGCATAATTTTTGAAGATAGCCAGCAATTGTTTGCCAAATATTGCCTCCGGATGCAGCACAGCATCTAACTTATGGCAAACATACAGGATTTCATGTCCTCTCAAATCATCCTTTTGTTGTTGGTTTTCCTCAACATCACTGTCATCATAAGCCCAAGCGTTTTCATCTTTCCTTTCAAAACCGACTGCTGACAGAATGCCTTGCTTTTTCCGGAACAGTTTCAAATACACGTTTGCCACAGTCTCATTTACCTCGTAGTCGTAGTGGCCATAGTTGCATTTTCTCCTGCATCTTTCATTTCCCATTAGCAAATTCGCTTCAATAGTGAGTGTAAGTATCCACTCTTTTAGTAAGTACAGCGTTACGGTTGTCAGGAGTTCTTGAATCCGGCATATGCTGATGTTGTAAAAAGTCTTTTTACAATACTTTTCAAACTCCTCACATTCACCTCATTGGGTCCACTCAGGAACTCTCTTCTCCAAAGACTCGATAGTTGAAGCAATCGATGTGACTGATGCAGGAGCCATTTTTACCTTTGTATTATAAAATAAGCATTAATAAATTTAAAAAGAAATTAACATTAAATTAACAGAATTCAATTTACGTATGTAAGAGGTTTTCAAAACATTTGAATGACATTTTCAATATCTGAATCACCAATTCGTTTAACCCTTCTATTACCCTCAAAAAAACTAACACTTATGGTATTACGGGTCAATATGACCCATAGTTAAAAAATGATGTAAACATGTTAGAAAGCTGGGTTTTTTTATAACTATTATTTATACAATCATTATACAAACAATTCATGTTTTTTTTCATAAGTATTTACAGTATTTTTGGTAAATAATAATATTTTGGAGGTCATCTGCATATGAGGAAGTGCTGCATTGTTGACATTATGATGTTTCAAGAACATTTACATATATATTGTAATTGTGGCTTATATAGATTTATCTATTTTAGCAGCATTTTGACATCTGAAACTTAATTATTTAATAATATTATTTGAAAATAATTGTGTAGAATAATGTTTGGTAATTGTGGTGTACTAACTTCAACTAAAAACACCCCAAGTTCTTCTAAAAAATTCTGTTTAACAATTTTGATTCTTTTATACATTTTGTACAAAACAAAAATTATTGTTGACATAACTTTATTACATTGACATAATTATTGTTGTCAGTTTGGTCACAATTCCAGAATGCTGCATTGCACTTTGCTCAACAAAGTTATGACAATATGTAGTAACATTATTTTACAATAAGAAAAATATTTTGGTAATTTTGTTTCATATGTTTCTTAGTAGTTCTTAAATGCTTAGCTTTTTTATTTAGTTTTTGTCTTTGTTCTAATGAAGTGGAAAAGTTGTCATACATTACATTATGTTCTTTCAAACTTTTAGTCAAATTCAAAATAACTTTTATTCTGTGGGGATTTTTTGATTTTGCTTCTTCATGTTTGCCAGAAGATCAAATTTGATTTTCTATCAATTACTGTTGAAATGCCATATTTAGTTGACCCAGGTGTCAATTTTACAATGTCTGATAGCACACCTAATTTCAATAGGAGGCATGTATTTCCATTGAAAATTTGCAATTCTGACAATTACATAATTGGACCCAAAATTAGATGTACCTCAGTTATTATGATCAGTTTCAACTTCACTAAAATATTCAAACAAATGGCTTTCTGAATAAAAAATAACATTAGCTTTTCCATCAGTCAATTTGTTTTGACTATTCAAAAAAAAGTTGTTTTCAATTCCGTAATCTATTACAATTTTATCACAAATTATGGTAACAATAAAGATCTAAACTGGTAATTATCCTATATATAAAATGATTTAAGAGTTGTAATTTTGTTTGTGTAAAAGGAATGAGCTCTGCTAAGCAACTGGCAACATGTTATCCCATTGGAAATACATACGGGTCATATTGACCCATAATACCATAAGTGTAGAAAACTCAATAAAAAATAGTAAAAAAATTTTTAAAAATTTTATACTTTGGAATCATGTAAAGAATAGTAATTTAGGAAAAGTCAAAAAAATTGGCACAAAATAATCATTATTTTAGGTTTTATTTACATTTAAAGTTGCATATGGGTCAAATAGACCCAGAAGACAACAGAAGGGTTAAACAAAATTTTGCAATACAGTCAACTCTGCAATACAGTCACCTCTGCAATACAGTTGACTTGAATCGTTATTAAAAAATGCAATAATTTATTCTGTTTTTTAAATTACGTATGTAAGGGGTTTTTAAAACATTTAAATGACATTTTAAATATATGAATCACCAATTCTTTTAAAAACATTTTGCAATACAGTCGACTCTGCAATACAGTCGACTCTGCAATACAGTCGACTCTGCAATATAGTCTACTCTGCAATACAGTCGACTCTGCAATACAGTCGACTCTGCAATACAGTCGACTCTGCAATACAGTCGACTCTGCAATACAGTCGACTCTGCAATACAGTCGACTCTGCAATACAGGCAACTCTACAATACAGGCAACTCTACAATACAGTCGACTCTTCTATACAGCTGACTTGAATTGTTATTAAAAGATACAATATTTTATTCTGTTTTTTTTAATTACGAATGTAAGGGGCTTTTAAAACATTTAAATGACATTTTAAATATATGAATCACCAGTTTTTTTAAACAAATTTGCAATACAGTTGACTCTGCTATACAGTTGGCTTGAATTGTTATTAAAAAAAACAGTATTTTATTCTGTTTTTTTGAAATTACGTATGTAAGAGGTTTTTAAAACTTTTAAATGACATTTTAAATATATGAATCACCATATCTTTTAAAAAATTAACATTTGC
Organism: Helicorthomorpha holstii; assembly: GCA_013389785.1. NCBI lineage: Eukaryota > Metazoa > Arthropoda > Diplopoda > Polydesmida > Paradoxosomatidae > Helicorthomorpha > Helicorthomorpha holstii. The sequence goes on along the minus strand of JAAFCF010007135.1, from coordinate 41,327 downwards.
AGTAACAGAAGTGCAAGTTAGTTGTATTGCATCGAGTTTAACGTTTATAAGCTGTTATTATTAGTATTATCATTTAGCATATATATGGTTGTATTTAAATCTCATATGTAGGAGGGTTTTTAAAACATTTAACATGCTGTCTCGTATCTTTGAAGTGTAATTTCAATGTGTTTTCAATGTAAAAACAATTCAAGTCAACTGTTTTGTAGAGTCGACTGCATTGCAGTCAACTGTATTGCAAAGTCAAGTCGACTGTATGGCAGAGTTGCCTGCATTGCAAAGCCGCTTACATTGCAGACGCATTGTAGAGCCATCTGCATTGCATAGCTAGCTGTATTACCGAGCGTCTGTATTGCAGAGCGCCTGTATTATACAGAGCGCCTGTTTGGCAGAGTGTCTGTATTGCCGAGCGCCTGTATTATACAGAGCGCCTGTTTAGCAGAGAGTCTGTATTATACAGAGCGTCTGTATTGCAGAGCGCCTGCATTATACAGAGCGCCTGTATTATACAGAGCGTCTGTATTATACAGAGCGTCTGTATTATACAGAGCGTCTGTATTATACAGCGCGTCTGTATTATACAGCGCGTCTGTATTATACAGCGCGTCTGTATTATACAGAGCGTCTGTATTATACAGAGCGTCTGTATTATACAGAGCGTCTGTATTATACAGAGCGTCTGTATTATACAGAGCGTTTGTATTATACAGAGCGTCTGTATTATACAGAGCATCTGTATTATACAGAGCGTCTGTATTGCATAGCTCCCTGCAATACAGACATTCTGAATAATACAGTCAATCAACATAACAGCTTATACACATGAAAGAAACATGCATTTTATATGATGCGACGGTTGAAATTGTTCTATGATTTAAAGACTTGGGTAACTATTATTTTAGTTTTGGTGTCTCATATATTTCACATATTTTAAAATGTTTTAATGTTTATAATTAAATGGTTTAAAGACTTGGGTAACTATTATTTTAGTTTTGGTGTCTAGTATATTTCACATATTTTAAAATGTTTTAATGTTTATAATTAAATGGTTTACAGACTTGGGTAACTATTATTTTCGTTTTGGTGTCTCATATATTTCACATATTTTAAAATGTTATATATGTCACATGCATTAATGATGTTAAGGAAGATTTTATATTTACCAAAATACAGCAGTAGCAACAACAAACTGGATGTAGCAGAAATAGTTGAAACAAGTTTTTCCTCTTTCACACAGAGAACACAATGTGACCCTTCTCCATTTTACCGTATTTATATACAGTTTTTATCTGGCTTGTGTCTTCCAGGATTTTCATCCCTTTTATTGCCAAATTCTCGTAACTAACCAGTGCATTAGGACATCAACACTTGCATTCTTATTTTGGACGTCTTTGCTACTAATCTACTTAGCACCACAACAACACCATGCCCCAACCTTTATTGTTTTACAACCATTTTTCTTTTCCCCCATTTCATTTATTTTAACCTTTCGTTATATATTTTGTTGCTTTCTCATCTTATAAGCACATTTTCATATTTTACCATTAAGTTCATTCAATAGACCATTTCTTTTTTATAAACATTTATTTATTTACAATACATGCAATAACACATTATCCATTTTTATTTTTACTCATTCACAACTCACAATTCACTTCATTTAGCTCGCTTGCTCTCTCTCTCTTTCCTCTCCCTCTCCCCCTTTTTTCATATGCTCTCATTGTTTTAACTGTTTTATTTTTTTCATCTTTAATCCATTTTACTATTATTTTTTACATTTAACACTTTTTCATTTCTTTTTAATTTTATTTTTTACTTGGTTATGTTTACATGACTTATTTTTATACAACTATTTTTTACTTTACCA
>JAAFCF010007132.1:125071-143140 GCA_013389785.1 Helicorthomorpha holstii | reverse complement strand
AAAGGCGGTCAACATTGGGTTTGTTTTTACGTTAACGAACGTATGCAGGGAGAATTTTTTGACTCTTTTGGCAACTCTCCTTCATTTTATCACTTATATTGGCAACAATGGTTTGAAAACCACTTTCAAAAAAATATATTAATTAATCCGCATATATTACAGAGTCCAATTAGCTTTACATGCGGGGCTCATTGCTTGTTTTATTTATTTAACCGATATAAAAGAATTTCTCCTACACATATTTTAAATCGTTTATACAGTAGGGATTTAAGTTTAAACGACAAAATGGTAACGAAAATATTATATAAAAAATATAACCCTCATAACGTTAAATCAACAACATTGTCAACATTAAAACAAAGTTGTACATGTTTTAAAAACTGTTTGTTTTGCAATAAATCAAAATAAGAAGTATACATAACATTTTTTTAATACGTCATTGTAACGTTAACGATATTATATATAGCTAAGTAACTTAATACGCATACGCACGTTTGAATATCATATTTCTCTTAACATTTTTACTTCTTTTCACCTCCTCCTCCTCCTCTTGTATCACTCACTGTGACGTCAACATTACAATAATAAAATGTGTTTTAAAAATTAAGTGGATAGTAGTTATTTATCATGACGTTAATAGATTACTACAGTTTTCACATGTGTTATATAGGAGGTAGAGGAGGGAGAAATGTGAGTTGATTGAAAAACCTTTTAACCTTTTTTTGACACCTCTTAAATTAATCAATTTAAATTTACACTTTTGTTGTAGTTATCTATCGGATATTTCTTCTAAAGTAAATAAAAAGCACCCTATTACCCCCCATAACTTCAAAAATTTTAGCAATAAAAAGCCACGCACACCACACGTTTAATAATCATTTAATTAATAACGTTTAAAAGCGTAACAACTCTCTCTTGAGAAATATTTTTTAAAAAAAGTCAAACAAAAAATGAATGGTAAATATAATTATACACCACAACAACAGGTTGTCGCAGGAGGATCTTCAATCCACCGGCCGATGTTGACTCAACAATTTGGCGGCGGTGAAAACGGATGTTATACTACACCCGCCAACGAACTTTATCGATCCGTCAGCGATATGGAGGGTCAAAATGCTGGCTATAAAATTTTCGGATATAATCGGGGTTTAAACTGTACACCTATCAGCAACGGAAATTCCTGGAATTAAGAGCGTTGGAACGTGTTTTCAATTCTGCCACAAGTATGGGTGATGTCGTGCCTCGTCAAAGCGGATGGTGTACGGGCCTAAACTTTACCCAAGAAAGTTGGGTACAATTAAAACATCTGATACCCTTGATCGACCAAGCTTTTGCCATGCTGGATCCCAATGAAAACAAAGGTGGACAACGTACAGCACAGGCCATGCAGTTTATATTTACTAACAGCGCTGGCCAAAATGACGAAGAGGAGGAAAATCTGCCACCTTTAAAACCCCATCAGTCAACACAAGCAGTTCGATATCAACCTTTAGATGCCGCTGCTACTACAAACGAAATAATTTTATCGGATGCTGACACCGCAAGTCTGCCAGATGATGATGATGACGATAAAGGTTATGGAATAGCGGCACCAAAAACCAATCATGATGATAATCGACAACAATCTAAGAAAATGTTTAATGGTAAGAAGAAAAATACCCCTCCTGTTGCTTGTGTAAAACCATATTTGGTAGAAAAGAAACTAGTCACCACCAACATTGTGGATGGTAGCAGTGCGTCTACATCTTCTTCATAGTCGACTTCTAGAGGTGATAATCGTAGTCGTCATTATACAGCCACTGTTTGTCATGTTACCAACAACAACAACAATCCGGAAGTCATCACTATCGATGATGATTAATTATTTTATTTTCAAAAGAATAATAATAATAATAAGCAATATGTCAATTAAATAAAAATAATTATTATGTTGTAAACGTGTATTTTTAAATTTTTATATTAATAAAAAATTATGTTTTTTTTAAAAAATAATAACGTGTTCATATTATAAATAAACATTATTATGTAAAAAAATTAGCAAAAAAAATATGACGTAAAATTACTACATCCTTTTACTTGCATTTTTGCAGGACCTACAGGATGTGGTAAAACGGGATTTTTAACAACTTTTTACGTAAATTAAATGAAATGATTTCGCTGCCTCTTGATAAACTCATTATATGCTATGGTAAATATCAACCCTTATACGACGATAAACAAGTTTGCGACAATTTTAAAAAAGTACAATTACACGAAGGTTTATTGGATGAAGTTCCCACGGATGATAAACAGCTAAAAACTTTAATTATTATCGACGATTTGATGATCGAATGTGAATCTAATAAATTTATTTCAGATATGTTTACAAAAGGAAGTCATCATGACAATATAAGCGTCATTCTTTCTAATCAAAATTTATTTCCTAGAGGTAACGAAAGTCGCACAATTAGTTTGAATACAAAATATTTTTTTCTATTCAAAAGTCCACGTGACAGCAAACAATGTCGCCATTTTGGTCAACAGGTGGAAGGCATATCGGCAAAAGAATTTGAAGAGGCATATATAGATGCCACACTTCAGGGTTACACCTATTTATTTCTAGATTTCATGCCCAACACACCTACCTGCGTAAGGTATCTGAGTTAAATTTTACCTGGCAAAGAAACTGTTGCCTATTTAGGAGAAGCTCTCTATCAGGGGTTACTTAACAAAATAAAAATTTAAACATCATCATGCTGCCTAACGTTTTAGAAAACATTTATACACGCGTTGGTGTCGGTAATGGAGGTAGTAGTTCATCCTCAACAGATGTTGATAATGGTGAAATATCACCCGTCAACCTTGACACGCCAACAGGTAGTACAACCAGTACCAATAAAATTATGTCAAATAATAACAATGTACAAAAACAACAAGAAGAACCACAAACGTTTAAAAAGTATTTAAAGAATTGCACCACGCTATTTGCCTTAGTCGTCACCTTGACATTGGAGATTTTATTTCTCGTTCAACTAATTAAAGCAGTTCAAAGTGGCGGAGGACTTAATCAAGAAGAGGTTAATCATCTTAAAAAAACCATCCATTCCTTTGAATTAGTAAGAGAACAACACAATCAACCCTATCAATTTATAACCCCATACGCACTACCCCAATTAAACGCAAACAATTATGGCTGCTCATTGTCGGCCACATGCAAGACGTCACCCACAAACGAAGAGAAAAAAGAAATCTTCTCAACGACGACATCATCTAACCTCCCACTCTCTACAACACTTGCTACCGCCGCCGCTGCCGTTGGGGGGTTTCAACTTTGATGAAAGGTGGATCACAAAACTCTCTCTTCCGCCTATCAGCACCCCTACAGGAATTACAAATATTACGTCGTCTCAAAAACCAACCTGAACAACAGGCCACCTACTGTCAACGTTTATCACCTGCAGCCGTAAATAAAATGTCAGAATTTTGTCTGAATTATCGTAACAAATATATGGGTAAAATAAGGGTTTAAGTCGTTTACATAAATATAGCGAAATTATTCGCCATTTATCAGAACCAAAGTTGTCACGTCCTCAGAAACGTCAACTAATGTCACAGCATGGAAGTTTTATAGGTCCCTTAATCAGTATTTTAAGTCCTGCTATCGCCAGTTTAGCCTCATCGCTTATTCCGACACGTTAATTAAAATAATTTAAAAAAAGGGTATGTAAAATGATGCTTGTGGATGTAGAGGATTACAGAAAATTACGACAACATTCCCTGCAACCCTCAACACCTTCCGATGATGACAAGCATAATATCAATAACAAAAAAGAATTAGAGGTAACAGCGTCATCAACAAGCGCTAATTTACGAAAATTCGTAAACCCCTCCATCAATTTAGGTGTTACACCCTCACCCTTAGAACAGATACTTTATAAAACACAACTACAAATTTCTAAGCTTTTAGGAAAAAAATCCAAATTACCTTTACACCATCGCATGCGGCAATATCATGAACTAGTAGAAAAATTTAATCAAATACTCGAACAGTTGCGTCAAAATGAACATAATTTAACGTCAATAATACCTTCAACAACAGCAAGTAAAGAGCAAGCATCACCGCTTAACACCACATTTAACACGCCAGAAAATGCGCATCTATCTCCGCCGGCAAATATTTACTCTACAACCCTGCCATCCACTTCCGCAACAACATCAGCAACTTCTCGACAAAAAAAGAAAAAAAAGAAGAAAAAATTCGTTGAAATCCTTTATACGCCCATACCTTAACCGTTATCACTGGACAGCTCTGTATCATCGTTATCTTCAACGTCACAACAGTCCATCGCTGCCAAATCAGTATTACCACCCGCTACACATACACGTAGCAAAACTAAACTTAAACAACAACAACAACAGAGAAAACAAAAAGGACGAGGAAAAGATCTAAAACAACTTTTTTAGCGGCGAAAACCCGTTGTACCTACTAAAAAATGGCTAATTTATAATAATCAAAAATAATATTACAAAAAACATGTTTTTGAGGGAATATAATTTTTATTTTGTTAAGTTAATGATAATAATAAAAGAATTATATTTTTTCTTATATAAAAAAAGTGTGGTATTGTGTATTATTATTTTTAATAAATCAAATATAATAATCATCGGATGCACATATGGAATTTAGTATGGAAAAAAGCAAATTTAGTATACAAATATATATAGTAAGCAGATGATACATTAATTATCAATTGTCGTCATTTCTTCTTCGTTTCTCCTGACTATTGTCGCCACCGTTTTTATAAGGTTTACTCCAAGGTTCATCATATGATAATTTTTCCGATATTGATGGTGACAAGGGAGAAGAAACATTTAAAGATGTAGTAACATTATTTCGATTATTTCCCCCGCCAACATTTCCCGTAGTATTTTCACCACCAGTTGACATAATTAGAGGAGCAGGTAACTATGAAAGCACCTCATCTTCGGCGGCTCGTAAAATTGAATTTTGCCCATTATCACTCCAATTATAATTCTCCAAATCCGGCCAATGATACCTATTTCCATCCACATTTTCTTCCACATTCTTTAGCGTCGCCTTAAGTAGCTGCACCATACCGCCAGATTCATAACAATGCAAGCGCATATAATGATGAACATGTTGCACCATGAAAAATAACTCACCAGCTGTTAATCCACAATCCTTGAATTCTTCTAACAGTCCGTCGTAATTTTCATACTCCTTAAATAATTTGCTTATCATCTCCTCCACAGAACAACGTTCCTCTGGCGTATTCAATTTACTATACATATTTTTCATAAACTTCTTCCACCAAATTGATAAAAATCGAGCATATAAAAACGGCACATTTTCCGCTGGTTGTATTGTATTCTCACCATTTCGCATACGTCCGTTGATCTCCGCAAACATTTCATCCTCTACCTGTCGAAATAATTTTGCCAGATAATGACAAATGATGCTGCCTCCACGTTTGACATTCATATAGTCGTCACCTTCCTTACAAATATAAAAAAACTCCATAGCTTTCACTTGATATTGTAGTCGCTTGTCCCAAGAATCCAACGGAACACAATCGTTAGCATCAAAAGATTGTATTATGCCGCCCTTATATCCACACACCGTATATTTGTACATATTTGGAATTCTTAACCATCGACTTTGATCTTCTTTCTTCAAATACTCTTTATCACTATGAAAATACGCGCTAACCACTGTTAACAGTTTAACTTTTAACACATACGCTATAATATTATCATTCGTTTCGTTACTGCTAAAAGTTGTCGAATAAAAGTTACTCTTTTCAGCCACCAACTCCAACATTTGATCAATTAATACAAAAACTAACGATATTAACAACTGCTGTGCTCTGCCAATTGTAATATCAAAACGATGTGGACCCATGATAACGGTACTCTTTATCTAACACTTATTCTAACTAAGCAGCATAAACAAAAACGTTCACAAAAATAATTTTTACAAGATTGCTTGAGCAAATGCTTTTATACATTTTCTTTAGACTTTATTTTTTTGTCATATACCACATGTCATAATAAAAACACGCCCTCTTCTGTATATATTGTTCTTCTTATTATTTGATATATTATATTTAAACTTTTAAACCTTTCTTCCTCCTCTTTCTTCTCCCCCACTCACAGCAACAACTAACCCCCACATTTCTTTATATTACCATCCATAAAAATTAAAATACCCCTATTCCGTTTCGTTTTTCTTCTGTAGATATTTTAACAACACTTAGCTAACTGTCGTAAGGTTAAAAATATTTTTTAACCTCACACATGTCAAAACACTTTTAAAACTAAACCCCCCCTTATATTTGTACATATTTATCTGTCAAATCAATATCATGTTAACAATTAACTTTTTTTTATACTTTTTCTTAAAAAAACAATTTCACTATATTTTTTAAAAAGTAAAATTCTGTTCCCCTCTCTTTTTTTCCTCCCCATCAACACTTCACATCTACAAAACTATAAATTCAAAAATTATTTACACCTTCACCTTATTTCAAAGGATTTTGCATGATGTTAAACATCTTCCTCTGAAAAATATATGTATAATTTTTTAAAAAAATGGCTTTAACGTTAGAATGGGCTCCACTTAATGGTCAAGCCTTTCCTCCAACCCGCTCAACTCCATACTCGGCCGGCTTAGATCTCTACTCCTCCGTAACCTGTCACATTCCCCCCAGTGAAATTAGGCAAATCAACACTGGTATCATTATTCAATTACCCGAAAATTGCTACGGACGTATCGCTGATCGAAGCGGATTAGCAGCACATAACGGTATTCACGTATTAGGGGGTGTAGTCGATCGCGATTACACCAGCAAAATCATCGTTATTCTAATAAATTTAGGAAAGAAATATTTTCTAATTATTCAAGGAGACAGTATCGCTCAACTTATATGTGTTTATACATGCATTATACCGCACAACTATAATGCCCTTATTCTTCAAAGAAATACCTTTCGTGGTAAACAAGGACTGTCTTCTGGAATAGTTAACAACAACAAACGAGTACCCCCCATCAAAGTTTTACAGCAAAAAGAAATTGTCAAACCTGTTCAAAATATAAAGTTGGTAGGAAGACGCAACAACAACAAAAAAAGAAAATCTAACAACAACAAATCCAAAATTGAAAAAAATAAAAAAGATTATGATAATGATGAACCTCTTGATTTATCACTCACTCAACAAAAACAGACAACATCCGAAAGTGAGAACAAATATATTGACATCATCGATCTGCCAAATCTACAAGAACTGAGTAACTTCATACAAGAAACACAACTATTTTTAAAATAATTTTCTTTTTTAATATTATAAAATATATATATATATATAACAAATATAATGTATAACCGTTTGTTATTATTATTATTTTTTTCCATCAAAAAAACAAATGTATAACCACTTATTATTAATCGAATTAAAAATATTCGATAAAATTAAACTCGTTTATCGTATACTTTTTAAACGTTTGACAAACGCTTTTAGGTAACCATTCAGGAAATTGAGTTCGATTCTTAAGCAAAACTATATTACATAAATCCTGTAATGACATTAACGATGTAAAACGACGAAAATACAATTTTATAATAAATTCACGATCCAGCATAAGCCAATGAAATATTCCGTATTTTAAAATACTTTTTGTCAACTCTTTTGACAGCGAAACAAACCCCATATTGTACACATAAATTTGCTTATTAATGACGCAACAATTAAACAATTCATAACTATTAACAATTGCCTGCAATACCGTTAAATTTTCATCGACAATGTAAATATTATTATAAACGCTAAAACGCACAAACAACCTTTTATCCGACGTAATACCGTAAAAACGATGAAAAGAAACACCAGTCTGGCCTTTATAACTAATACGCCCATCTACTGTATCGTAAACATATAAACGTGTCAATTGTCGTCTTATTTTTTGGCCCATAGCACAAACCATAATATAAATTTACGATCCCAATACCTGCATTTGCGTATTATTAATGACAGCAGGAAATTTAAATAGCGGAAGTAAACGCGCAAAAGTTATATCTTTTCTTTCACCGGATGTTGTATCAATCGTTATGGCCTTTGTAAACTTATCTTCATAACTTTGTATTATAAAGACATTGTTTTTAATCAAACACGCATTAACTTTACCGGACTTCAACTGGTAAAATTCCTTCAACTCCCGCTTCTTAAAATAAACACGATAAAATACGACATAACAATATCTCAAATAGATAGGGTCGTAAACATCAGAATCACGTATCTCACGGGTAACCACAACTACATCTTTTCCCCATGACAATCCACGCACATACAACATACGTTGCTCCTCAACCACCGATTTATCGAAAGTTATATAATTTCCCTGTTGTGTCAAAATGTCATATTCAATTAAAGAAATACACTTACTTTTACGATCATGACATCCCACATATATTTTATGCAAACCATCCGAGCTAAAAAATCCATATGGTCTTATATCCAAATTATTTAAATCATACGTCTTCAACTTTAACCAAGCCATGCTTTCGATTACACTGAACACTTTTTAAAAGAAAAACCATTTAACTATTAACACACAATTAAACCCACTTGTGTTAAAAAAGAATTTCCCAAAGACAAGTATATGAATCATTATTGTTTTCCCTTTTTTTTATTAATCATATTACATAAAACACTTAACACATTCCTTTCTTTAACCCAAACACACCACGTATGCATACAATAACAAGTGCATAAAAAAATTTGACATTTCAAGGTCAACAAACTCAAGAAAACACATGTAAGCTATTAAAACTGTAACTAATCGGGACGGAGCGTAATCAGATTAATATCGTCAACACGTAGCAGCTACATTTACGCTACGCATGCGCTACCCATTTAACACACAACAGCTGGGAGCGCATACGTACAGGGTTGCCTCATACAGTGTAACACAAAAAAAGTTATGATGTCACTATGAGAGTTTAACATGGGGCATTTGTAACAGTAGGCTCCGCCCACTTTTTCACGTAGCCACGCCCACCACCCAATCCTGCTACCTCCCCCATGCGGATTTATCTTGAACTTAAAAAATTTAGGAAAGTGCTATTTTCAGTTATTCATTTGCATTTTTCAAATCAAGCACCCATTCATTAATCCATTTACTGAACTTATTACTGAAAAGATTTGCAAGTTTTCCAATTGTATTTTGTATTCCAAACACATTAATCTTTGTTGCTTTCTTTGTGATTAATAGTTTTTAAAATCGTATCATAATCCACATGGTTCACAATAATGATGGCCCAAAAAATCATGTTGCCAATATGTAAATGCCAACGTGGTATCACTAGAAAAATATCGTGATATGTGGATCACCTTGTTTTACATGTAGAACTATGTTTTTTTTTACCACCAACATGTTTTAACCTAGCCCAACGTAAAACATATTTGCAATCAAGTGCCACATATCACAATCCTTTTCTAGTGATACTATGTTGGCATTGATACACTGGTGACATTATTTAAAGGGACATTATGACTGAACGCCAGTTCCCACCATGAGATACCAATCACAGTTAAGTGGGGGGTTTGTGGTAAGTCCTTTAGTAAATGATGGCAGCAACTTTTGTTTTGAAGTATATGGATCAACTCATTATATATCACCTTCTGACTAAATTTCTTGCTAATAAAGTCAATACAAAGACTTGGATATCGGTGTATAGTTGTTTTGAAAGTGACTTTACACCACTTTCAGTTTTTTCAAATAACTTTTAACATTACCTACATAATCATAATATAAAATATTTAAAATTAACAAGTTTATTGATAAATATGATTAAAATATTTAAATGTAACAAGTTTATTAATAAATACAAGGTGATTACAATGCCATCATTCTTACAATTCATGAAAATGAGTATTTAGGGTTCATCCTAAGCCGGGCCAATCAGCGTTGAGCTTTTGGGCGCGAAATTTGAATCTGACCAATCAGAGAGCAGGATTGGGTGGTGGGCGTGGCTATGTGGAAAAGTGGGCAGAGCCCACTTAGTTAGCCCACTCCTTTTGATGTTGAGGAAAACCAACAACAAAAGGATGATTTGAGAGGACATGAAATCCTGTATGAGATGCTGTGCTGCATCCAGAGGCAATATTTCGCAAACAATTGCAGGCTATTTTTAAAAATTACACAAGTGACATGTACCATCGATTGCAAGAAATGAAAACATGTGTCAACCATGACAAAATAGCTGCATTGGAGTTGTATGACAATTCACCAGCAAGATTGTTGGAGTTGCACAACATGTTCAATGAGATGTTGTGTAGGATGATAACAGATGACATCACAAAAGATTTCAAAAGGTATAGAAAGCTTTTTTATTGTTTGCAATTTTGTAATTGGTTTTTGCATTAATAATGTGTTTAATTTGTTTTTAGATGCTGTAATGATTATTGTGATAATGATGACGGTCCTGATGATGATGGCGATATACCACTCAACAATTTCCTTTTAAACAGTCAGCTCCCATGCAAAGGTGGAAGAAAGTTGTCCAAAAGCATCGAGGATAAATATGAAAGCATTATAACTAATCATGACTGACTTGCAGAGGAATTAATGGTGTTTACAAGCCATTCTCGGCATATTGATACTGGAGAAATGTATTATATGTTTAATAAGGTGTTTGAGTGTATGGGCACTGATAGCGATCAGGGTATGCGTTTCGTCAGAATTTTAACTGAAATTGCTGATTTGATTGATGAACATATAAAAAGTTTAAAAAAAGATTATCGCAAGCATGTACCTGCAATATCAGTAGATGAATTGGATTAAATAAAAAGTGTTACATTTGCTTTAAATCCCAATCTAGTTTTTATGTCTGTGTAATTAAAAGAAAAGACACTGTATTATGATATCAATGTTATATTTGTTTCAGCAAAAAAAAAACAATACATTATCAGCATAGCGCTTTATATGCAAGCCATATTGGTTTTGTTTTTTCAGAGATGTCCAACTTTGTTTTCCTCCTTTTTGCTGTTTTTGTGCATTGATTCTTTTATGCAGTGTAGCTTTAGGTTTAGCCATAACTCCTATCATGTTGGAGGTTTTCTTTGAAGCAGCTGCTGCTTTTTTTGTTTGTTTTTTAGATGCAATAGCAGCAGTACCATTGTCAGCATCTTCTATGTCTTTGTCTAAGTAGTATTCCTGTAATTTTTTAGGGAGTACATGTGGGCGTTCAGTTCTGGATTCAGTATCATCATCACCATCATTATCCCCAATGTCTTTTCTCAATAATATGGCTGAAACCGGTTTTTTTAGATCTGGTTCTTCTTATGGGAGTTGTTTTTGTTGCGCTGCTAGATGGATTTATTTTTCAAGGTTTTTTTGCTGCTTTTACAAAACTACTTGGAGTGTTTGTTCCTGGTGTTGGTGTAATAAATGGTGTTGTTGGAGGTGTTGTATTCATTAGTTGTTGTTCTGTTGGGGACATTCCATCGGGTTTCATTGTGGTTAGCTGAGGTCAAACTTTTACACCACTGTCTTCCATTTGCTCTAAGAGTTGATTAAATCTCTGCACCAATTCGTTGTAAAGTTGCATTTTCTTTTGCATACTCATGTGCTTGTAGTGATTGTCAAGTAGAGCTTGTATTTTAGTTTGGGTTTCAATCAGCAGCTGTTCCAAAGGTGAACGAGTGATGGTCAATTGTACAACCATGATAGGATGTATGAAGGAGCTGATGTTTTGTTGTTGTTGTTTTTTTTTAACATCTTCTATTTTGACTAAAGCCAACTTGTTCACCATTCTGATGAGAAAGTTAAGAACTGCTGGCAATTAAAGTTCCTAAGATGGGTGCCAAAACTGATAATAATGGCCCAATGAAACCACCTTTTTCACCAAGGAGTTTACGTTTCCGATTGTGGTAGATAGCGGGGTCTGCCACAGAACGAATAGCTTTTCGATATTTAAACAATTTTGACAGCCCTTTGTTTCCAAAGTAGCCGCTAACATAATTTAGGCAGCACTCACAAATGAAATTTATAGTCTTATTACTAAGACATTTGCAGTAAGTATGTTTTAGCTTTTCAGGAACTTTAGTCAATATTGTTGCTTCTGTCCATGCTTTCTGGATACCTTTACATAACAATCTGGATGGTGTATTGCTGTCAGCATGTGTTTTCTTTTGTTTTGATGAAACATGTGTGGGTGGTATCTGTTTAATTGTGTGCAAGTGTTTGTCAGCTTTATTGTTTGTGGATTTGTTGGTTGGTTTTGATTTAGCCATGTCTGAGTATGTGTGTAGGAGAGTAAGATGTGTACAGTGTAGGTGTTTCTGATGTAATGATTGTTTGTGATATTGTGGTGCTGGTTTAATAAGTGCGTTACTTATAACAGAATGTCATTGTCATCTTGGTAAACTCTGTTGACAATATTACTGGCTGACTGTCGCAATTCCGTCATTTTAGTGCTATTGATCACACCATCGCCTATTGCATTGCTAAAAGCCTGCCACATGAACATTATTTCCAAAGCAAAGACACAAAGTACCGCCAATGATGCATAAATCCACTTGACATTTGCACGCCAATCCAAAAAACCTGCCATTATACAATATAATTGTAGTAGTCACTGTCTTTGCTAGTTGTAATTTGCGAGTTTTTTAATTGTTTGTAAACTGTATCTGATACATAAGCCACCGTATCTTCACCGCTAAATATTTTAGCAAGATAACGAACACAGGTGGGTGTTTTTGGAGCAAAGTCTAAAAATAAATAACTGTATGGATCCAATGTGGCATCGTTATATGCTTCTTCAAAGTCCTTTGCTGTCATACCTTCCACTTGGCGACCAAAAAAGCTACATTGTCTGGTGTCATGAGGATTTTTGAATAGTACATAATATTTTGAATTCAAAGTTAATGTTCTGCTTTGACTGCCTTTAGGAAAAAGATTTTGAGTAAACAGAATGACACTCATATTATCATGATGGGAACCTTTAGTAAATAGGTCTGAGATTTGGTTATTGGACTGACAATCACCCATTAAATCATCTATAACCAGTAATGTTTTGATATGTCTTTTAAAGCTCATTTCAGGCAACAAACCCTCATGCAATATATTTTTTTTAAATATAGTTTGAAAAGCTGGATCATTATACACCTCTTGATATTTGCCATAACAAATAATTAGATGGTCTGGAGGTGGTTGAATCTTGTCATCTTTTAGCAATTTAAGTAAGAATTGTGTTTTACCAGATCCTGTAGAACTGCTAAAAATACATGTAAAAGGGTGTTGTAAATGTAAGGAATAATTGTCCAACTCAAAAACCATTTTTATTGTTTAAAAAAAAATTGTTTTATTAGATGTAATAATAATGTATGGTTGATACAAAATGATGATGATGATTATTATTATTATGATTTAAGAAAACCCATTAAAACCCAAATGAATTACACAAATGAATATCAGTAATTTAATTTTTATTTTAAGGTATTTAATACAATGCTATCTGTTTGGTTGCAAAATCATTTTCTGTTAGGACATTCAGCGTGATCTTCCTCTTCCTCCTCAGACTCTGTGTCACGTTCTGATAAGGGTATTTGTTGCGACCGATTTATATTGGCATCTTTCTTGAGTTGGCGAGTATTTGCATAAGGCATGGGCGCTTGGCGCTGCTGTCCTTCCCAACCCTCTGGCTGTGACTCTGGCATTCTGGGGTGGTTCAGCTGTTGTTGTTGTTACTGTTGTTGTTGTTGTTGCTTTTCATTTTTCTCCTTAATGTCATTCTCAACTTTACGAATGGCAGCCATCATTGCAGATTCTTTAACATGCATTTCATTTCTAATTTTTGCGTTTGATTGATCATCATAAAGAATGGAGCTCATAATAGCCTCAACAGACTCTCCTGCAGTCATTAACTCAAATGCTCTGTCAATCAAGGGAATGTATTTCTTGAACTTGTTCCAACTTGTCCATTTCATGTTAATACCAGAGCAGTACTCATGAGTGCGTGGAACTACTCTGGTTTCAGCTGATGTGAGCATTTTGACACGCCATAACATGCGTAAATCGATAAAACCAGTATGATTATAGCGATAGAGTTTAAAGCCTCTGTTGAACCCAATCATCTGGTACCCATCTATAGCATCTTCCTGGTCTGTGATGGCCTCAATGTAGCTATCGCCAATTGTTGTTGTTGTAGTTTGGTCCATTTTTTTAGTTAGTTTAGATTTACTTTTTACAAAACTGCAGTGCAGTGTAAAATCAAAAGTGAAGAGTTAATAAAGTGGATGTTGAAAGGGAGTATTTATATGAAAAATAAGTGACTTAACCCTTTACCCGCCGCAACTAAATCCGGTTGAAAGTTTTAATTTTGTTTTTGATTTTTATAAGTTTAAATTTTTTCTAAGACTTTCCGTAAAAAGAAAATTTAAAAAAAAAATTTTTTTATAGGAGATATTTAATGTTCACATTTGTGTGCAGTGGCAGGTTGACCAACCTACTTTACACTATACACCAGCCTATTGACATATAGGGAAATAACAAGAATAACAGTGTTTTTTGCAATTAGAGCACTTTAAACTTGCATTTGTTTTTGATAACACATGTCTTTCTATATTTACCATGGATACAAATGCAATTAAAACTTAAATTTTATTAGAATTATTATTTATTGCAATTTTTTAACTTTGCAATGCATTTGTATGGTAGGTAGTACTAGAGTGGTTACTGAATTCCTATGTGGATTATTTGGTACATTCAATTTTCATTATAAATTTAAATTTTATATGGAAATCAATTTATGAACATAATATTAAATATACAGTCAAATTAATTGGTCATAATTCATCATGGGCTATAATCAATATCTTTGAGCAGTAACCCTATCATTTACATTTGGTGGTAACTGGTAAATGTTACTGTTTGGTGGTAACTGGTAAATATCTCTTGCTATCAAAAATAGTTAAATTCTCTACAGCTAATTTATTTATCATTTTTTCATTCACTACAACTACAAAAAGCATTAGAATTGTTCAAAATAAAAAAACATATGTTTTACTAAGATTATACATTGTAATGCAAGCTCCCCATGAAGGAAAATAAGGAAGGGATGATATGTGCATGTGTAAATTTTAAACCTCCCTATGAGTAGTTTAGTTGTAGCCATGCAGATTACCTCTTCTGAAAAGAGGAACACATTGAAAGAGCGTATATACAAAGCAGTGGATAAACCATTCAAAAACACCTCTCCGCCACTGCACACAAATGTGAACATTGCAGTTTACACAGTTATAAAAAAAAACTTAAATCATAATTTTGATGTGTAGTAACTATTACATGTTTCAATAGAGTATCAAAAAATAGGAAAAAAATTGGTTAAAGATATTTTAATAAATTAGGGTTTTTATAATGCATATTCTAATGACATGCAGAAAACTCAAAAATTCATTAACTTTAAAAATTTATATCTTTATTATAAATTGATGAATCATTATAATTGTTTTTTTAAAAAATTATTTCATCTTTTATTTATATAATACAATTTTGTTTTAGCAAATTAACATTATTTTGACAATACAGTGATCATTCTAAAAAGTGTTCACAAATGTGTGCAGTGGCTGTTAAAGGGTTAACAGGCCAGCATGTTTATCCACCAATGAACAGTCACACACCATAAACAGTTTTGAACCAATAGTGTGTGTGAAAAGTCTAGCCATCTTGTGTTTTACAACTCTCTCACTCTCTTTCCCTTTTATGGTTATACAGCAGGTACTTAAGCTGATTTGTAGGATTAGCCGGTAAGTCAGCAGGTGTTGTTGTTGCTAATGACATGCTAAAGGAGTTTTGGTTTTGGTTTTTTTCTTTTCTTTTGAAAAACATAAACAGTTTAATGGACACTTTGCTATTTGTTTAAAAGGTAGTAATTGAGCCAGTTTTTTGTGTGATGATGGAGAAGGCTTTATATGCATTTTAACAAATAGGGCTACCATTTCATCATTACAGTTTTTATCTGGTGTATACAGCATGTTTTCAATGGATTTTAAACTGTATCCTCTATATCTTTGATACAGGTAGAATAAACAGTGGGCTCCACAAGTAAAACTGCTGTCACTTTGAACCACCGCATGCGCATAAAGCTTCTTAGTAAAATTAGACTTTATCAAATTTTCCCAAGATTTGTTATAAAATAATGGTTGATTTCTAAATGAATCAAAAAACTCGCATATGTTGTTTTCATCAACATAGATGCACACCCAGTGTTCACCCGGTAGATGGTCTGAGTCTGTATTTAAGATGAGGCAAATGTTTGGAAATGGTGTTGTAACACACTGCAAATGGTTGGCAGGCAAGATGCCTAAAAAACAGTCACACATTTTTAGTTTTTTTAAGATTTTATTAATACACTGTTCCAGAGTAACATTATCCATGGTTATTAACGTGTAACAATGATATATGAAGTAGATTACTGTTTAACAACCAATGCAATGCAGCTTCGCGTAATGTATGCTTTTTGGTTAAACACAGGATAATATATAAGCTGTATGTTAGTGGCTAATGGTTTTTTAAAAGTACCAGAAAGTGTAAGAACACCCGATTTATGTGGTTGCATAAGATCACCTCCAGCATTGTTGTCTGTAAAATCAAAAGCAAAAACGGTATGGCCCTGGCTGTAATTATTTCTGTTAATCAAGGGTGCAGGTACATTGTTGGGACCTTTGTCAAGATTGTGTAGTATCATGTTGTAACCAGTCAAATAATCGCCATTATCAAAATCAAAATATGCTGTACCACCAGGGTACTGGCGATTGCTTACTGTGGTAGTTAAGCTGGTAAGATTAAAATGTTGAAAAAAGAAGGGGTTTTGTGATGGAGATCCATTATATGCTTCATGTGTCACAAAAGCACAAATTAGATTGTCTGGTACTTTTTCATGGAAAAGGTTGGTGAATTCAAAGGAGCTGGCACTTTGGTGATGATTTGCGAACCCATTTGAGTGTCTGGAAACTTGAAGTAAAAATGTCTATCTTTTATGTTTTCAGCATAGTAAACCAGCATGTCATCAGCAAGTTTATATTTGGTAAAGAGTAGTGAAACCCTGTCAATTTTGTATTTGTATGGACCTTTGGTAGAGTCATAATTGAGATAAAATTCTGGTTTGTGTCTAGTCAAGCGTAGTCTCATGTTTATCAAATTTGGTAGCACAGTGCCACATCATGGCATCAATTCATTATCCATGTTTATAAGATTGTCAAAAAAGCATTTGTAAGGATGTAATGTTGTGCTGGATGTGATAATGGTCCCATTAATAGACATTTCAATCTGCCTAAACCAGTGGTTCCCAAAACATTTTGGCCCATCGACCCCTTGGCAAGTTTTTTGGTTTTTCGTAGACCCTTTGCCAAATTTTCATCAACTTCAATTAACATGATACACTTCAATCAACAAAATACATTCAAACACATGTTAAGTTTAATACATTTCTTAATTAAATTCAAATTAAAATAAACAAATTCAAATTTACTTTTTTTTACCTAAAACTAAGCAATAACTAAATGATTTTAGTGGGATGGATGAGCCTGATGCTTTAATATTAGATTATCAACATTTGGCGCCAATTTTGTTAGGTTTAATCTTAAATCTCCCCAGTTAACAATATCGAGTCTGTTTCTTTTTTTGTTAAAAGATTGGCAACTGCGCTGAAACCCCTTTCCACTAGATATGAAGATGGAAAAGCAATTAAAAACTTTCTTGCAATAATCCATAATACGGGATAAGTCACAGGTATGTTTTTTTGAAGCCAGAATTGCTGATATCCATTTCTAAACTGTACTTTAAGTTCTTCGTTAGTGCTTATTCCAATCAGTTCCTCTTGTAGTGCAACATCTGTTTCATCAATGACACCATATGGATTGATTTTCCATGGTGGTATTTCCATACTCAAAACATCCTCAAACCTAGTTTCAAAATCGGAATAGAGGGCATTTAAATGTTGAACGTAGGTTAAAACATCATCTTCCTGACAGTCTGTCTGTGACAAATTGGGGAACTGGGATAATTCGCCT
>JAAFCF010007132.1:47894-125061 GCA_013389785.1 Helicorthomorpha holstii | reverse complement strand
AGACTGACGATTTGAACAAGTCAGTGCCTGTTTGCAAAGCTTTGAGATGAGACGAGACTTTTTACTGCGCGTATGCAGTTATAAGCTGTTACGTAATAAACACAGTCAAAACACTACTACAGTTTGGTATGAATATTTATTTTAGCAACTATAATAATTTAAATTAGTATGTTTAATAAAATTGTGTATTGTGTTACTTATTATACAGTAAGTACTATCAAAATATATTGATTATTTTTTTACAGAATGCCAAAATTAAAATCACAATATGTTAATATGAGATTTACTACCGTGGACCCCCATTTTGACTTCATGGACCCCCAAATTTTTTTACGTTGATGTAGACCCCTTGATGTAGTGGTCTATATCGACCCCAGGGGGTCGATATAGACCACTTTGGGAATCACTGGTCTAAACAAACAAGATCCAAAATTATTAGTAGGGGTTACCACATCGGTTTCACCTAAGTCGTTTCCATTTGCTTTTACTACGCGTCCCTTAATTCTTAGACAGGGTTCAATAAAATCCAAGGAGAAATCTAAATTTGCAAGAATTAAAAAATCGATGGTAGGAGAATTGTTTGGCGGGCTTGAGGTAATAATTCCACCTCCAAACGCTCCTGAATTTCTTGATATTCCACAATACCTTTTTCATCATTGAATAGGTCTAACCTATCGTCATAAATTACGTCGTTTTCTTTTGAATGTTTGGTACTATTTTCATTTTTGGTATTACGTTTTCTTTTAGGCATGATGATAAAAAGTTTGTTTAAAAAAAGGTCTTACGCGCACCATGACGTCTGATAGGACCAAAAATGTCTCGTTTTATGGACGTTTTTTCGTATTTTTTGGCTTTTTATAGATTTTTTTAGGAGTGCCATATCTACCAACCCGTCGTCTACTACGAGATTTAGAACGTATAAGTGGTGATACCGCAGAAGATGATTTAATTCCCCTAAATTGTGTTCTAGTTAAATTTTCCATTCTGCCAGGCAGTATTCCTAAAGGTAATCCTGTCATATTACCTCTCATAAATTTTGTACCCAAAGCATTGACAGCACGTCCAATTAGTGACGATCCTGCTTTTTTAAAGTGCTCTTATCCAGCTTCACCAATATTTCTACCGTCTATTGCATCTTCTAAGGTGTTAATACTGGCCCTGCCCAATTCTCTCTCTACGGTTCGAACCATAGGTTTAACTAAAGGACGTATCTACCTAAAAATGTTTGATAAAAAACTACCGAATCCTCGCCCACGTTGAAAACGAACACCTGCATAAAATGCAGGACGATAATTCCCCCAACCTCTTTGACGTTGATGACACTGTTTCATATATTAATACATTAATTTATCACCACCGGCATAATTTTTTCTTTTTGTTGCCATATTAACAAAAAAACTTTTTTATTTATTTATTCTTAATAACAGCTTTAAAATGCAGTTTAATTTGACTGTTACCGTCTTCAAAATTAAATAAACTTCCAAAATAGGTACGTAAATCAATTTTTATAGTTTGAAAAGTATCCAAACATATGGGAACATACTGTGGCTGGTTATAAAGAAAATGAACAAAATTGTTTTGACACTGCATATTTATAGGGACAATTTGTAATAATTGAGCCTGCATATCGCCAAAGTATTAATGTTGAATAATGTCGGTATGCACAAATACTGCTGTTTCTTGTATACGCGGAGGATATGTAGCTCTCGCCTTCCACCCACCAATATTATTGTTTTTTTCTTTTGTATATATGATTTCGTTTAAAAAAGGATCCTCATGTTCATTAGTTGGTGAAAATCCTAGAATGTTTGTAAGTTCTGTTTCAAAAAATATTTTATTAGTATTATGTACCGATTCGACTAGAATACGCCGTAACTTTGAGTCATAAACAAACTGCAAAGTTTCTTTCAAATATCTACCGTATTTATTTAATACTTTATGCGTTTTAAATTTAAAATCTGGAATTTCACGATTAAGATTTTCGATAATATTTGCCATATCCTGCCATACAATAAGATTTAAATTTTCTACCAGTATTTCTTCGCTATCGTAACATCCTGGAGGTATTGTTAGATTATTGCGATAAATAAAAAAATAACTGTTCATATAAGTTTGACCCTCTAAATGTACATTTACAGGACGCATACTAATGCTAGTATTTGATTGCCATTGACTTTTTTCTTTTAATTGGTATGCCACGTGATTTAAAGGTAACTTGTTATGTAAAAAATAGAAGGAACATGAGGCAGTTGCAAAGTGAAAGCATAATTAAGCGATATAGAATCTGCCGTTATATTTTCCCATCGATGTGGAAACATTATGTCTACCAACCCTACTTCCCAATTAGTTGAATCTAATTTAACACTTTCCGGCCAATGCACTTTAAATGATCCAGCTTTATTTTTTGGATAATATTGTACAGATAAATTAGACGTTAAAGTCATGTAGAAACCATTTTGACTAGTTTCTTCTTTAAAAGCCATTTTTTTATTTATATTTTTTATTTTTTAAGATATTCAAGCGATAGGTAGGAGATATGTTTTCACGTTTGAACACCAAAACATTATGAATATATTCTATGCTTTTTACTTTTTATTTATATATTTTTTAAATCTTTTTCACCCACCCAACTATTCATTTTAGAAGGATAACCCCACCATTTCACCAAATATTTTTTCTGTTTCCCCATTTTTTTACTCTGTACAATTTTTTCAATTTTAAAATAAGTTTTTAACATCGGTTTCTCTACTTTTTGTATTTCGGCTGCATAGTATACGCCGTCTATTTTTTCACCCTCACTATCCATTACTTTATATACAGGATAAGGATGACGCAAAATTACTTGATAAATAGTGAAAATTTCCTCAGTCCAATTGGGTGTATCAGTTTCCTTATCAAATATTCATTTTAAACTAGATAAGCGTACACTGTCCCCCACTTTAAAATTAGGTTTTTTGGTTTTTATTCGCTGATTTTTTCCATATAATCTCTCATAAACTAAACTTTCATTTTTTGTATTAACTTTAATAGGGGCAACTCCTGTTACCCTTGATGGTGTATTATTGTAACCCTCCATAAATTTTGGCAAAATTTGCGTATAACAATAAGAGTTTTTATTTCTGGCGTACATTTGTAATTTCATTCTTAGAGTACGATTAAAATGTTCCACTACTGCTGCTTTTTTATCGCTAATCGAAGTATAAAAGTTTACACCATAATCTTTCATCAGTTTGCGTACATGTTTATTTTTGAATTCTTTTCCTTTATCGGTATGAAATTTAGCAGGTGCAATATGATTATCGGTAAACATTTTACCTATATTTTTGCACACCTCTACAGCCCCTTTAGTCAGTAATGGTCTTGCCCATGCATATTTTGAGAAAACATCAATTACAGTCAGAATATATCTAAATTTATTATTGTATTGAGAATAGCTTTGCATATCCAAAATATCTGCTTGCCATAAATCGTCAATACCAATAGCGTGAGTTTTATTACGCAGAAATTTATGTTTAATTTGCTTTAGCAAACTGTAAGGGTATTGTTGAAGTGTCCACTGTTGAAATTATTTCGTATTTGGTTCATGTATATACTTTCTAAAACGCTCAATAGAACCCAAACTGTACAGACGTGTTGTATCATAATATTGTGATTTCCATTTTCGTTCTAATGTCTGATGACGTAATCTTTTCTGTTTCTTCTTTAATAATGGCATTGTTGTTGTTGTTGTTGTTTATATTATTAATTAATCAATCAGTAACCAAAAGGCCAAGACTTTAATTGACCATCTACATAGGCTTTATCAAATACTATCTGATACGTTTTATCGCAAACTTGACTTTTTAAATCACCGGTATATTTACATCTTTTAATGTTAAACTGTTTCACCTTTATAATATCACCAACAACGAACCTTTTCGCCTCTTCACTTATCATTTTTTGACATACCATGCTTTTAATCAGTTGATAATTTATATCAGCATTTGTGCTAAAATTCATATTTATTCCTCTTACCTTCCACGATTCTTCCCCATTACTCAATTTATAACCGTAATGGTTTGGACCACCACACACAAATTCCATAATATAAACTTCCTTCTTCTCCTCATCTTTATTACAACCTGTAGATGGAGGGTATTTACTACCAATTTCATCAATTAATTGTCCTAAATTTCCGCCAATCATCCTTTTCAAAGGATCTTCCATTTCACTTGGTACTATGTATATTAAACTATCTGTATCCATGTAAAAGCGAATTTTCTCCTACTATATCCAATAAAAGTTGTAACCTTAATCTAGCACAAACTGTCATATAGGCAGCTATAACTAAATTAGTTTTTGCAGAAATTCCTTTAACTTCCACCAAAGGTTTATATGTCACCAACATGTTGTTTTCGTTGACTAATTTTGGGTCAGTAATCATTTTATCATCACTATTTAAAAGATCAACAAGTGTCATATAATTGTTCACCACCACTGTAATAGGTAAATCTTCAAATTTTCCCCATAAAGAATTAAGACAAAATTTGGCAATAGCCCTCTTTCTCACATTTTTTTCAACTTTTTCCAACTTAATACCTTTTACCTGTTCATAATTTTTTATATAATTTAATTTATCTGCTTCACACCGAACCCAAGAAGGCCATCCCGAAGATTCCTTCTTAATCTTAAGTAAGGCAAGTAGTCTTATACCCCAGTAGGGCTTCTAGGCCAGATCGTAGCCCAACGTTTGGGACGCGCCAATGTTAAATTACCATAGGTAATGTTAAGTGTATGGGGTAGTGATCCCCAACCTTATTTTCTTAACAGGAAATGCAACCGGTTAAGAAAATTTTAGTCGGGGGAAGTTTGGGGGTTATGAAATTGGGAGTGGGTGGATGACCAAAAAAAAAAATGAAAAAAATAATAGAAAAACATCCTGTTATTTTTTTAATGTCAAAATACTAAGAAATTTGTAAAAATAGTAACGTAACTAAATTTAACTAAATTATCGTAAAGAAAAAACACACGAAACAATAACTTAAAGTGAAAAAAGTATTTATTTACAAAGTACAAAAATCATGGAAAAAAAATTGACATGTATATATATATAAATGAATAAATAAAAATGAAAAAAACAAAAAAAAAACAGAAAAAAAATGTTAAACACACACACATCACTACATGTCTTCGTTCGCAAATCCGTTCATGTCAGCGTCGGAGTCAGAGTCAGCGTCGGAGTCGGAGTCAGCGTCGGCGTCAGCCTCGGCAAACCCGTTAAGATGTACATTTATTGGCCTATTTCTGGCCACATCTTCTTCAATTGTCACACCGGCCATCGTAATAAAAGCCACCCGATTGTGGTTAAAGTACTGCACAATGGCCTGCTGGTAAAAGCTTACCAGCCCTTGTGCGACAAAAAACTCTGGGGAGTCATCACCATCATTGTCCGCGTCAATATACCGACCGTGAAGTCGGTAGGAGTCCCAGAAGAGCTCGGCCCGGATTTCAAATGGCAAGTTCCATTCATCCCCGGCCACGCGCACAGTGAAAATGAAGTGCCGAAATGTTGTTGTTGTAACATCATGATCCTCGTATAAAATCATAAGAGGATCATCAGGTCCATCCTCCCACAGGTCATCCGCTACCGCGTTGTACATCGGTAGAAGATTGTAGGAAAAACGGCCATGGATTGTATGCACTAGTTCCATTTTTTAAAAAACACGAGACAAAACAAAACACCAACAATCACAAACAACAAAAAAAAAAGAAATAAAGTTTTTGAAAAATAATTGTTTTTTATTTGAGAAAAACACAGGAACTTTAAGTTAAAAATAATCTTCCTGTTATTGTTTTTTAAAAAAATTTATTTCATATTGTAAAGTGTCACCACCAAGCAGTTATTTAATTATTATTAATAATTGCTGTTAGATTTAAAAAATTTGCGGTTGTTTTTAAAAAACAAATCTTGGCTGGCAACTTGATTATACAAAATAAGGGTGGGATCAATGACAATATCAGTTTGTAGATGATGCTCCAAATCATATTCGGCAATTTGATCATTCTTCCAGTAGTTATTAAAGGGGTCATATTTTCCAACAATTTCAGCCATAGACCAATTGTGGCACCTATGATACAGGTAAAATAAGCAGTGGGCACCGCATGCCACTGACATTGGGTGCTGAATTTGACGGTTTTGATGAATAATGCGGAATGACCGTTATTGGAGCCACTTTTTCCACGGTAAGTTATAGTATTGTGGCGGATGGCCGTAAGAATCAAAAAATTTGGCAATTCCCTGTTGCAAAATGTAGAAAGCCACCCAATGTCTTCCAGGTTGATATCGGTTGTTGGTGTTGAGTATACCCCAGCATGGATAAACGCATGGTTGTTTAAGGCTGACTAAAAGGTCAGCTGGTAAAACGCCGATAAAATGCGGTTTCCAACTGGTGACTGGTTTGGCGTGGAGGTGCTGCAACAGTTGAACCGTATCCATCATTGTGGATGTCAGTTTGAGTAATGCTGATGTTGTTGGTCATTGTTACCATCATCATCCTCATCATAACCACCATTAAAATGTTGAATTAAGACATGCACACTCTCTACACAATCATCGCGAACAGCGGTATTTAGACGTATCCATAGCGAGTGCAAGCAGGCCACGATTGTAAACACTAAGGCCAGTAGTATACCAATACAACGTGTGCCATTATCAACTACAGTCACTAACCGTCGGTAAAGTCGACGAAGGCACACACCGGTGTACTCATACCAAGTAATCAGAAACGATGATATTGGTAACATTTTTGTTTATTAATGAATAAAAAAAAATGATTGCCTATAGAAATACAATTGAAAACATTAAGGCCGCAACAAAAAATTGAATAACACAGTATAATGTTGCGCATAGACCTTCAAGCATCTCCATTAAAGCCATAGCTAATAGTTGTTACGATATTAGCGCTTGAAATGTCATGGATTATATGTGCCCATGTGTGCGCATTTACACAGTTATATATACACAGTGGTATCACATGGCAAAGGGGCGGAGTTAATAATAATAATGATTAGAATATGATTATTGAACTTTAACTTGTTGTAGCTGATGAATATCGACAAGTCTCTGAAATTCACCAGCTATAATAATGTTAACATTAACATTCTAGGGGTTTCGCAAATTTCATGGTCAACGCTACATTTCCTTTTCTTGTCAGTTGAAGACAATTTCTGTGATTTAAATCTGGAGTGAGGTCAAAAGCAAAAAGAGTGTAACCTGTTTTGTAATTGTTTAGGTTGATTAGTGGTGCAACACCAGCTGACCCAACGGTGTTGTAGCATCTATCAAGAGTGCAAAAGCATTTAGTGTACATGTTGCTGTCAAAGTTGGCCTTCAGAATGGGGAAAGGTTTGGTCTGACAGTTGACTTTCATCTCGATTTCTGACAAATTAAAATGTTGAAAATTAAATGGGTTTTTGTGGTGGCAGCCGTTGAAGGCATCCGAGTCCACCAGAGCAATAAGTACTCTGAGAGGAATCCAGTCGTTAAAAATGTTGTCTTGAATGGTGGTTACTGCGCCTTTATTAACAAGTCTAGTCTGCATCTCTACGCTTTTAAAGGGGTATTTTAAACTGTTGTCCATGGCCACGTCAGTTATGGCTATGTCCACACTGGGGAGTAGTGTCACACGACGTGTTTGTAGAACAGCCGTGTCAATTTCAACTTTGTATCTGTTTGTATCAGCCTTTTTCCACCACAAAACAAAGTCGTGGTGATTGCGATGTAGTATAAGACGAATGTCAATGTGCTTGGATATGTAACGATCTGCATTTGACAGATCCAAGAACAGAGGTCCCGAAACGATGAAAGGTTTTGACAGCTTAATTAGCTCCGTTCTTTTCAATATTTTTGCATCAGTTACAGCTTCACCACTATCGTAGATGCCAGGGTTGTCTTCGCAGGTAAATAGTTGGGCAGAGAGGGCTGACTGCAATCATTCTAAACTGTTATTTAGCAGAGTGGCCAGGTAACTTTTGTAGGCATACATATTATCGCCATTGGTGACAAGCGAAGTATGAACAATTACATCTATCTGCTGAAAGAGCAAATGCAAAAACAGGTTGGTGGGTATCACCATGTCGATGGCAGTTAAGTTTGCGTTTTTATCGCCCACAATTCGACATTGCAGAATAATTTCCATGTTTTCTAAATCAATATAGTCACCAGTATCACCGATAACTTTAAACACTAAAGCACCTCCAGAGGTAGGATTACTGTGACACTGCACTTCATCCCAATAACCGTTAACCACTTGGGTTTGAGTTGGCGGCATAGAAAACAAATTCAATTCAGAAATGGCGCTAGCACATGATTTAGGGTGGGCAGCCATTTTTTAAAAGGAGTGTTTAATTAATGCGATTACTATTCAAATAAATCGGTTTTACTACGTTTACTTGAAGTGTCAAATATATCGTTTAAACTGTGGCTGACACTTCCTTTGCGTTTTCTTCTCTTCTTTATCGTCTTCCTTTTCTTTCTTTTTTTTTCCTTTTCTTTTCTTCTTAATCTTCTTCTTCTTTTTTCTCTTTCTCTTGGATTTTTTTGTAGATTTTCTAGGTTTTTTTGGTTTATGCCTTTTTAATGTAGTTTTGGCTTTTCTCTTTCGACCTCCGCCTCCAAGCTGAGTTTTGGCAGCATCAAGTGCGCGATGGGCCAACTGACGACCAGTGTGTTCAAAACGTCTGGCTGCTGACTCTTTTATATTCTCCCCGCTTAAGGCATCCTGGGCAACATCCAACCCAGTGCGCATAAGAGCTTTACCTACAGTTTTGGCCCCTGACTTTAGCAATGGGACAGCAGAACAAAAAAGTCTGGCAAAAAATCCGCCAAAACCGGCCCCCCTTTGAAATCTAGGTGCAGTGTAAAAAGTTACTCCATCATCACCACCTCCTCCTCCTCCAGCTTGTCTAAGATCATACTTGTGATAGTTAAAAGTGGGAATGCCACCTCCACTATCACCATACGGTTGGCTGTAGTAGTTGACATAGTCATTATAAGATGCCATCTTGGCGCAAAATTCCCATTATGGCACCTGGTAGGCTGCTTTTATACTCTTGGTCTGAAGTGCAGGCGACACAGGCTTTTGCTGGTAGATGCAAACTTTACCAGTTCACCTCTATTGTTTTTTATTTGGATCCCTATTCGACGTAGCACGCTGCTACCCACGCGCAGATAATCACGGCGTGGAAATGTCATCCGTAAGATATTATTTCTTGAAACGTAGGGTATTACACGAAGTAGTCGGGTGTGTACTCTACCTACACGTTGTGGTTCAACACAGTCGCAGTACACAAAAAGGTTGACCAAATCATTGTCCATATTGGCTGGAGTTTTGGCTCTGACAGTCACTTTGTTGTTGTAAGCCGGTACTGGAACTACATCTTTTGATGATTTAGCAGAGTCAGGTAATCGGAACTTTGCACCCTCACTCATCCATTCTTCAAAAAATCCCAGAATAAATAGCAAGTTAGACATGGCAGGAAATGAAATACTGCAATGCTCCTCAGCCGTAACTAGAACTGCTTTACCATAAAAGTCATAGCCAAAGAACAATCGTTCTTGAGCCACTTCTTTAATAGCAGCATTTATGGTATTCACAAGTTGTTCTATGGTCTCATATCTTCCAGCTTTAATTTTTATTGGGTGGTGAGTGTAAATTGGTTCCAATGGTTTTGCATTTTTTACAGTTTTGTCATCATCATCATTGTTTACCGTATTGACATCTGCTACAGTATTCTCAACTTTTGCTTTTTTATATTTTTTATTTGGATTAGTTGGCGGCGGCGGAGGTAGCGGTGGCTGTGGTGGCGATGGTAATTTACCAAGTCTAACATTTATATAAATGTCTGTGGAAAAAATGTTGTGAATATTTGACGGTAAAAATATATCGGTGAGTGCCACCTCATACTCTCCATTCAGCACTATTTGCGGCTCCATAATAGTATAAAAATCGCTGGGTGTATGGTTGTCAGTTGTCTCTGACGGTAGTGTAACATAAATATCTCCACTTTGATCCATTTTTTGATGGCGGTAGTGGTGGTTGTTGAACCAGTTTTATTTAACTTTCTGCAGCTCTTGCTTGTAAAAAACACCTTGAATCAGTTCACCTTGTCTGTCGATGACTTTATAAACTGGATATGGTTGGCGTGGTATAAGCTGGGCAATTTTAAACTTTTCTTTTGTCCAATTTGCTTCATAACCTTTTTCAAATGCAGTTTTCACCTTTGACAGACGCACTGTGTCTCCAAGCTGAAATGCAAATGGTATTTTTCTTTTCTTTACTCTTCTTAATATATCCCCCTTTTCCTGCTGCTGTGGTTGGCTGGTATTTTGTTTTAGTTTTTGTTGATGTGTGGCTTGAAACACTTGGGATGCATTGTGCATAGTTACTTGAGTTGGGGTCATTCCGATTGTACGGTGAAAAGAATTGTTATAAGAATCAACCAAATCTTTCAAAACATGAACGTAGCGATGTGAGTTGGCATAAGTAAAGTAGCGCCACATTTTGCTTTTGAGTGTACAATTAAACCTTTCAGCTACAGCCGCCTTGTTGTCGCTATGTGAAAACATTTGATGGACCCCAACTTTTTAAAATACTTTTTTACGTAGCAGTTTTCAAACTCTTTTCCTCTGTCAGTGTGCAGGCGGAGAGGTTTGCGAGGTTTACTCTTTATTAAAACCTGTTTGAAAGCTTTAATAATGTCAGCAGCACTTTTACTAATTAATGGCACAACCCAGGCATATTTTGAGAAAACATCAACCACAGTGAGTAAAAAACAGTAGCCATCATTCTCGTCTTTATAGCGATGCATGTCCACTAAATCAGCATCCCACTGCTCATCTATACCGTAAACAATATAACTATTACGTGGAAAATGACGTTTAGCCGGGTAATGTAGTGTGTAGGCATCTACACCACTCAAAAGTTCTTTAATCTCTCGTTGACTTTGAGTATTTAATTTTTCATATTTGTTTTTTCTAAATAGTTGTGATGCGCTTGTCAGCACATAAGGCGAATTGAGCGGCGAATAATAATTTCTAATAGTTTTTAACTTGTTAGTTATTATTTTTTTATTATTATTTTTTGCCATCATGTTTTCTAGTCAGATGTCAAGTATTAAATGAGGTGCATATCACATAAAACAACTTTATTTATTTATTATATTGTATGACAATAACCATAAGGATAAGTAACAAAATTATCATGTAGATATGCTTTGTCAAACACAACACGATATTTTTTTGATCGCAATTCACTTTGTAATTGGCAGGTGTTTTTGTTGCGAACAATCATGTCAGTTGCAATGTGTATAACATTTTGTTGTTGTTGTTGTAGTGGTGGGTGTACAGCTTCATTGTTATCATCTTCATACTGCGGTTGTTGCTGTTGTTCCACATATTCAGTTACCATAGCTTTGATTACTTCATAATTTAAGGTTTGTTCTGTGCGGTGACTGATGGTTATACCTTTAACTTTCCACACACTTTTACCATTAGAAAGCAAATAGGCATAATTTTTAGGCCCGCCACTAACAAACTCTGTAATATAAACATTTTCACCGTATTCACCAGCAATTTCATCCGTCACCTGACCTAAACACTCCCCAACAAGATGGTGCAAAGGGTCTGCTAGTTGATTTTGACTACCATTTGCACGCTTGCACACATAAATTACCGAGTCAGTGTCAGTGTAAAGAGCATTTTTACCGAGTATGTCTAGCAGCTTGTAGAGATATAATCGAGCGCAGGCGGTGGTGAAAGCCGCAATAACCAAATTAGTGCGACCATTTGGCTCAATCACTTCTTTGGCTTCTTGATAGGTTACCATCATCATGCGAGAGCTGATCATGTAGGCATCTGTCACGGTTACTTTATCCGACACTAGCAGCTGATACAACTGGTGAAAGTCAGACACATACACTGTTTTACTCAGGTTGTCTCGCTGCGCCAGTTTTCCCCACAAACTATTTAGCATGTATATTGCCGTGGCACACAATCCGGTGTTCTTTTTGACATTCTCAATGTCAAGTTTAATTCCTTCTTTTCTTTTTCCTGCGGACTGTTAACATTAGACGGCCAGCCAGAAGCCTCCTGCTTAAGTTTAAGCATGGTGTTAACATAACTGGCAAATAGACCCCCACTGTTGCTCTCACGATTGTACACAGAACTTTGGGGATAGTGCCAAATCTCCTCAACATGTAGCACACTTTAACCCTTTTCCACAGCCATGTCAACTTCTGGGGTTGTCCATGTTCCCACAAGTTTACGCTCTTGCGGTGTATGTTGACAATTGTGGAGCGACGAGTTTCGAGTGTCGGCACAGGTTTTGCACAGAGGAAATAACAGCTTGCCATTAGATCAATACGGCAAAACAGCATGGTATAAGTTTTGCGGGGGTAACACTGCGCACTTTACAAGTCCAAAGTAGGTGTTGGTGTGGTACTCAACATTTTGTTGAACCAACCATCACACCAACCATACATTTTGGAACAAATGGAGAGTAGGTTAAAGAGTCAATATCAAACTGATAAAATTTTGCTACAATTGCTGCTGCTGCTGTTGTGTTTTTTGTTGCACCATAACCATACAAATAATAAACTTTTTTATCTGCTGTAACCATAAACTCAATTTGAAAAACTTTTTCCAGCAGACTTTTTGTGCCAATCTGTGTCCAAGCCATTTTTTTTATAAAAAACTAAAACAACTAATGAAATAATTTTTTACAGTTTACCACTTTATATATCATTTTTTTACTCTATTCCACCTATTTGTATCATGCCCCACCTTTTTTATATATTGACCACCCCCTCCAGCTTATATTAAATTAAATTGTAAACACACCACATTATCAAATGGAAGCAGATTTTAATTATACAAGTTTTTAACAATATATATATATATATATTTACTAAAACACAGCATTATATGTTTAAGAATTATAAAAAAATAATAAAATGTTATGGAACAAAAATATCGACACGATTCAGTGGGCCATTTTCCATGGCATCAATATAGGTGAGCATGCTATTTCTAGTCGCAATAAAACATGATATCCAGTCACTTTTATCCATGTTCATATTATGTTTAACAATGCCTTTCCACGGACTTTTGATCTGCCCCATATCAACAATTTTCCAGCTGTGTTCACCATATCTATCATCCCAAACAAATTTGAAAATGTCATTTGATGAGATCATTTTTAACTTGGAAGGCATAATTTTCCCTGCCATAAGTGTGGTTTTTTCTGACATAATAGATATTGTATGACGGTGTTCCATGGTGTCACATAGTTTTTGAAATATTGTTAGCATGCCTTGACTAATGACACACTTGTCCACACTGTATCCGTTGGTAATGCAAACTCTTTGCTGACCAACTGTACCAAAGTGCGGTTGATTAAAATAATCCACTGAGTAGTTCTTTCCATTTATTTCAAAGATTACACTTAACTGTTCTTTAAATTGTGAAAAATATGCTCTAACAATGTTGTCAAGGTGCAGCGTTCCAAACTTCCAGGCATTTACTATTTGACAAGCCATTTTTAAAAACAAGTTTACACACTTGCAGCACAGCACTGAATGTTTGTGGATTGCTACTACACACTTGAATTTATATTGCCGCAAAGGATGTGACATTAGTAATTTTTCCATTTTAGTCCCTTCTCCTCCTCCTCCGCTTCTTTTATTTCATTAATACTTTTTTTACCCAGAGCTGAATATAGTTTTTCCAATCCAATAGGCATAAATATTGGGTTATCGTCTGTAACATAATTTGTCAGTGCAGTCATGTGACTACCATCCACCGAAACATTTTTGACTGTTAACTTTAAATCTTTGTCCCAACCAACTTCGCCGTCAGTAGCTTGTATTTTTTGTAGAAATGCCATAGCCTTTTTCTTTTGTTTTTCTGGTATTAAAGACAAAATTCTCACTTTTTCTGCATCTATGTTTCGTTTTGTCATTTGTCTGGTTACCAATGGCGGCACCCATGGTCGGTTGTCATCAAGATTTTTTTGGCTTTTTTTCGTTTTCTAGTGTCTTCGAGCAGTATTGGGTGGTGTTGTTGTTGTGGTAAAGTTGTTACGGTTTCATGCACAGCTGGTGAAAAGTACATGTGCGGTGGTAATGGTATAGATGTTGTTGCTGTGGTTTTTGCATTAGTGGCTTCATTGACAAAGTGTATGAACGACTGCATAGCTTGATTTAGCAACAATATTTTTTCATCATCACTTATAGTGTGATCACTCTGTAAACTTTCAATCTGCTTTCCAATAGATTCTAATACTTTTGTAGCCAAAGGTTGTATGGGTGATGATGTGCTTTGAAATGTTGGCAGTATGCTGCTGATGACAATACCTCGTGGTGGCAACGTCGCTGAGGTTGGAACAAGCATCATTTTTTCAGCCATGTTATGACAGAGCTCTTACAAGTGCTCCTATCGCCAGACCCAGCACGCTTAGCAATGGACCAATAAATCCGCCCTTTTGTAACACAATTTTTTTCTTGATATTTGGTTTCACTTTTCGTCTACTTAATTTGTGGATGTATTTGTTAGCTTGTCGAAGAATCTTAAATTTCTTTTTTTTACATGTGCTTTGCAGCCGTATGCGTTTAAACATACTTCGCTTAAGGCATTCAGTAGTGGTTTACCATGTTTTTTTATAATTGCAGCCCTTTCTTTAACTGTTTCTGCATCACCCAATTCTGTTAAAATTGGCCAGTATGCCAGAACATCTTCTATAGCCATCTTACCTCTATCATTTTCTCTCTATATATGTTTGCACAACCAATTATATCAGCCTTTTTATACTTTTCTTCTTGATTTATTTTTTGGTATAAAGGCAAACATCTGCTCATTTGGGAATATTGAAGTTCTCAAGCGAATGATGGCTTTTGTTTTTTGTTTGAAGTCCACCAATAAATATCCATAAGGAATATCTTCAGTGGCCTGTTTGTATGCGTCTGTCATCACTTCCCAATCACCAGCATACATTTGTTGGGCTAAAACTCTTATCTGTTGTCTGTCTTGAAGATTGTTAAACAGCACCATGTAATGACAATTTAGACTGATTGTACGACAAAATTTTCCTGTTGGGAATATGTTTTGTTGAAGGCAGATTACACTTAGTTTGTCATGGTGAGAACCTTTAACAAACAAATTACACACATTGTCATTAATTTCGTTCATCAAGTCATCCAATATAACAAGTAAATTGAGCCCCTTTAAAGCTGTAACATTAGTTGATAAGTCAGATAATCCAGCGCAAGGCAATATTTTTTTTTCATTTACAAGATTCTATGGAATAGCTTCAGATTTTCCATAACACCACAAAATTGCATAAGGTGGCGGATTAATAAGCTGATGCGCATAATTTATTAAATTTGTCACAAACACAGTTTTCCCACTACTGGTTGGTCCATGCACAATACATGTAAATGGATGTTGAAACCTGGTGTCATACTGTTCCGCACTCATTGTCAATGGGCTGCTGGTAGAGTAATGCAATATTTTTACATTGGTGTCAACACTTTTATACTGCTTTTTTTTTAAAAAAAAAGCCAACACCATCAAATTAATTAACAAAAAAGTGAAACCAATAATTTTTAATGCAATGACAATTTTAATTTTCAGTATATTTTTCCCCACAAAAAATCAACTTATTACAAATTGCTCAAACAATTTCTCTTTTAAATCGTTTAGCGTGCTGAATGCGCTGTTCAGTTTCTTGGGATTGAATGATCAACAAGTGGTCATTACACTCTTCCATCTCTTCTAAAATTTCTGCTTGAAAACTTAGCAGAGCTTTAAACTGCTGTTCCTTCAAACTTATGCCAAATTTTATTGTAATAGAGTTCCCCATTTTTATCTTTCAAGTGTTGATTTATTTCCACCCACACACCGCCATACTTGGTGCAGACTTTGACTCCACGGTTACCACCAATTGGAAAAAAACCATTTTCAATTAATTCTTCATCACTGATGGGAGGATACCATTCCTCTAAATTACAAATGAAAATAAATATTATTTCATGAACTTTTATTACCACCATTCACACAAAACCTTTAGTTGGTGCTGCTGCTGCTGGTACTGCTAAAGAAACTTGAGAGCATGGAAGAGAAGCTGATAAATTTGCAGTGGAACTCATTGTTAACAATGAAGTGCTGGTTTGCTCCTCTATTTATACCCCAACTGACTACTTTTAGAACCTACCCACTTTTAAACCACTCTTTCATTTCCTGTTTTTTTCTTATATATTCCATATCACATTTTATATCTATTTAATATGTAAATAAGCAAAGCCACAAAAGTTTGGTTATTTACATGTTGTTAATGATACCTATTGGTTGGTAAAATACATTACACCCTGTTGTAAACTACCAAAAATGTTTTCAAAAGCTATATCTACTACTACTACTACTGGTGTTGGACCAACATTTCCATTACCACTACCCTCAACCTACCCTGTATTGCCATCAGCAGCAGCAGCAGTGCCATATTACATTTGGCTGGTTTTGGCACTGTTAGTTATTCTTGTTTTGATAATGTGTGCTTGGTTACTAATCCACTACAGAAGATTACATGTCCAAGCAGTCACTTTGTGCAGACAAGTACGTGCTGCAAATGAACAAGTGAGAAAAGAAAATGCCAATTTGAGGACTGTTCACCTCTTGAATGACATAAATTCAGCTGCCATAAATATGGAGTCAGCAGAACCAAATTTACCTAGACCACCACCACCACCACCACCAATAACAACAAGAACACCATTGTCAGCTCTGACATCAAACATGTTACCACAACAACCACCACTACCACCATCACCTAAATATCTAAATATGGCTGTAACTAGCAACCCACCATACCATGAGTATGAACAACCTATAAAACGTGGAGCCAGAAAATGACTTGCTTTTTTTTTTAAAAAAATGTAACAATGTACTTTTTCACCATTAATAAATGTAATTACTTTTAATTTATTTCTGTGTATTATTTTTCTTTTCAAGTGTTTATATTGCTTTTATAGTGCTTACCCATACAGGAAACTCATGTGAAAAAATTAAATTTATCAAAGATATATATAGTCACTAACTGTAAACATCCTGTTTTTAACTATTTCTTTCTGTAACGTTACATCCTTTGTTAACTTTTTTAACTTCCTGTTTGAGCTTCAAGATTTTTTATTATAATATATCCTGTTTGAGCTTCAAGATTTTTTTAACTTCCTATTTGGGCTTCAAGATTTTGTTTTTATTTTGACTTCAAGATTTCTGCTACCTTTTTCTTGTATAAGCTTCAAACTTTTTGTTACAGTTTCCTGTTTGGGCTTCAAGATTTTGTTTTCACTTCAAACTTTTTTGTTACAGTTTCCTGTTTGGACTTCAGGATTTTGTTTTGACTTTAAACTTTTTTGTTACAGTTTCCTGTTTGGGCTTCAAGATTTGTGTTTTGGCTTCAAGATTTCTGTTTTCGTTTTTAACATCCTGCTGCAATCATGTACACTATATATATATTGCCTTACATTTATTCTTTTTTTTTAGTCTGTAACATTTTGACAGCATGTCAAGATTAAGTTTTAGAAACATAAAAGTGCAATTGCAGCAACATAGATTACATCATTTGGCCAAATTGTTTAAATGTAGTAAAACCAAATGTAGTGTTCAACAAAAAACTAATTATGGAGCTCCAGCTGCACATTTAAAAATTAGTCAAGGATTAAACAGGTCTACAGCCATTTTTTGTGATAATGAAAGTGTTAAAGAACCACTGCAACCCTATGTGCCTAAACCTGTAATGGACAAGAGACTAGTACGGATAATAACATTATACAGCAAGGAACTTCAAAAACTCCATCAAAAGCAAGCTGATCTAATGGAAGATGTCAGTCTAACACATAAAACATATCACAAAGAAAAAATCAAACTAATGAAGGACTTGGCTACAACTACATATCAAATTCAAATTGTTAATTTGTTTGCTGATTTTCTTAAAGAAAAAAAATCAACTAATTCCATTAAGGAATTTAATGGACTGACAATTTTTAACTGTGAGTGTTTACAGAAAATCTATCAAAAAACACTTAAAACAATAAGAAAAAGTCTTCATTTAATTCATCAACAGGAAAATGTCAAAGCCAAATATAACCACTAGAAAGGAAGTGCTTCCTGTTTTTTAAAATAACTATAAAAATGTAAGTAACAACTTTTAATTACTCATTAACTGCTTTAAAATCAACCAAGTCACTTGAACAATCACAACTTAACCATGGCTGATTTTGTCAGACAAATCACCAAGACTGAGGTAATGAAGATTTGCATTGCATTTGAGAAAAGGCTAGAAAATTTGTCCAAACAAATTCAACTGTTACAAAGCTAAATTGAACAACAATCTGAAATGTTGAAGAAAACATTTAATGAAGTTCAAGCTCTGCAAAATGCCTTAAGAGAGTCTGCCCAACACCATCAGCAGCAGCAACAACATCAACAAAAACAGATGCAGCACAAGAAGGGTGTTGAAGAGGAAAATGAATTCAACAACTTTATGAAGAACATTGATATCATTCCTAAAACACCAGAAAAAATAACTGGTACAATGGACATGCTGGCCACTGCATGTCATGAAGCAGGATTACCTTTTACCAATGATGATGATTATGTTTTATTAAATGTTCCACCACCACTTTCACCCATTAGGGAAACCCCAAAAAAACCACCACCACCACCACAGTCAACCAACTTACTGGCACCACCTGCCCAAAAAAAATCACGCTCAAGATCAAGATTAGGTAACTAAATGTTTTTTAAAAAAAAAAATGCATTTATTTGTGTTTATACATTTCTTTTAATTTTTTTTAGTTTTTTAAAATAAAAAAGGTAAAAAAGAGATCAAAAAAAGGAAAGCTGAGATTCAGATTAGACGGCGCCAATTTCGAAAACAGGAAATGACAACCTTAATCAATGAAAACAAACTTTTAAAATACAGCATATTGGCAATAAAAGATGCTGTACAAAATACTAAACAACAGGACATGGTGCTGGCAGATTTAGAAGAACGGATCTCTTTGTCATAATTTGTTTACAATTATTTTTTTTCATTTTTATAATAATACTAATAAAATTTATTTTTGTTCTCCTCAAATCATTGTTGTTATTGCGAGTAAAAATACACCATTTCCAGAAATTCACTTCCCTGACATTTTTTGGAATTTTATCACCAAACAACAGGATGTTTTTAAATTATTTTTTATTTTTAATATTTTACCACCTACCCTCAACTTTATAACTCCACCCATTTTCATAACCCCCCAAACATCCCTGCTAAAAATGTTTTCTTAACAGGATGTATTTCCTGTTAAGAAAATAAGGTTGGGAACCATTTTCCCATTGACTTAACCTTGTCTATGGCGTTTTAACAATAACGCGTCCCAAACGTTGGGCTACGATCTGGCCTAGAAGCCCTATTGGGGTATAAGACTACTAAGGCATCCACGTATTTAGCAAATAATCCTTTCATCCGTTTTTCATAATGCCAAATTTCGTATATTTTTATCACCTGATAACCATGTTTGACAGCCTCATCTACTTCGTTTGTTGTCGAAGTACCGCTTATAGCCCTTGAAAAATGCGGATGGTTACATTTACCGTCGGGTGGGTTTTGTAAACATCAAGCGCGACATAAGGGAAACATTAATTTATTTTTACATCAAAATGGTAGCACTGGATGATATAATTTAAGCGGAGGAACTACCACACACTTTACCATGCCTAAGTATTTACCGTCACCTTCGTAATTAGTTGGATGTAAAATTTGAGGATGTCCTACAGGCATAATGTCATATTTATTAACTGTCGGATATAAACTAACA
Source organism: Helicorthomorpha holstii (assembly GCA_013389785.1). Taxonomy (NCBI): domain Eukaryota; kingdom Metazoa; phylum Arthropoda; class Diplopoda; order Polydesmida; family Paradoxosomatidae; genus Helicorthomorpha; species Helicorthomorpha holstii. Next base: position 105,162 of record JAAFCF010007132.1, on the reverse strand, counting down.
TAGTCAACGTATATAACTTTTTCCCCTATTTTTGCCTTGTAATATAGACGTGTTGGCGCCATACGTCCACCATAAAAACCTTGTCTCGGAATGAGGGGTAACGTTTTTTCGACGGATAATAACCCACTGGAGATATTATACCAATACTGTTTAAATACATAAAATGAGCAAAATATAATTTTTGACAGTATGAAGGCAACGTTACAGCAAGGAAAAAAAGGATCGATATTAAACATTTCGCGTGTCATACGTCTAAATTCATTGCACGCCTGTCGTAAAATGACAACATCAGACTGACAATATTCGCGCAACTATTTTAAAATTAAAAGTTTTTCCAATTTGTTGAGCATGCCAATCCATTAGACTTTGACGTTCGTATGCTGTTTTTTTCATATAAGGTTCGTAAAATTCCAAAGCCGGCCACTCTCCCTCGTAATCTTGATTCTCTAAACGATTAAATTTATGCAGAAAATAACCTTTCTTTAACTCTTCTAAATTGAATGTATTTGGTAGAGCTGCCAGCGGTACTGGTAAAAAATTATGAGAATCTATAAAACTTATATTGTTTAACTTCATTGCAATTATCTTTTGCCCATTCCAAATAATCTCAGGACACATATTTTTAAACAACCACTGCAATACTAAATGATGATCATATCCGCGTCCATAATGACTAACAAAAATATGTTTTTTGCCCAACACACCTTCCATTAATTCACCAAAAATCCATTCGCAAAAAATATGTTTGGTATCCTCACCACCGTCAAATATTTTTTTTATTTTATTATCCTCATCTTGAACAATAACCATATTTGGTTGATGAATATAATCACTCTTTTTCACTAAACACTCATAATCAAAATACCACACACACCCTGCAGGTGGTCGAGGTACACCGCGTTTATTTCTTTTCATAGCATCATATTTCTGAATAAAACATCTGTGGTTGAACTCCTGATTTGTTTTACAGTATCTACAATATTTAGTAAAGCATATATGCTTTGGTTGTTTATGTTGATAACACACGCTGCAATATCATAAATCTAGACAAGTCGCATTTTCCAGATGTTTTATAAAACATTGAGGTCCATAAAAATATCTCAAGCAACAACTACATTGTTTTGTAGGCTGCTGTAATGACATCTTAAATTTTTCACATTCAGTGCTGTTACAAGCTAAACAATTACGCGTACACCTATGATGAGCGGTAACACCTTTTAAACATAAAATACAAAACCTTCGAGCGCCTTATAATGAAGTTATATTAACAATGCAATCATAATGTCTGTCATCTAACAATAGCCACAGTCTACATTTTACTTTTTTTTGATTTTCCTTATCATAAGGATTTAAAGTTGTAAATGTCACCCTCAAATCACCCTCCAATTCTATAACGTATATTTGATACTCTTCACCTAAATAATTGGCAAATTTTCTAATTTCTTCTACTCCACAAGGTTTGTTTGATGCTACACAGGCCCCGTCACAAAGTTTCTTGGCACATTTAGTTTGATAATTCATGTTTTGTTTGATTTTTTAAATTCCATATACTTTTGTTTACGCATTTCACCTTTGGCTTCTCGATAATGAGCATTTCTAATTCCAACTACTATAGCCCTTGCACAACACATCAAATCCTCAGTATTGTCAATAAAAACAACAAATTTATTGCAACTTTTATCCTTAATCCATGTTCTTACATTTTTTATATATCTTTTCTTCACAGAAGTAACACCATTTGGCGGCGCCCCTCCATGTGTGGGCATACGTGTTTTCATAAGCGATAAACGTAACTTTCCATCTGTCAAATTCAATTTATCATTTGAATTTTGAATATTGCCTATCGTATCCAACAACAATTTTCCGGTCAGTCGTTCACGATTTATAAACGCAATATTTACGGGATTTTTTTAACTCAGCACTCTGTAAACAAAAATGCATACGTACATCTGGATATTTTACTTTAACTTCCTCGTTTTCTTCTTTTAAAGCAGCAAATTTATCAATTAAACAGTTGAAAATGGCTTCTATTTTTTGATTAAACTTTTCAGGTAAAATCTTTTCCAAATTTTGAAAAATAACTTCCCCATTCATCTCATCGGTTTTAAAATTTTTGTTTGTTTTATGCTCATAATTAATAATCTTAAAATATTTATCACTAGCTGCTGCTGCTGCTGTTGATGTCACCGCCATGTTCCCACCTTCAGTGACAATGCCAAGTTGTTTATTATTATGAGCGGGAAGTTTTTTACCAGTCACCGTCGACTCATTCTCCTCACTTATTTCGTCATACATCTTTTTAACAATGCAAGTATGTATACTAATGACACAATTAATTATTTTATAACTAATATAGTTTTTATTTATCATCAAATAATAATTAAAAAACCACTTTTTATATTTTTATTTAATCTTTCACAAATTTTAGCACTTTATGTTCAGTAATGTATTCTTTTCCATCACTATAGCGATTCAACGTTTTACCAACTGCTTCAAAATATAATCCTGAAGTAGGAGGTTAGGTTGGAACAACCTCTAAAGCTGTTTGCGATATTAAATACGCTGTACCCTCTAAAGAATCGCCAAAAGGAGTAAACGCTTGTAAAGGATGTATTGGTGATAAATTAAGGGGTGGTGGTGGTAGTGGTGATGATGATGATGATGACATATAACTAGTAGAAGGTTGGTGGTATTCTTGTTGTTGCTCTTTTTCCTGCTGGTTTTGATGGTAATGGTGATGATGATAATGGCTATGATATTGTTGTTGTTGTTGTTGTTGTTGCCTATATTGACAATCCAAACTTTTTTTAGTAAAATCCTACAAAAATTAAGAAAAAATAATAAAAAATATTTACATATAATTTAAAACAAAAAAATTACCATATCCGTGGTTGAATATAAGGGTCTAGCAACAAGCTCCTTTGATACTGTTTTTTTGTAAAAAACAAAAATTAATTTTTTTTTTATTTATAGAGGGGATAAAAATACATACGCTGTTCGCAAGCCAAGGCAAGATACTCTAAACCATTTGAAACAGGCACTGATGATGATGATGACGATGATGATGATGCTGCTGGTAATACCACCAAAGGACTACCTCCCCTCTCTACGGCATAACGTGGTCGATCATATAATGACGGGTTAATTTGCGCTGTCTAGATTTTTTTTAAGTAAAAATTATTTTAAAAATTAACTTATATTTTTGGCGGTAAAATTCAAAAAATTAAAATAAGTAACTTACGCTTAAATTTGATGATACTTGTCGGTAATTACAATTCGTATAAAAAATATTATCGATTAATAATTCCTCCATATCATACAATAAATTTGCATCAAATGAGGTCTATAATAAAAAATAATTTTTTTAAAAATGTTTTTTGTCTTTTTATTTTTTTAAAAAATAGAAAAAAATCTTAAGACACTTACCACTTCCATATTGTATGTAGCCGTTAAAACACTTGTCAAGTCTTTTAAAAAAGTTTTTAACCAAGTGGTGCAATTTAAATCTCTCGTATATATATATTCATTTTTAACTCAACTCCCATCTGTCTATATTCATCACCCAGTTCCTTCTCTTATTTTTCAACTTAACTATTGCTAACGAAAACATTCACACTACTTTTATGAAACAAAACACCCCCCTCTTACTATTTAAAAAGACCTCACATTACAAATTGCTCCAATGTCCAAGTACTTACTTTTGACGGACGCTATATAACTGACTGCAGTGTCTTTAAAGTAGTGCGCAAGCAGTTAAGTAAGTTTAATCAATACAAAAAATACGTAATCTTATTTTTAATATTTTTTTAAAAATATGAATACCGCGGATGACTTTCTTTTAAAAAGTACGGAACGTTTCACCAACAACAAAATACCAGATATCGAAATTATTAACGTACCGCCTTTATGCGATATTGACGAAAACATACTTCACAACTTTCAAGATATGTTTCAAACGTTCAATTTTATTTCGGGATACTTAAAAGCGTGTTTATTAAAAGAATGCGCTACTTGCTTAAATTTTAACGCTAAACGTACCGCAATTTTAAATCTATTAAATCATCATTTCAAAATTGACAACCATATTATCAACGATAATACAAATGGTAAGTAATTTTTTTATAAAAACTAACAAATTATTAAATTAAAAAACGTTTTTTTATTTAGTTTACATTTTAAACATGTCCAAATACATTAACGACGGCACCCATTCCCAACCAACTTCCAATACGACACCAATTCAACCTGTTCGAATCGATTATGCAACAGTTAACGTCGAAACAGCCACACCAAGTAAGTAAACTATTTAAAAAATAAATAATTATTAATATTAAAAATATTTTTTTATAAAAAATTTCTTTTTTTTAATAAATTACCCACCACCAAGCAATCCTTTCGATATTAACCAGCTTCTATCAAATCTCACCAACTATGTCAATCGCCAAAATCCTGTTCAAAAAAACATTTTAAACGCTTACGTTAACGAAAAAGAATTAACAGAAAAACTATTCATGGCCGCTAGCAAAGGATATACTTATCCACAATTTTTTAATAGTTGTCGCATATTTTTTTATAACCGCAATCGGGCATTTGTAACAGTAGGCTCCGCCCACTTTTCCACTTAGCCACGCCCACCACACAATCCTACTGTCTGATTGGTCAGATTCAAATTTCGCGCCCAAAAGCTCAACGCTGATTGGCCCGGCTTAGGATGTACCCTAACTACTATCAATTTAGAGTGACAATGATAGGGTAGCACTGGATAATACAATCGTCTTGGAGGCAATACTGTGCATTTAACTAGTCCGAAATATCGCCCCACTTGATACTCTGTTGGGTGTAGAATCTCAGGGTGTCCCACAGGCATCACATCATATTTGTTAACTGTTGGATACAAACTCACATAATCCACATCTTTAATCCGTTCACCAACTTGTGCTTTATAAAACAGTGTAGTAGGAACTGTTATTCCTCCAAAGAAAGCATCCATGGGTTTAAGAGGTCCTACCTTTGACCGATTTGTGTTGTTATATATCCGACACATTCCTTCATCATCTGCCAGTTCTCGCTCTAGTTCACACTCCCATTTTGTGATCACTCTATCTATTTCAGCAAAACCTAGCAGCTTTTCAATTCGAAGGGCTGTTGCATGCATTAATTGTTGCATAGTACACTCTACAGTTTTGTTGTAAGTGTCTGGCTTGTAGCATCATTGACAGCCATGAAAGTAACATCCTAAAAATTCAAATGCTGTTTTGTTTTCGGCATTCCATCCATCCACATAGAAACGTCCAAAGTTTTTCTCACCATCATTTAATGCGTGGCATATCACTACATTCTGTGTTGTAGAAATCCATTCTAACCACTTTATGCTTTTCTCACTATACTTTTTCTTTGATGAGTAGTAGCCAGCTGGAGGAATTATACCAATGCTATCAATTGGCATGAAATGATGGCAGTACACTTTGCATCAATAAGAAGGTTGTGTTACAGCAGTCTTAAACAGGTCCATTTTGAACATGTCCACTGCCATCTCTCTAAAGTCATTACATGCTTGTCTTAAAATTTCAACATTTGATAGGCAGTACTCAATCAACTCTTTCTTAAAATTAAAAACATTTTGCTTTTGGCCATTGTACCATGTTATTAGATCACCCTTTTCCTTGGCATTTTTCTTTTTGTCAGGTTCATAAGCATCAAGTGGAGGCCACTCGCCAATATACGTTTGATTTTCCAGGCGGTTAAACTTGTGGGGAAAATATCCTTTTTTCATTTCATTTAGATTGAATGTCTTGGGTAGTGCACTTAAAGGAACTGCCAAAAAATTGTGTGAATCTATTAAAAACACATTTGAGCAGCGCATGGTGATTATTTTTTGCCCATTCCATGTAACCTCAGGCATGTGTCCCTTTTTGTACAGCCAAGCCAGTACAAGATGGTGATCAAAACCTTTGCCATAAAGTGAAATAAATATGTTGCGGCGCTTTGTTGTTGCAATTTCTTCAAATATCCAACTGCAAAATGTTTCATTGCTATTTTCACCATCATCAAAACTTTTTTGTACGGTATTAGGCTCATTTTGCACAATCACAAGGCATGGTTGGTGAGTGCCATCATCCAACACTAAACACTCATAATCAAAATACCATATTTCTGGTTGCACTTTTTCCTTTTTTATTTTTATTTTTTGAATTTGACATTTATGCTCAAGGGGCTGTCTGGTTATGCAGTATTGACATATTTTAGTAAAACAGACATGGTCCTCTTGTATCAACTGATAACATTGAGGACAGCAACGAAACTGTTCACAGGTTTGGTTTTCCTTGTGAGACCTTAAACAGTCTTCGCCATAAAAGTAACGCAAACAATCTGGACATTTGTTTGTAGGCATTGACATTGGCAATTTTGCAGCTTCGATAAACAGTTGACAGTTACTCATTTTACATCATGTACATTGAGCGATACAGCGATGGTTTCTTGAAACACCTTTGAGACATAGCATACAGAATTTTTCAAACCCGTATAATGAACTAATACTGGTAATGACATTGTAGTGCTTATTTGCTAAAAGTAACTATATGTTGTATTTGGCTGGTGGTTTTTCTGGAAATGTCACATGGCTAACACGGAGACCTGACTCACACTCCACTACATAAATCCTATAGTCATCACCAAGATACTCTGCAAATTTGTTTATTTCCACAACACCACATTGTTTTTCATGCACATTGGCTCCTTGACACAATTCTATAGCCATCCTAGTCTGATGTGCAGGTTGTTGTTTGACTTGACGGACTTTTGTGTACAATGTTCTATCGTGCTTGTTTGTTAAGTACATGGAGTGTGCCCTACCCACAACTTTGGCTCTAGCACAACATAACTCATCCTCAACATTTTTAATTATTATGCATGTTTTCATTTTGTTTTCATTTTTCAACCACTTTTCTATATTATTAAAAAACCTACCCCCGTCTCTAGGAAGCATTCTTGTTTTAAGCAGTGATAACTGGATAGTACCATCTGTTAAACCTGTCATTTGAATTTTGTATTTTTATAATTTGATCTAAAATCATTTTACCTGTCAAGCGTTCTTTATTTATATAACCTATACTCACAGCGCTTTTAAATTGACACTATTTAAATAAAATCGTAAACGTAAATCATCGGTATCTACATTCTCATCTCTATCGGTAAAATTATTTATTAGATGGTCAAATATTTTTTCCATCCACTCACTAACATTGTTCACTGGAATTTTGTCAAGATTCTTAAATCTTATTTGACCCAACTTTTCATCTTACTCAAACGTTTTATATTTCATATTTTTAAACGTAATAATCTCATAATATTTTGAAGGATCGAAATTTGTTTTTTTTACCCATTTTTTAGTTTTTAACAAAATAATAATAATAGTGCTTATGAATAAAATATACAAAAACTGATTTCATTTTTAACAAATGTTCAAACACTCATAATTTATTGTTTTTGTTACGTTTACATTCCAACAATGTTTTTACTTCAATCACCCCTTTTAATTGCCTCCATTAATTTCCACACATTTACACGAGATATTGTACCGATAGATGTTGTACCGTTTTCATAGTGTGTTACTAGATCACGAGATGTCTGGTAACTATTATCTCTGATGCTGGGCTTAGTATAATATTGTGACTTAATTTTTATGGATTCTTCTTGATCTTTTTGTTGTTTTTTTAGTGTTTTCATACTTAAGTATTTAAATTAAAAAAAAAACATATCATTACTACTTTTACTTATGACCTAATTGTTTTCAACAAATGCAAATGCCTCACCAGGGCTTCCATTTCACTGTCCTCTGACTCACAATCGCTTAATGGTTCAGTGTAGGTACTGTCTTCAACACCTTTATAAAAAACACAACATGCTCAGTTACAAAATTGTTTTTGTAATCAACTTCTTGTTTAACAAGTTCCAGTATTTATATCACTGTTTGACGTAGCGCTATTGTCACTTGCTTGAGCGCTTTTTGCAAATTGTTGCGGATTTGCCCCACAAATCTAAATATTGTCAATTCAAGTTTTAGATGTTTTAAAACATTGAAATTACGTTTGAAAGATACAAGATACCAAAACTAACTTAACGTTTTAACCCTCCTACATACGAGATTTAAATGCAGACATATATAGTAAAATGGTAATAATAATAACTGCTTATAAATTTTAAACTAATTGCAATACAAATGACTTGAACTTCTGTTACTGCAAATGTTAATGTTTTTTTTAAAGAATTGATGAATTACATAAATAATTTAAATACCGAGTAAAATATTGTATCTTTTTCAACTGGACAGCAGAGTCAACTGTACAGCAGAGTCGACTGTACAGCAGAGTCGACTGTACAGCCGTGTCACCTGCATTGCATAGCTGCTTACAATACAGATGCGTTGCAGAGCTCTTTACATTGCAGACGCATTGCAGAGCCAGCTGTATTGCAGAACGCCTCTACTGCGGAGCGCTTGTATTACAGAGCGCCTCTGCTGCAGAGTGCCTGTATTGCAAAGCTATCAACATAGCAGCTTATACACATATGAAATGATTTACCATACAGACGGCTTAAACTACTTTTAAAAACTTTTAAAGGCTAGGTATATCTTTCAAACGTAATTTCAGTGATTTTAAAACCCAAAATATACGATTTAATTAAAGATTTAATTTGTGACAGCTTACAAATGTTAAAATAAGGAATAAACGCTGAATAGGTTCAATAACAACTGTTCAAGTCGACTGCATTACAAAGGTTTGGTTGACATTAATTTTTTCAATATTTAAACACATTGGTATTAACAGCATTTTCAACATGTAATTATTAATACAATACATGTACTTATTAACATGTACACATTAATCAAGCATTATAATGGTTTAGAGAAATCCTTTCAACAATATTGTTTTCAATATTTAAAACACGTTTGATGCACATAAGCTATCATAAACCATGCACTAGGCAACCAAGCCTTTGCTATACTGTCGACTTAAACTGTTGTTAGTGAGCATATTCAATGTTTATTCCTTATTTTAACATTTATAAGCGATCACTATTTAATAATTCTGTAATTGTATGTAGTTACCTGCTCTTCTGCTGCTGCTACTACGAATGCTCTTTCACAGAGCTCCGCAAATAAAGACTCGCAATTCTGCTGAATAGAGTACACTTATTAATAACTTTGATTTGTACAAACTATTTGGATTGTACAACATTTAAAAACAAAACACTAGTAACCTCAAAATCGATATATTCATCCATTGCCAATTTTTCTTTACAATATCAGCAGCAGCAGCAACAAGAGCTCCTTTTATACACAATATCTGCAGTCTTTGAGTCTTTTTTTATTATTTTATTTGACATGTTTTCAGTGGTTAATTGCAAGACTACTAATTTTATTTTGTTTTGTTCACACCTACATTTCTTAATATTTTAAATGCAACTTGTGTTTTATGGTGTTGTGATGCACCACTGTAACATATGTGAACCTACTATTTTTAAAAATACAACTTTGACCTCTAGCTTATTTCCAACAGTACACCCTCCTTTCTAATTTTTCAACCAATATATACCCACTGATACACATGTGTTTTACATTTATTTTTTATTTATTTTTTTTTGCACTTTATTTTATAAAGATCAGGTGCCCCTTGTTCTTCCCCCCTTTTTAACTTTAGCTGCCTTATCCATTACACAGCATTCTAATCCCTCCTTTTTAACTTTAGCTGTCTTGTCCATTATGCAGCATTCTAATGCTGCTTCATTTACCTTTGGGGCTCTTTTCACACCTTTTTACTACCCCTCCTATTAACGTTAAGCTAAAGCCGACTTTACTTGTCTAATGATAGCAGATAGGACTCTTTTAAGTTACATGCTTTTGTTTATCACCACTATAAAGACCTTCAACATTTAAACACACTTCTTAGCCTTTACAACTAAACGTATTTTATTAAACATGCCTTTTACACTTCTATTGGCTACAAGGGGGTCCTCTTTTTATCAAGCTAAACTGCTTGATTTTTATTCAGTTTACAAATAACAATACCTGAGCACACTTGTAACAGTCTACCACTGGTTTTATGTGTGGCTATCTGTTTTGTGTGGAATATCCTACACACTGACAATGGATCTAATTGGTTTTGCTGCAGTACTGGGTTTAATTCCTACAACTAGGGATGAACTACACATTTATAACATTCACACAAGACCTAATACTACAATTCAGCCATCTCATTGATTTGCCTTGTCTATCATCAATTTTGTTTGTGCTACCTTACTGTCTTGCTGCACATTACAAAACTGTACCAAATGTATTGTGTGTCTACAAATCAGGGATAACTTGTTCAACTATTTAAAACCTTTTTTTTTAATACCATCTGAGATGATCATCAAGAACAACTGTAAGTACTTTCTTTTTAAATTTTTTATTTTTAACAATATTATTTCTTGTTTTTATTTGGTAGTTATATTTGCTTTTCTTGAATCACTCCCTACTACTATGCATCAATCTATCCAGACTGAGGATGTTGTGTCTCCCAATACAGACCGCATTCAAACTATTAAAAGTGAAGCCAGCAATCATTACAACAACAAATTGTCACTATACACAACATCAGGAATTAACTATAAAACAGTAGACATCAAAAGCAGTGGTAAACTAAAACTACCAAACAATATTTTTATTCACTTTTTTAATTTCTAATTTTTTAGTTTTACCACCACCAGCCAATGATCAGGATATTCAAATCATGGCTAAAAGACTTTTAACACCTATTAAAGGTCGAAATGACTCACACCATATCCTACAGAGATTTTACTTGATGCAAGCATATCAGCTGCCATTAAGGGTTATAATTTTAAACAGTTTATCAAAATGGTAAAAAATAAAAGATACTGGGACAATAAAAAAACTCGCACTTAAACAATCTTAATTTGACTTTTTAATGTAATAAACTTTTTATTATACTTTTAATTTGTTTTTAATTTCACTTTAATTTCGTTTTTGATAAGTTAGCTACGCCTGGTAACCTCCCCGTTTTTTTTTCGCCACAACATTGGCTGTTTATTTTTTTTACGCTTTCCCATTGGCTACTACACTATTTTTACGCTCTCCTATTGGTCCGTCAGAACGCTGTATCATACTACTGGGGGTTTGTGGTAAGTCCTTTAGTAAATGATGGCAGCAACTTTTGTTTTGAAGTATGTGGATCAACTCATTATATATCACCTTCTGACTAAATGTCTTGCTAATAAAGTCAATACAAAGACTTGGATATCAGTGTACAGTTGTTTTGAAAGTGACTCTACACCACTTTCAGTCTTTTCAAATAACTTTAAACATTACCTACATAATCATAATATAAAATATTTAAAATTAACAAGTTTATTGATAAATATGACTAAAATATTTAAAATTAACAAGTTTATTAATAAATACAAGGTGATTACAATGCCATCATTCTTACAATTCATGAAAATGTACACTCATTAAAATTTATCATAAACAACAAATCAATTTCAACACATTTCAATAAGTTTCAGTTTCATATTTAACTTGCTCTTTGTCTCTCATAACTTGTTCTTACTCTCCTCTGTAATGATACGCCTTTCATTTGGCCTGTTCTTTAATGGTTGCCATTATCATTTTCGTGGTCTTTTTTAAATGTTACATTAGTGTCTGTTTCAGTTGTAGTCCTCACTGTTTAAGTATGAAGTGGTGGCACCAAACACATCTTCCAAAAACTCCTTTGTTATTCCTATTTCACTCAATAGTTCTTTATGATTTCGATCAAAAGTGGTTTTCAGTAGTACCTCCATCCTTTTATTGGAACCACCAAGTCTACTACATTTGGCCACTTTATTCAAAGTCACATCAAGTAAATCCGTGTAATACTTTGTCTCTCCAATTGAAACGTTACCAATGAATGCTGGTTCCATCATAAAACTGGCTTTGCACTTTACTTCCTCCTCAGTTTGAAGACAGAAGGGAGCAGACATTTCCATTCCACAGGCTACTCTTATTATTAGGGCATCAGTATTACGGTTAAAAGTGTTTTTCAGTAAAATTTCAATCCTTTCGTTGTAATTCTTTTTCCTGTGAACTTTTCTCATTTTTGCTAAAGTCACTTCTAACAAATTGGAGTAGTTAGGGTACATCCTAAACCGGGCCAATCAGCGTTGAACTTTTGGGTGCGAAATTTGAATCTGACCAATCACAGAGCAGGATTAGGTGGTGGGCGTGGCTAAGTGGAAAAGTGGGCGGAGCCTACTGTAACAAATGTCCCATGTTAAACTCTCGTAGTGACGTCATAATTTCTTTTTGTGTTACACTGTATGAGGCAACCCTGTACGTATGCGCTCCCAGCTGTTGTGTGTTAAACGGGTAGCGCATGCTTAGCATAAACGTAGCCGCTCCGTGTTTGTCGATATTAATCTGATCAGGCTCCGCCCTGATTAGTTACAGTTTAAATGGCATACATTTGTTTCTCAAGTTTTTTGACCTTGACATGTCCATTTTTTATGCACCTGTTATTGTATGCATACGTGGTGTGTTTGGGTTAAAGAAAGGAATGTGTTAAGTGTTTTATGTAATATGATTAATAAAGAAAAAGGGGAACAGTAATGATTCTTGTCTTTGGGAAATTCTTTTTTAACACAAGGGGTTAATTGTGCGTTAATAGTTAAATGGTTTTTCTTTAAAAAGTGTTCAGTGTAATCGAAAGCATGGCTTGGTTAAAATTAAAGACATATGATTTCAATAATTTTGATATAAGACCTTATAGATTGTTTAGCTCCAATAGTTTGCATAAAATATATGTGGGCTGTCATGATCGTAAAACTAAGTGTATTTCATTAATTGAATATGATACTGTGACACAACTGGTAAATTATATAACTTTCGATAAATCGGTGGTTAAGGAGCAACTTATGTTGTATGTGCGTGGATTGTCATGGGGAGAAGATGTAATCGTGGTTACCCGTAAGATACGTGATGCTGATGTTTACGACCCTATCTATTTGAGATATCGTTATGTCGTATTTTACCGTGTTGATTTTAAGAAGCGGGAGTTGAAGGAATTTTACCAGTTGAGATTTGGTAAAGTTAATGCGTGTTTGGTTAAAAACAATGTCTTTATAATACAAAGTTATGAAGATACGTTTACAAAGGCCATGATGATTGATACAACATCCAGTGAAAGAAAAGATATAACTTTTGCGTGTTTACTTCCAGTATTTAAATTTCCTGGTGTCATTAATAATACGCAAATGCAGGTATTGGGATCGCAAATTTATATTATGGTTTGTGGTATGGGTCAAAAAATGAGAAAACAATTGACACGTTTATATGTTTACGATACAGTAGACGGACGTATTAGTTATAAAGGGCAGACTGGTGTTTCTTTTCGTTGTTTTTACAGTATTACGTCGGATAAAAGGTTGTTTGTGCGTTTCAGCGGTTATAATAATATTTACATTGTCGACGAAAATTTAAAGGTATTGCAGGCAATTGTTAATAGTTATGAATCATTTAATTGTTGCGTCATTAATAAGCAAATTTATGTGTATAATATGGGGTTTTTTTTGTTGTCAAAAGAGTTGACAAAAAGTATTTTAAAATACGGAAAATTTCATTGGCTTTTGTTGGATCGTGAATTTATTATAAAATTGTATTTTCGCCGTTTTACACCGTTACCATCGTTACAAGACTGATGTAATATAGCTTTGCTTAAGAATCAAACTCAATTTCCTGAATGGTTACCTAAGAGCGTTTGTCAAACTTTTAAAAAGTATACGATAAACGAGTTTAATTTTATTGAATATTTTTAATTTTGACACAAAAAATAATAATCGTATGGTTATACATTGGAAAAATATTAATAATAGACGTTTATACGTTTTGTTTTATATTTGGAAAAAAAATGTGGTTGAAAAAATAATAATAAGCGTTTATACGTTTTTTGTTTATATTTAGAAAATAACATGTTGTTATGCATTAAAAAAATTTATTTTTATATTAAAATAGTTGTGTTTCTTGAATGAAGTTACTTAGTTGTTGTAGATTTGGCAGATTGATGATGTCGACATTTTTGTTCTCACTTTCGGATGTTGTCTGTTTTTGTTGAGTGAGTGATAAATGAAGAGGTTCATCATCATTAACTTTTTTATATTGTTCAATTTTGGATTTTTTGTTGTTGTTAGATTTATTTTTTTTTGCGTCTTCTTACCAATTTCATATTTTGAACAGGTTTGACAATTTCTTTTTGCTGAAAAACTTTGATGGGGAGTAAACGTTTGTTGTTGTTGTTTCCAGAAGACAATCCTCGTTTACCACGAAAGGTATTTCTTTGAAGAATAAGAGCATTATAGTTGTGGGGTATAATGCATGTATAAACGCATATAAGTTGAGCGATATTGTCTCCTTGAATAATTAGAAAATTTTGTTTTCCTAAATTTATTAGAATAACGATGATTTTGCTGGTGTAATCACAATCGATTACACCCCCAAATACGTGAATACCGTTATGTGCTGCTAATCCGCTTCGATCAGCAATACGTCCGTAGCAATTTTCGAGTAATTGAATAACGATACCGGTGTTGATTTGCCTAATTTCACCGGGGGGAATGTGACAGGTTACGGAGGAGTAGAGATCTAAGCTGGCTGAGTATGGAGTCGAACAAGTTGGAGGAAATGTTTGACCGTTAAGTGGAGCCCATTTTATGTTAATGCCATTTTTTTTAAAAAATTATATATATTTTCAGAGGAAGATGTTTAACATCACGTAAAATCTGTTGAAATAAGGTGAAGGTGTAAACAATTTTTGAATTTATAGTTTTGTAGATGTGAAGTGTTGATGGGAGAAAAAAAGAGGGTAAGAGAATTTTACTTTTTAAAAAAATAGTGAAATTACTTTTTAAGAAAAGGATAAAAAAGTTAATTGTTAACATGATATTGTTTTGACGGATAAATATGTACAAATATAAAGGGTTAGTTTTTAAAAGCATTGTGACATGTGTGAGGTTAAAAAATATTTTTAACCTTACGACAGTTAGCTAAGTATTGTTTAAATATCTACAGAATAAAAACGAAATGGGATAAGTTTATTTTAATTTTTATGTATGTTAATATAAATAAAAGGGGGGTTGGTGATGTAAGAGGGGAGAAGAAAGAGGAAGAAAGGCTTAAAAGTTTAAATATAATATATCAAATAATAAGAAAAATATATACAGAAGAGGGGCGTGTTTTTACTATGACATGTGGTATATGACAAAAAAATGAAGTCCAAAGAGAATGTATAAAAGCATTTGCTCAAGTGATCTTGTAAAAATTATTTTTGTGAACGTTTTTTGTTTTATGCTGCTTGTTGAATAATAGTTAGAATAAGTGTTAGAGAGAAAGAGTACCGTTATTATGGGTCCACATCGTTTTGATATTACAATTGGCAGAGCACAACAGTTGTTAATATTGTTAGTTTTTGTATTAATCGATCAAATGTTGGAGTTGGTGGCTGAAAAGAGTAAATTTTATTTAACAACTTTTAGCAGTAATGAAATGAATGATAATATTAGAGCGTATGGATTAAAAGTTAAACTGTTAACCGTGGTTAGCGCGTATTTTCATAGTGATAAAGAGTATTTGAAGAAAGAAGATCAAAGTCGATGGTGAAGAATTTGAAATATGTACAAATATACGGTGTTCGGATATAAGGGCGGCATAATACAGTCTTTTGATGCTAACGATTGCGTTCCGTTGGATTCTTGGGACAAGCGACTACAATATCAGGTGAAAGCTAAGGAGTTTTTTTATATTTGCAAGGAAGGTGATGATTACATGAATGTCAAACGTGGAGGCAGCATCATCTGCCATTATCTGGCAAAATTATTTCAGCAGGCAGAGGATGACATTTTTGCGGAGATCAACGGCCGTATGCGAAATGGTGAGAATACAATATTACCGCCAAAAAATGTGCCATTTTTATACGCTCGATTTTTATTGATATGGTGGAAGAATTTTATGAAAAATATGTACAGTAAATTGAATACGCCGGAGGAACGTTGTTCTGTGGAGGAGATGATAAGCGAACTGTGTAAGGAGTATGAAAATTATGACAGACTGTTGGAAGAATTCAAGGATTGCGGATTAATGGCTGGTGAGTTATTTTTCATGGTGCAACGTGGTCATCATTATATGCGGTTGCATTGTTATGAATCTGGCGGTATGGTGCAGTTACTTAAGGCGACGTTAAAAGATGTGGAAGAAAGTGTGGATGGAAATATATATTATTGGCCTGATTTGGAGAATTATAATTGGAGTGATGATGGGCAAAACTAAAATTTACGAGCCAAAGATAATGTGCTTTCATGGTTACACCTCCTCTAAATATGTCAACTGGTGGCGATAATACTACAGGAAATGTTGGCGGGGGTAATAATAGAAATAATGTTACTACATGTTTAAATGTTCCTCCTCCTCCCTTGTCGCCATCAATATCGGAGAAATCATCATATGACGAACCTTGGAGTAAACCTTATAAAAAAGGTGGCGATAATAGTCAGGAGAAACGAAGAAGAAACGATGACAATTGATAATTGACAATTAATGTATACATCCGTTCCGTATAGACCTCGTCCTCTTTTTTGTTTTCTCTTTTGTTGTTGTTGTTTAAGTTTAGTTTTGCTACGTGTATGTGTAGCGGGTGGTGATACTGATTTAGCAGCGATGGATTGTTGTGATGTTGAAGGTAACGATGATACAGAGCTGTCCAGTGATAATGGTAAAGTTATGGGTGTAAGAACGATTTCAACAAATTTCTTTTTTTTCTTTTTTGTCGAGAAGTTGCTGATGTTGTTGTGGAAGTGGATGGTAGGGTTGTAGAGTAAATATTTGGCGTTGTGTTAAATGTGGGGTTAAGTGGTGCTGCTTGCTCTTCACTTGCTGTTGTTGAAGGTATTATTGACGTTAAAGTATGTTCGTTTTGATGCAACTGTTCGAGTATTTGATTAAATTTTTCTACTAGTTCGTGGTACTGCCGCATGCGATGTTGTGAAGGTAACTTGGATTTTTTTCCAAAATGCTTAGAAATTTGTAGTTGTGTTTTATAAAGTATCTGTTGTAAGGGTGAGGGTGTAACGCCTTGTTTAAAATTGACGGAGGGGTTTACGAGTTTTCGTAAATTTTTCCTAATGTTGTTTCCTCTAACTTTTCTTTTTTATTATGCATGTTGTCGGAAGGTGTTAAAGGTTGCGGCGAATGTTGTCGTAATTTTCTGTAATCCTCTACATCCACAAGCATCATTTTACGTACCATTTTTTAAATTATTTAATTAACGTGTTGGAATAAGCGATGAGGCTAAACTAGCGATGGCAGGACCTAAAATACCAATTAAGAGACCTATGAAACCTCCATGCTGTGACATTAGTTAACGTTTCTGAGGACGTGACAACTTTGGTTCTGATAAATGTCGAATAATTTCGCCATATTTATGTAAACGACTTAAACCCTTTTTTTACCCAAATATTTGTTATGATAATTAAGACAAAATTCTGACATTTTATCTATGGCAGCAGGTGATAAATGTTGACAATAGGCGGCCTGTTCTTAAGGTTGGTTTTTGAGATGCCGTAATATTTCTAATTCCTGTAGGGGTGCTGATAGGTGGAATGGAGGGTGTTGTGATCCACCTTTCATCGAAGTTGAAACCCTCACCCTCCGATGGCAACGGTGGCGGCGAGGCGGCGGCAGCGGCGGGTGTAGAGAGTGGGAGGTTAAATGACGTCATTGAGAAGATTTCTTTTTTTTCTCTTCATTTGTAGGTGACGTCTTGCATGTGTTGTTTGCGTTTAATAGGGGTAGGGCGTATGGGGTTATAAATTGATAGGGTTGATTATGTTGTTCTCTTACTAATTCGAGGGAATGGATGGTTTTTTTAAGATGATTAACCTCTTCTTGATTAAGTCCTCCACCACTTTGAACTGCTATAATTAGTTGAACGAGAAATAAAATCTCCAATGTCAAGGTGACAACTAAGGCAAATAGTGTGGTGCAATTCTTTAAATACTTTTTAAATGTTTGTGGTTCTTTTTGTTGTTGTACATTATTATTATTTGACATAATTTTATTGGTAGTGGTTGTACTACCTGCTGGTGTGCCAAGATTAACAAGTGATATTTCACCATTATCAACAACAGTGGAGGATGAACTACTACCTCCCACGCCAACACGCGTATAAATATTTTCTAAAACGTTAGGCAGCATGATGATGATTAATTTTCTTTTATTTTGTTAAGTAACCCCTGATAGAGAGCTTCTCCTAAATAGGCAACAGTTTCTTCGCCAGGTAAAATTTTACTCATATACCTTACACAGGTAGGTGTGTTGGGCATGAAATCTAGAAATAAATAGGTGTAACCCTGACGTGTGGCATCTATATATGCCTCTTCAAATTCTTTGGCCGATATGACTTCCACCTGTTGACCTAAATGGCGACATTGTTTGCTGTCACGTGGACTTTTGAATAGAAAAAAATATTTTGTATTCAAACTAGTTGTGCGACTTTCGTTACCTCTAAGAAATAAATTTTGATTAAAAAGAATGACACTTATATTGTCATGATGACTTCCTTTTGTAAACATATCTGAAATAAATTTATTATATTGACACTCGATCATCAAATCGTCAATAATAATTAGAGTTTTTAGCTGTTTATCATCATTTGTAGGAATTTCGTCCAACATACCTTCGTGTAATTGTACTTTTTTAAAATTGTCCCAAACTTGTTTATCGTCGTATAAAGGTTGATATTTACCATAGCATATAATGAGTTTATCAGGAAGCGGTGAAATCATTTCATTTGATTTACGTTAAAAGTTTGTTAAAAATACCGTTTTACTACATCCTGTAGGTCCTGCAAAAATGCAAGTAAAAGGATGTAATATTTTTACGTCATATTTTTTATCTAAAAAGTAATACATGTTTTTTTTTGCTAATTTTTTACATAATGTTTTTTTAAAAAAATAAATCGCTTTCTCTTAGACTAAATGGTAAAATGGTATAATTAGACATTTACACCTTCTAATTATAATATCGCTGCGCAAAAAAATAAAAACATTTTTTAATTTTAAAAAAACATATTTTTTATATAATAATATAAAATTTTTAAAATACTCATTTACATAATTATTTAATTGACATATTGCTTATTATTTTTTAAAAAATGAAAAACTAGTTAAATAATTAATCATCATCGATAGTGATGACTTCCGGATTGCTGTTGTTGTTGGTAACATGACGAATAGAGGCTGTATAACGGTGACTACGATTTTCACCTCTAGAAGTCGATGATGACCCTCCCGACGAAGAAGATGTAGAACCACTGCTACCGTCCACAATGTTGGTGGTGACTAACTTTTTTCCTAACCTTTTTGACTAACTTTTTTGTTTTTGTTGGTGGTGCTGCTATTCCATAACCTTTATCATCCTCGTCATCTGGCAGACTTGCGGTGTCAGCATCCGATAAAATTTCGTTTGTAGTAGCGGCGGCGGCATCTAAAGGTTGATATCGAACTGTTTGTGTTGGCTGGTGGGATTTTAAAGGTGGTAGATTTTCCTCCTCCTCTTCATCGTTTTGGCCGGCGCTGTTAGTAAATATAAACTGCATGGCCTGTGCTGTACGTGGTCTGCCTTTTTTTTCATTAGGATTCAGCATGGCAAAAGCTTGGTCGATCAAGGGTATCAGCTGTTTTAATTGTACCCAACTTTCTTGGGTAAAGTTTAGACCCGTACACCATCCACTTTGACGAGGCACAACATCACCCATATTTGTGGCTGAATTGAAAACATGTTCCAAGGCTCTTAATTCCATGAATTTTCGTTGCTGATAGGTATAGACTTTTAAACCTCGGTTATATCCAAAAATTTTATAGCCAGCATTTTGACCCTCCATATCACTGACGGATTGATAAAGTTTGTTAGCGGGTGTAGTATAACATCCGTTTTCGCCGCCGCCAAATTGTTGAGTCGACATCGACTGTAGGATTGAAGATCCGGCGGTCACATTTTGTGGTGTATAATTATATTTGCCATTCATTTTTTGTTGTTTGACTTTTTTTAAAAAATATTTTTCTTAAGAGAGAGTTGTTACGCTTTTAAATGTTATAAAATAAATGATTATTAAACGTGCTGTGTGCGTGGCTTTTTATTGCAAAATTTTTTGAAGTTAAAGGGGGTAATAGGGTGCTTTTTATTTACTTTAGAAGAAATATCCGATAGATAACTACAACCGTAAATTTAAATTGATTAATTTAAGAGGTGTCAAAAAAGGTTAAAAGGTTTTTCAATTATTTCACACTTCTCCCCCTCCCCTCCAACTACCTCCTATATAACACATGTGAAAACTGTAGTAATCTATTAATGTCATGATGAATAACTACTAAACCACTTAATTTTTAAAAACACGTTTTATTATTGTAATGTTAACTCACAGTGGGTGATACAGGAGGAGAGGAAGAGGAGGTAGTTAAAGAAGTAAAAGTGTTATGAGAAACCCAATGTTGTTCAAACATGTGTATTAAATTACTTAGCTATAATATCGTTCACGTTACAATGACAGAGGAAAACATTTTTTTATGTGCACACTATTTTGATTTATTACAAAATGAACAGTTTTTAAAGCATGTACAACTTTGTTTTAATGTCGACAATGTTGTTGATTTAACATTATGAGGGTCATATTTTTTATATAACATTTTCGTTACCATTTCATCGTTTAAACTTAAATCCGTAGTGTATAAACGATTTAAAATATGTGTAGGAAAATTTTTTTTATTGGTTAAATAAATAAAACAAACAATGAGCCCCGCATGCAAAACAAATGGGACTCTGTAATATATGAGGATTAATTAAGATATTTTTTGAAAGTGTTTTTCAAACCATTGTTGCCAATATAGGTGATAAAACGATGGATAGTTGCCAAAAGAGTCAAAAAATTCTCCCTGCATACGTTCGTTAACGTAGAAACAAACCCAATGTTGACCGCCTTTATTGTCTTCATCTGTATTTAAAATTATGCTCATACCCTTAAATGGTTTATTTATGCACTCTAAATGGTTAGCAGGAAGTACTCCTAAAAAGCAACCTTTACCGTTGGTGGTAAATAATATTTTGTTCATACATTTATCCAAAGTGAAATTATCCATATTTTTCTCTTGTTAAGCATTAGAGTTGACGACACTAACTTGGCGATTACGATTAATGTACATTTTTTGACTAAACATGCCGTAATATATCATTTGCATATTTTCAGCTAATTTAATTAAATTAATTAATAGTTTAGCATATTGATATAAAATTGCATTATCTGGCTTGTATTTGTTATATAGCAACACAATGTCGTCAATCTTAAATTGGTAACCTTCGTTGACTAGATCATAATTTAAATAAAATTCAGGTTTACTACGTGTTAATTTAAGACGTGTTTGAATAAGATTAGGCATTCATTTTCCGCAGCGTGATAGATCCAAATGTAATGGAACAACCATGTTGTAATTTTTTGATAAAGCTATATTGGCATTTAAATTTTTGGTAGTGGTCGTACAGCTGTCAGCGGTTTGTGCGTAAACATGATTAACCCCATTTGCATCAGTTATAAAACCCTGCAATAGTCTTTTACTTTTTATTAACTTGTCATCAAAATTTAACAAATTTTCAAAGTAACATTTATAAGGATATAGGTTACTGGCCGTTGTAATTAGGCAGCCGTTAATACTTAATTCGATTTGACTAAACAAACAAGATCCAAAATTATTAGTAGGGGTTACCACATCGGTTTCATCTAAGTCATTTCCATTTGGTTTTACTATGCGTCCCGTAATTCTTAGACAGGGTTCAATAAAATCCAAGAAGAAATCTAAATCTGCAGGAATTAAAAAATCGATGGTAGGAGAATTGTTTGGCGGGGCTTGAGGTAATAATTCCACCTCCAAACGCTCCTGAATATTCCACAATACCTATTTCGTCATCGAATAGGTTTAATCTATCATCATAAATTACGTCGTTTTCTTTTGAATGTTTGGTACTATTTTCATTGTTGGTATTACGTTTTCTTTTAGGCATGATGATAAAAAATTTGTTTAAAAAAAGGTCTTACGCGCACCACGACGTCTGATAGGACCAAAGATGTCTCGTTTTATGGAAGTTTTTTTGGCTTTTTATAGATTTTTTAGTCGTACCATATCTACCACCCCGTTGTCTACTACGAGATTTAGAACGTATACGTGGTAATACTGCAGAAGATGGTTTAATTCCCCTAAATTGTGTTCTAGTTAAATTTTCCATTCCGCCAGGTAGTATTCCTAAAGGTAATCCTGTCATATTACCTCCCATAAATTTTGTACCCATAGCATTGACAGCACGTCCGAGTAGTGACGATCCTGCTTTTTTAAAGTGCTCTTTTCTGGTTTCACCAATTGTTCTACCATCTATTGCAACTTCTAAGGTGTTAATACAGGTCCTTCCCAATTCTCTCCCTACGGTTCAAACCATAGGTTTAACTAAAGGACATATTCACCTAAAAATGTTTGAGAAAAAACTACCGAATCCTTGCCCACGTTAAAAACGAACACCTGCATAAAATGCAGGACGATAATTCCCCCAACCTCTTTGACGTTGATGACACTGTTTCAAATAATAACACATTAATTTATCACCACCGGCATAATTTTTTCTTTTTGTTGCCATATTAACAAAAAAATTTTTTATTTATTTATTCTTAATAACAGGTTTAAAATGCGGTTTGAATTGACTATTATCGTCTTCAAAATTAAATAAACTTCCAAAATAGGTACGTAAATCAATTTTTATAGTTTGAAAAGTATCCAAACATACGGGAACATACTACATGCTGGTTATAAAGAAAATGAACAAAATTGTTTTGACGCTGCATATTTATAGGGACAGTTTGTAATAATTGAGCCTGCGTATCGCCAACGTACTGATGTTGAATAATGTCAGTATGCACAAATACTGGTGTTTCTTGTATAAGCGGAGGATATGTAGCTCTCGCCTTCCACCCGCCAATATTATTGTTTTTTTCTTTTGTATATATAATTTTGTTTAAAAAAGAATCCTCATGTTCAATAGTTGGTGAAAATCCTAGAATGTTTGTAAGTTCTGTTTCAAAAGATATTTTACCAGTATTAAGTACCGATTGGACTAGAAAACGCCGTAACTTTAAGTCATAAACAAACTGCAAAGTTTCTTTAAAATATCTACCGTATTTATTTAATACTTTATGCGTTTTAAATTTAAAATCTGGAATTTCACATTTAAGATTTTCGATAATATTTGCCATATCCTGCCATACAATAAAATTTGAATTTTCTACCAGTATTTCTTCGCTATCGTAACATCCTGGAGGTATTGTTAGATTATTGCGATAAATAAAAAAATAACTGTTCATATAAGTTTGACCCTCTAAATGTACATTTACAGGGCGCATACTAATACTTGTATTTGATTGCCATTGACTTTTTTCTTTCAATTGGTATGTCGCGTGATTTAAAGGTAACTTGTTATGTAAAAAAATAGAAGGAACATGAGGAAGTTGCAAAGTGAAAGCATAATTAAGCAAATTAGCATCTGCAGTTATATTTTCCCATCAATGTGGAAACATTATGTCTACCAACCCTACTTCCTAATTAGTTGAACCTAATTAAACACTTTCCAGCAAATGCACTGTATATGATCCAGCTTTATTTTTTGGATAATATTGTACAGATGAATTAGATGTTAAAGTCATGTAGAAACCATTTTGACTAGTTTCTTCTTTAAAAGCCATTTTTTTATTTATATTTTTATTTTTTAAATATTCAAGCAATAGGTAGGAAATATGTTTTCGCATTTGAACACTGGAACATTATGAATATGTTCTATGCTTTACGCTTGTTATTTATATATTTTTTAAATTTTTTTCACCCACCCAACTATTCATTTTAGAAGGATAACCTTACCATTTCACCAAATATTTCTTCTGTTTCCCCACTTTTTTACTCTGTAGAATTTTTTCAATTTTAAAATAAGTTTTTAACGTCGGTTTCGCTACTTTTTGTATTTCGGCTTCATAGTATACGCCGTCTATTTTTTCACCTTCACTATCCATTACTTTATATACGGGATAAGGATGACGCAAAATTACTTGATAAATAGTGAAAATTTCCTCAGTCTAATTGGGTGTATCAGTTTCCTTATCAAATATTCCTTTTAAACTAGACACGCGTAAACTATCCCCCACTTTAAAATTAGGTTTTTTGGTTTTTATTCGCTGATTTTTTCAATATAATCTCTCATAAACTAAACTTTAATTTTTGTATTTATTTTAATAGGAGCAACTCCTGTTACCCTTGATGGTGTATTATTGTAACCCTCCATAAGTTTTGGTAAAATTTGCGTATAACAATAAGAGTTTTTATTTCTGGCGTACATTTGTAATTTCATTCTTAGAGTTCGATTAAAACATTCCACTACTGCTGCTTTTTTATCGCTAACCGAAGTATAAAAGTTTACACCGTAATCTTTCATCAGTTTGCGTACATGTTTATTTTCAAATTCTTTTCCTTTATCAGTATGAAAATTAGCAGGTGCACTATGATTATCAGTAAAAATTTTACCTATATTTTTGCACACCTCTACAGCCCCTTTAGTCAGTAAAGGGTCTTGCCCATGCATATTTTGAGAAAACATCAATAACAGTTAGAATATATCTAAATTTATTATTATATTGAAAATAGCCTTGCATATCCAAAATATCTGCTTGCCATAAATCGTCAATACCAATAGCGTGAGTTTTATTACGCAGAAATTTATGTTTAACTTGCTTTAGCAAACTGTAAGGGTATTGTTGAAGTGTCCACTGTTGAAACCGTTTCATATTTGGTTGACGTATATACTTTCTAAAACGCTCAATAGAACCCAAACTGTACAGACGTGTTATATCATAATATTGTGAATTCCATTTTCTTTTTAATGTCTGATGACGTAATCTTTTCTTTTTCTTATTTAATAAAGGCATTGTTGTTATTTATATTAACAAAAAATTAATCAATCAGTAACCAAAAGACCAAGCCTTTAATTGACCATCAACATAGGCTTTATCAAATACTATCTGATACATTTTATCACAAACTCCTTTTGATTTTGTGATTTTTTAAATTACTGGTATATTTACATCTTTTAATGTTAAACTGTTTCACCTTTATCTTATCACCAACAACGAACCTTTTTGTCTCTTCACTTATCATTTTTTGACATACCATGCTTTTAATCAGTTGATAATTTATATCAGCATTTGTGCTAAAATTCATATTTATTCCTCTTACCTTCCACAATTCTTCCCCATTACTCAATTTATAACCGTAATTTTTTGGACTGCCACACACAAATTCTGTAATATAAACTTCCTTCTTCTCCTCATCTTTACTACAACCTGTAGACAGGGATGGGGGGTATTTACTACCGATTTCATCAGTTAATTGTCCCAAATTTTCGCCAATCATCCCTTTCAAAAGATTTTCCATTCCACATGGTACTATGTATATTACTGTATCCATGTAAAGCAAGTTTTCTCCTACTATCCATTCCAACCACTTAATACTCTTTTCACTGTAACGTTTTTTCGACAGATAATAACCCACAGGAGGTATTATACTGATACTGTTTAAAGGCATAAAATGAGCAAAATATACTTTTTGACAGTATGAAGGCAACGTTACAGCATGTAAAAAAGGATCCATATTAAACATTTTGCGTGTCATACATCTAAATTCATTGCACGCCTGTCGTAAAATGACAACATCAGACTGACAATATTCGTGCAACTCTATTTTAAAATTAAAAGTTTTTCCAATCTGTTGGGCATGCCAATCCATAAGACTTTGACGTTCATATGCTGTTTTTTCATATCAGGTTCATAAACTTCCATAGCCGGCCACTTTCCCTTGTAATCTTGATTCTCTAAACAATTAAATTTATGCGGAAAATAACCTTTCTTTAACTCTTCTAAATTGAACGTCTTAGGTAGAGCTGCCAGCGGTACCGGTAAAAAATTATGAGAATCAATAACAGTTATATTGTTTAATTTCATTGTAATTATCTTTTGCCCATTCCAAATAATCTCAGGACACATATTATTTTTAAACAACCACTGCAACACTAAATGATGATCATATCCGCGTCCATAATGACTAACAAAAATATGTTTTTTGCCCAATACACCTTCCATTAATTCACCAAAAATCCATTCGCAAAATATATGATTGGTTTCCTCACCACTGTCAAATATTTTTTCTATTTTATTATCCTCATCTTGAACAATAACCAGATTTGGCTGATGAATATTATCACTCTCTTTCACTAAGCACTCATAATCAAAATACCACACACGCCTTGCAGGTGGTCAAGGTACACCACGTTTATTTCTTCTCATAGGATCATATTTCTGAATAAAACATTGATGGTTAAACTCCTGATTTGTTTTACAGTATCTACATTATTTAGTAAAGCATATACATGGATATCAGAAAGAGTCACTACCCCATATGTGCCACCATCCAATCGATTTTAGTTGAACTTTATAATTTAAATTTGTATATTTTTCATTTATTTTCATATGATTGTGAAGGCCATTGAAGACTGTTTTACCTTAATTAAAAAATCGATATTTTTAAATTAACACTAGATGGTGGCACATATGGGGTAGTGACTCTTTCTGATATCCCTGTATGCTTTGGTTGTTTATGTTGATAACACACGCTGCAATATCGTAAATCTAGACAAGTCGCATTTTCCAGATGTTTTTTAAAACATTGTGGTCCATAAAAATATCTCAAGCAACAACTACATTGTTTTGTAGGCTGCTGTAATGACATCTTAACTTCTTCACATTCAGTGCTGTTACAAGCTAAACAATTACTCGTACACCTATGATGACCGGTAACACCTTTTAAACATAAAATACAAAATGTTCAAGCGCCATATAATGAAGTTATATTAACCATACAATCATAATGTCCGTCATGTAACAATAGCCACAGTCTAAATTTTACTTTATTTTGATTTTTCCTATCATAAGGATTTAAAGTTGTAAATGTCACCCTCAAATCACCTTCCAATTCTATAACGTATATTTGATACTCTTCTCCTAAATAATTGGCAAATTTTCTAATTTCTTCTACTCCGCAAGGTTTGTTTGACGCTACACGGGCCCCGTCACAAAGCTCCTTGGCACATTTGGTTTGATAATTCATGTTTTGTTTGATTTTTTAAATTCCATATACTTTTGTTTACACATTTCACCTTTGGCTACTCGATAATGAGCATTTCTAATTCCAACTACTATAGCCCTTGCACAACACATCAAATCCTCAGTATTGTCAATAAAAACAACAAATTTATTGTGACTTTTATCCTTAATCCATGTTCTCACATTTTTTATATATCTTTTCTTCACAGAAGTAACACCATTTGGCGGTGCCCCTCCTCATGGGGGCATACGTGTTTTCATAAGCGATAAACGTAACTTTCCATCTGTCAAATTAAATTTATCATTTGAATTTTGAATATTGACTATCGTATCCAACAACAATTTTCCCGTCAGTCGTTCACGATTTATAAACGCAATATTTACGAGATTTTTTAACTCAGCACTCTGTAAACAAAAACGCATACGTACATCTGGATATTTTACTTTCATTTCCTCATTTTCTTTTTTTAAAGCAGCAAATTTATCAATTAAACGGTTGAAAATAGTTTCTATTTTTTGATTAAACTTTTCAGGTAAAATCTTTTCCAAATTTTGAAAAATAACTTCCCTATTCATCTGATCAGTTTTAAAATTTTTGTTTGTTTTATGCTCGTAATTAATAATCTTAAAATATTTATCACTAGCTACTGCTGCTGTTGACATCACCACCATGTTTCCACCTTCAGTGAAAATGCCAAGTCATTGATTATCATGAGCGGGAGGTTTTTTACTAGTCACCATCGCCTCATTCTCCTCACTTATTTCGTCATGCATCTTTTTAACAATGCAAGTATGTATACTAATGACACAATTAATTACTTTATAACTATTATACAGTTTTTTATTTGTTGTCAAAAATAATTAAAAAACAGTTTTTTATTTTTATTTAATCTTTCACAAATTTTAGCACTTTATGTTCAGTAATGTATTCTTTTCCATCACTATAGCGATTCAACGTTTTACCAACTACTTCAAAATATAAACCCGAATTAGGAGGTTTTGTTGGAACAACCTCTAAAGCTGTTTGCGATATTAAGTACGCTGTACCCTTTAAAGAATTGCCAAAAGGAGTAAAGGACGTATTGGTGATAAATTAAGGGGTAGTGGTGGTGATGATGATGATGATGATGAATAACTAGTAGAAGGTTGATGGTATTCTTGTTGTTGTTGCTCTTTTTCCTGCTGGTTTTGATGGTAATGGTGATGATGATAATGGCTATGATATTGTTGTCGTTGTTGTTGTTGTCGTTGTTGTTGTTGCCTATATTGACAATCCAAACTTTTTTTAGTAAAATCCTACAAAAATTAAGAAAAAATTATAAAAAATATTTACATATAATTCAAAACAAAAAAACACCATATCCATCGTTGAATATAAGGGTCTAGCAGCAAGCTCCTTTGATACTGTTTTTTAGTAAAAAATAAAAAATTAATTCTTTTTTATTTATAGAAGGATAAAAAATACATACACTGTTCGCAAGCCACAGCAAGATACTCTAAACCATTTGAAACAGGCACTGATGATGATGATGACATTGATGATGATGCCGCTGGTAATACCACCAAAGGACTACCTCCCCTCTCTATGCCATAACATGGTCGCTCATATAACGATGGGTTAATTTGCGCCATCAAGATATTTTTTAGGTAAATAATTATTTAAAAAATTAACTTATATTTTTGGCAGTAAAATTCAAAAAAATTAAAAAAGTACTGATGATACTTGTCGGTAATTAAAATTCGTATAAAAAATATTATCAATTAATAATTCCTCCGTATCA
Source organism: Helicorthomorpha holstii (assembly GCA_013389785.1). Taxonomy (NCBI): domain Eukaryota; kingdom Metazoa; phylum Arthropoda; class Diplopoda; order Polydesmida; family Paradoxosomatidae; genus Helicorthomorpha; species Helicorthomorpha holstii. Next base: position 76,070 of record JAAFCF010007132.1, on the reverse strand, counting down.
TACAATAAATTTGCATCAAATGAGGTCTATAATAAAAAATAATTTTTCAAAAAATGTTATTTTTTTATTTTTTATTTTTTTAAAAAATAGAAAAAAATCTTAAGACACTTACCACTTCCATATTGTATGTAACCGTTAAAACACTTGACAATTCTTTTAAAAAAGTTTTTAACCAAGTGGTGCAATTCAAATCTCTTCGCATATATATATATTCATTTTTAACTCAACTCCCATCTGTCTATATTCATCACCCAGTTCCCTATCTTATTTTTCAATTTAACTATTGCTAACGAAAACATTCACACTACTTTTATTAAACAAAGCAAAACACCCCCCTCTTACTATTTGAAAAGACCTCACGTTACAAATTGCTGCAATGACCAAGTACTTTTGACGGACACTATATAACTGGCTGCAGTATCTTTAAAATAGTGTGCAAGCAGTTAAGTAAGTTTAATCAATACAAAAAATACGTAATCTTGTTTTTAATATTTTTAAAAAATATGAATACCACGGACGACTTTCTTTTAAAAAGTACGGAACGTTCCACCAACAACAAAATACCAGATATCGAAATTATTAACGTACCGCCTTTACGCGATATTAACAAAAACATACTCCATAACTTTCAAGATATGTTTCAAACGTTCAATTTTATTTTGGGATACTTAAAAGCGTGTTTATTAAAAGAATGCGCTACTTGCTTAAATTTTAACGCTAAACGCACCACAATTTTAAATCTATTAAATCATCATTTCAAAATTGACAACCATATTATCAACGATAATACAAACGAGTAGTTATAGTACACTCTAAGTCGAACCAATCACAGAGCTCCGTTCCTCCTCTTTTTTTATTTCAACCAATCACAGAGCCGTATTTCCAAAAGGGGCGGGGCTTTAGGACACAAGGGCGGAGCCTAAAGGACACACTTCCCCATGTTAAAGTCCCATAATGACGTCACACCACCCCTCCTGAATTCATCATTTTACACACTTTGTCACCGTGACCTTGACAATTGGTCACCTCTTCCACCCTCTAAACGTCGATTTACACCTTTTCCACCCCCTAAACTTTGATTTAACCTTGAAAAATGTGACATTTGATACGCTTTTCTGCATGTTTCACTCCATTTTTAATGAAATTTGACTCCTTTACATAGCTTCATATACCTCAAAGGTTCTTTTAACCACGCCTTTTTTAAATTTTTTAATTGTTCACGCCCCATTCTATTTAGTTCAACCTACACTTTATGTAGTTACACCTACAAATGGCAACTTCTACCGGCTGGTTACACCCCAAAAATGTATTTTACAATTTCAAGTCGAAAGTAAAGGGAGGAGTTACAAAATGCAAAATAATTCTTTTAGCATAAAAGTTTTTATTTCATTAACTGTTTTTGAGCTGGTTTGCTGGTTGGTTAAAGTTTATCTTATTATTATTATTAAAATTCAAATTAAGCAACTATTTTAATGGCTTGGGTAATGTTGATGGAGTGGGAGTATGGTAGTTTGAATTATTTAAAAGGAAATTTATTTGCTTTACCTCAAGTTGGTAAAATATGTATACCCATGCAAAATACCTTGTGTTTTACGCCCAGAATATTGGAATATGAGGTGGAAACTCATCAGCGTTTGTTTAAATATTTCAAATCAGAACCTAGTAGGATGTGTCACTGTCAGCGTATGGAGGGAATGGCTTACGGAGATCAATTTATATTGATTAGCAATGAGTGGGTGGATTACCCCAGACCGGATGGTAAATTATATCATGGACCTTGTGAGGTTATACATGTATCAGATTCTAGTCGGTCAAGGGTTACTTTTATTTCCAAAACTAATCCGTTCATTTATACATGTATGTGTGTGGTGGGAGACAAGCTATTGTCCTTGGGAGACATTACTGACAGCTGTTGGCAGGCTAGATTAATATCTTTGAGCAATGGTGGACTGCAAAATATTCAACTTGCCAGACCGTTGACCATACAAAAAGTTAATTGTATTGGTAAGCATGTGTGTTTGGTGGGACATTTGGCCTATATCTTGGTTATACAGGGAATGGATGATCCTATGACCATTATGTGGCTGTACAATGGTCAAACACAGGAGTTTAGACAGATGGGCAGAAGTGATATCATTTACAGTAACTTTCTGGGTATTTTGTCATCTGAAAATTGGATGGTGCTGTATATGAGAACTGCATCATATGTGCGTACCATTGTAAATGTCAAGACAGAGTTGCATATTACGGATGATGCATTAAATGTATTGCGGGTTATTGCCTGCTCTATGGGGGGATATTATGGTTACGTAATGGTTAATCATATATACATACCTAAGGTGATCAATTATTATAAAAATGTGGATAAAAATTTTAATTATACTGGCATGCGCGAGGTGGCTCGTCATATGAGTGGTGTGGAATACAGTCAGATTGAAATGACTTCATTACAGATATATACCTACAAGTGTTTACTTTCATTGCAAATATTATCTTACGCAAGTATATTTAAAAATAAAATTAATTTTGCTCAGTATTTACCGCCTAAATTATGTGAGAATTTTAAAAAGTTTAGATTTAATAATAGATGTGTTGAGTATAAAGATGATTACATAAAGTATATTAAACACATATGTGATACTTTTAATAAATATTATTTTATTGTCAATAGAATATATAAGTCAAAATAAACATATTAAAAAAAATTATTTTGGTGTATCTAACCTATTTGTGATTCTTAAATAAATTTGTTCAGATCTTGCAACAAATTATCTGGAATTTCAATTTCAGGTAAACTTGCTTTTACAGTTGTCGCAGTTGACATGCCGAATGATGTTGGTAAAGTATCCAGTTCATTGGATTTTTTTAAACTCAAATCTGTAAGTATCTCTGGTGAGGAATTTTTTTGGCGTTTTTTGTTGGTATTTTTTTTGGAGCCAGCAGCGGATGAAGAGTGTCGAATTTTTTTGCGATTAATTAGCTTTATAATTTGGGTAGGATCAAGCATTTCCGTTTGTTGCATTATGGTGATGGACAGCAGGGGTTTATTTATTTTTTTTTTTTTGGGTGGAGGCTGTTTTACCGGAAGAAAAAGCTCTTTTACCAAGTGAAGTGTAACGTTGAAGAAGTTAAGCATTATATTTTGGGGGAATTATGCAAGTGTATACGCATAAAAGTTGGGCAATGCTATCTCCGGGTTCAATTTCGAAAGTTTGTAGGCTTAAATTTATTAATATTACTATAATTTCACCAGTGTAATCTTGATCGATAACCCCACTTAATACATGAACGGCTTTATGCAAAGCTAATCCGGTACGATCAGCGATACGTCCGTAACAGTTTTTGGGTAGTTTAATTACAATGCTGGTGTTAACTGGTCTAATTTCACCTGGAGGAATGTGACATGATATCGTTGAGTAAAGATCTAAGTCGGCAGATTGAGGAGTTGAGCGAGTGGGAGGATAAGCTTGACCATTAAGAGGTGCCCATTCTAATGTTAAAGCCATTATTATTATGTTTTATTTATTGTGCAGTGAGTAAGATCATACCTTTTTAATTTATAGATTTTAAAAATAATGGAATATTTTTAGTGAAAGGTGTGTTAAATTTATAATAATGGGTTAGTTAATGGGTAGAGATGTAATGATAAATTTTGGGCATCTATATGTATGCACGTAAAGAAAGTGGTTGTGTTATTTAAAAATAAAAATACTCATTTAATAAATAAATCTTTATAAATTTACACAAAAAAGGAAATTTGAAACTTTTAAAAGTAACATAATAGGTTTCAAGTTATTAAATTATAAGGGGGTGGTGAGAAGGGTGAAGTTAAAGAATAGTGAGTAAAATAAATGTGATACTTATGAAAGATGGAAAAAAGGGATATATATTGGAGATATATTGTAAAATATTTTTTTAAAAACCGTAATGAAAATTCTATAAAAAGGGGGACTATAATTCAATGTTTTTAAGTGCATCCACATGTATGCGGTGTAAGTATAAAAAAAAGTAAAAAAATTATATTGGTTTTTATTAAGTTGGTTTAAATTAAATAAAATGCATTCACCTGATCGCTTTGATATTACGACCGATAGAGTGGAGCAGCTTCTATTTTCCTTAGTTTTTGTGATGATTGATCAGATGTTAAATTTAGTGACTGAAAAAAGCAAAGTGTACGGAAGTTACTTTTACAATCAAGCTACCGATAATTGGCGAGCCTATGTTTTGAAGGTTGGACCGCCTATTTCGCCATTTTGTCATACGGAGAGAAACTGGGAGCTGAAATGTAAGCAACAAAATAAGGAGCGGTGGGAGAAGATAACCAATATGTATCGTTACGCTGTGTGCGCTAATATAGCTGAAATTATTCAATGTTTTGATGCTGAGAGCTGTATACTGCTAGAAAAATGGGATAAAAGATTGCAATATTAAATAAAAGGTAACGAATTGTTTTACCTGTGTCAAGATGGAAATGCTTACACGGATGTGGCCTGTGCGGGTGGAATTATTTGTTTTCACTTGACCAAACTATTTGAAGTTTGGAAAAAGTACTGGAGGTGGATGTATATAGTCAATTGTCATATCAAGGGGTACATATTATTGCTCCAGAAAATATGCCTTATCTTTATGCTTGTTTCATGTCTATTTGGTGGAAATAATTTATGAAAAGTATGTATACCAAACTCAATAATCCAGAGGAAAAATGCAATGTGGAAGAAATGATAAACATGTTTAAAGAAGAGTATCAAAATTATGATTCATTTTTAGAAAAATTTAAAGGTGTATCTATGACATCGGCTGATCCTTTTTTTTCTTATACGAAGGGTGCATTATATTATGCAAACACAGTGTTATAAATCTGGAAACATAATTAATTTACTTAAGGATATATTAAAAGATATTAAAGAATGCCTTAGACAAGAAAAAAATGTTTGGAAAAATTATGATAATTTTGATTGGTGGAAGGATGAAATGGGAGTAGATATGCCTCCTATTTCTTATATTTCACCCATTTCTAAATATAATAAGCTACTAAAACCCCCTAAATTATTGTTAAGTGATGGTAAATGCATCGGTGGTGGTGGTAGTAGCAGTAACATCAGCATTAATAAAGCGGAAATTCATAAAAGAATTCGAGAATTAAATGATGGTGATGATATTGATAAAATATTAGTTGGAAAAAAAAGAAAAGATTATAAGCAACGAATAGAAGTGAGACTAATAATGATGATGAAGCTTGACGTTTGATGATGCTACCGCTAATTAATTATATATGCGGAAAATTTTTATTTTATTTTTTTTTCTTTGAATAATCAACAGTTTATTATTATTATAAAGTATGACGTTTGATGATACTATCGCTAATTAATTATTTATGCGGAAAATTTGTATTTTATTTTTACCTTTGATTAATCAATAGTTTTGGATAATTATATAATCACAATTTATTATTATAAAATACTAGCTTCACCCGTCGCACGTTGCTGCAAAGATTATGAATCCTGTCCCGCTTATCCCGTCCCGTCTGTCCCGCTTATCCCTTCCTGTCTGTCCCACTCATCCCGTCCCATCTGTCCCGCTCATCCCGTCCTGTTTGTCTCGCTCATCCCATCCCGTATGTTCCGCTCATCCTGCCCCGTCTGTCCCGCTTATCCCGTTCCGTCTGTCCCGCTCATCCCGTCCCGTCTGTCCCGCTCATCCTGTCCCGTCTGTCCCGCTCATCTTGTCTTGTCTTTCCCGCTCATCCTGTCCCGTCTGTTCCGTTCATCCCGTCCCGTCTGTCCCGCTCATCCCGTCCCGTCTGTCCCGCTCATCCCGTCCTGTCTGTCCCGCTGATCCCGTCCCGTCTGTCCCGCTCATCCCGCCCCGACTGTCCCATTTTGAAATTGGGCGCTTTATATTCTGTTAGTTTTATCATTCGCTCAAAAGATGGCGGTAAAAGTTTATCAAACTCTGTCTCGCGATCACTACATTTAATTAATCTAACTTATTTCAGGAAATATTATAACGATATTTGAAATTTTTTGGTTCATTGAAACCCTCCCCGGGGTGTAATCAACAACTACCAAAAATTTTTATGGTAAACTGATTAATGGTTTAGACAGGCATAAAGCACACACAGAACACATACTTTCATTTTTATATATATAGATAAGTAAGCTTTTTTTTGTTGTTATCAACGTTTTAAAATGTCAATGTATAAAATAAATAATAAATGGTATAACATGTAAGTGCGTTGAGTATATATCATTTTAATTTGTTTAACGGATGGTTACAATTTTTTATTTCTAATATGAACTTTAAAAGTAAGCCATTTTTTATGAGGAATAAAGTTGGGTGAAGAGATAGCCTTGTTAATGGTGAATCTTTTTTTTTTTTGCTAAAATTTTTAAATTTCCTTGACCTTTTTGATTTAAATTTTGACTTCTGATTTTACTGCGAGTACGGTTGGCAGGTTGGGAGATTTTAGAGCTGTGGTCCGATGCTCATGACGATAAAGGTATTGTCGATATAGTTTCTTCCAACGACCTATGGGGGAGGATAGGGGTGTAGATGTAGCCATTTTCTTTTTTTGACGTCTTTTTTTGTTTTTTTGTCTATTGGCGGAAGAACGATTGGATGATAAACTGCTGGCTGATGTGGAAGAGTAAGTAGTAGCAGCAGCAGGACTGTTAAAAATAATTGGGGGTTGGTTTGTATGTGTTGCTGCTGTGACTGCTTTGGTAGGGGTGGTGTGAATGGGTGTTGACACATTATGGTTGGTAGTAGTTGATAATTGTTGTAGAGGTACAGTAGAAATGCTGCTGCTAGTATTTTCAGTCTGTCGTATTTGATCTAAAATTTGATTAAATTTTCCCACCAATTCGTGGTACAATTGCATACGATGAGCTAAAGATAAATTTGATTTCTTTTCTAGTAGGGTGGTGATTTGATTTTGCGTCTGATACAATAGCTGTTCCAAAGGCGAAGGAGTGACAGCTAAATTTATGGAGGGATTCACATAATTTTGTAAGGCATCTTCTGTGTTACCTAAACTTTTTATGCTTAAAGTAGTAGAGGGAGGAGATGAAGGTGTTGCGTAAGTGGTGGGAAGGCGAGCTTTATTGCAGTCTCTTCTGCTATGACAAAATGGAGAAATAGGAGGCCGAACCTTCAAAACATAGGCCCACCAATTATCGGAAGCCTGATTATACAAGTAACTTCCGTATACCTTGCTTTTCTCCGCCACCAAATCCAACATGTGATCAACCAACACAAAAACTAAAGATAACAGAAGCTGCTCAGTTCGATTGGCCGAAATATCAAAATGATTGGGTAAATGCATTATTATATTTAACATGATTAATTTAAATTTAAACCAACTTAACAAATATTGATAATATTTTTTTACTTTGTTTTTTATACTGAAGTACACCGCATACATATGATGCACTTAAAAATCCTTTAAATATTTTTTCCATTTTTATAGACTTCTTATTACTATTCAAAAAATTATTTTACAAAATAGCTCCACCTTTTTTCCCATCTTTTATTCGTATCATATTTTATTTACTCACTTATAATTCTATAAATCCACCCCAACCGCCTTTATCATTTCGTAACTTAACACTTATTACTTTTAAAGTATCAAATTTCATTAAACATAATTTTACAAAAACAATTATTTATTAATAAATGTGTATTTTTATATTTATATAACCCAACCATTTTTTATTTACAAATTTAACATCACATCGAATAAAAACAATTATTTTTTTTTAATATTTCTCACTTTAAAACAATTTCCATAAATTTTCAATTAGTAGAAATTAAAAAGTTATGATCTCATTTTTCACACATTCAAAAAGGCGCATACATTTGATAAATTGAAACCAACATAGTTATTATAATAATATGGCTTTAACTGTAGAATAGGCACCTCTTAACGACCAAGCTTATCCTCTCACTCGCTCAACTTCTCAATCCGCTGGCTTAGATCTTTACTCGTCCATATCATGTCACATTCCCCCAGGTGAAATCAGACCTGTTAACACTGGTATTGTAATTTGACTACCTGAAAATTGTTACTGACGTATAGCTGATCGTAGTGGATTAGCTTTACATAGAGCCATTCACGTATTAGGTGGGGTCATTGATCAAGATTACACTGGTGAAATTATAGTAATATTGATAAATTTAAGCCTACAGACATTCAAAATTGAACCCGGAGATAGCATTGCCCAACTTTTATGCGTATACACTTGCATAATTCCTCCCAAATATAATGCCCTACTTCTCCAATGTCACACTGTACGTGGTAAACGAGCTTTCACTTTGGGTAAAACAATCTCCAAAAAAAATAAAATACTACCAGCCATCACCATAATGCAACAAATGGAAATGCTGCAGCCCACCCAAAATATGGAGCTGATTGAGCGCAAAAAAAGTCGACACTCTTCTGCTTCTGGCTCCAAAAAAAGTACCAACAAAAAACGCCAAAAAAATAAACAACAGGAAGTACCTGTGAATGTAAGTCTCAACAATAACAACAACGATGATGACAACAACAAAAAAATTAATAATTTGGCGCCATCATCTATACCAGCTGTAGAAGAGACTTTACCTGACCTTCCAGTACATTTATTGCAAGACCTAGACAAATTTATTCAAGAATCACAAATACAAGATATGGACCAGTTTATTCAAGAATCTCAAATATTTTAATAATAAAAAAAAAGATTTAGACACATGTAGCGTACTAAATTTTTTTATTTTTATAAACATGTATTAAGCAACAAACAATAAAATAATATTTATTTATTTAACCATCTTCTTCCGCATACTCAATTGATCTATTATTAAATCTAAACTTTTTAAAATTTTCACACAATTTAGGTGGTAAATATTGAGCAAAATTAGTTTCATTTTTAAATATATTTGCGTAAGATAATATTTGCAATGAAAGTAAACACTCGTAGGTATATATCTGTAATGAAGTCATTTCAATCTGACTGTATTCCACACCCCTCATATGACAAGCCACCTCCTGCATGCCAGTATAATTAAAATTTTTATCCACATTTTTATAATAATTGATCACCTTAGGTATGTATATATGATTAGCCATTACACAACCATAATATCCCCCAATAGAGCAAGCTTTAACCCGCATTACATTTAAAGCATCATCCATAATTGGCAACTCCGCCTTGACATTTACAATGGTACCCACATATGATGCAGTTCTCATATACAACACCATCCTATTTTCCGATGACAAAATACCCAGAAAGTTACTGTAAATGATATCACTTTTGCCCGTCTGCCTAAACTCCTGTGTTTGACCATTGTACAGCCACATAATGGTCAGAGGATCATCCATTCCCTGTATAACCAAGATATAGGCCAGATGTTCCACCGAACACACATGCCTACCAATACAATTAACTTTTTGTATGGTCAATGGCCTGGCAAGTTGAATATTTTGCACTTCACCATTGCTCAAAGATATTAATCTAGCATGCCAACAGCTGTCAGTAATGTCTCCCAAGGACAATAGCTTGTCTCCCACCACACACATACGTGGATAAAAGAACAGATTAGTTTTGGAAATAAAAGTAACCCTTGACTGACTAGAATCTGATACATGTATAACCTCACAATGTCCACGATATAATCTGCCATCTGGCCTGTTATAATCCACCCACTCGTTGTTAATCAATAAAAAACAGTCTCCGTAAGCCATTCCCTGCATACGCTGACAATGACCCATCCTACGAGGTGCTGAGGTAAAATAATTAAATGTATGCTGATGAGTTTCCACCCCATATTCCAATATTCTAGGTGTAAAACACAAGGTATTTTGCATAGGAATACATATTTTACCGACTGAAGGTAAATCAAATAAATTTTCTTTTAAATAATTCAAGCTATCATACTCCCATTCCATCAACTTTATCCAGGCCATGATAGCAAAAAAAATTAATGTTATATTTAATTTAAAAGAATAAGAACAAAAAATTAAGAACCACTTCACAACAAACCAATTATGCAAATGAAACATTTAAAATTTTTTTAAAAAAAATGTAATTACACTGTATACAACTCCTCCCCTCACCTTGGACTTCAACTCTTAAAAGTGACTTTTGAGGGTGTCAACCGGTGGTAGGAGGCGTGAATTGGGGAGATGTCTTAAAAAAGTGGGCGTGGTTGGGGTGTGGTTGGGCGTGTTTATGTTAATTAAGTTGATAAAAAGAGCTTGACAGAGATATCAAATTTCATTACACAGTGTAAAATATGCCAGAAGACATCGCCAAATTACGCATTTTTTAAGAAAAAATTTACATGTAGGCATCAAATTACATGATATAAGCATCAAATTACATGAAATAGGCATCAAATTACATAACATAGGCATCAAATTACTGGTTTAGTGGATGAAAAGTGAGTAATTGTCAAGGTCACAGTGACTAAATGTGTAAAAGTTTCAAGGTCACAGTGACAAAGTGTGTAAAATGATGAATTCAGGGGGGTGTGACGTCACTTTAACATGGGGAAGTGTGTCCTTGAGGCTCCGCCCTTGTGCCCCTAAGCCCCGCCCCTTTTGGAAATACTGCTCTGTGATTGGTTAAAATGAAAAAAATGGGAAGAACGGTGAAGCTCTGTGATTGGTTCGACTTAGATTGTATCATAACTACTCACCTTATAAACGGGATGATTATCCCCTAAGAAGCAGACAAGAGCCTGAGCAGAAGCCTGCAAAAGGAAAAGAGTTTAATTTTGATTTTGTTCAATTGCAGAAAAATCAAGGTAGACGACTTGAACAATGGCAGGAAGATTCAGAAAATGAAGAGTCTGCAGAGGCCAGTGCAAAGTATACTGGCAAATGTAATAAGTGATATTGGGAGCAATTGCATAGTCTGTTATGTTATGTGTATTGTTCCAAATTTTTATGTGTTAACTTTATTTATGGGAAAATGTGGTAACATGGCTGAAAATTTGCAATTGAATGCATACTTAGATGCATTCAAGATAGCTTGCCCATCTGACAGCAAATCCATTTCTGGATATATTGTAAAATGTGGTAATGGCATAGTATCTTGGCGATGTACTAAGCAGTCTTGTGTGGCCCTATCATCTATGGAAAGTGAGTACATAGCACTGACTGAGGTGGCTAAAGAGTTGCTCTGGTTGAACCAGATTCTTTTTAACTGGGGAATAGTTAAATTTGATTTACCTATAGTGTTTTGTGACAATAAGTCTGCTATTAAATTTGCTACTAATCAAATCGAAAATTGCAGGTCCAAATATATCAATGCTAAATTTCATTTCTTGAGAGATTGTGTTCAAGGAAATGATTTTGAGCTTTGTTATGTCAACACCACTGACAACTTAGCTGATTTCCTTACTAAGCCTTTTAAAGGCCCAGCCCATAAAATTATAATTTTTAAATTGTTTAAATCTTTAGTTTAATTTGGTATTTCAGATTTTGGTATATTGAAAATTTTGTGTAAATTCGTGATAAATGGTAAAGGGGAATGTTGTTGAGTTTTTGGTACCAATTATCATCGTATTTATTCACCATTTTGCCACAGTTGCCTTACACATTGTGATTTGTATGTTTCTCATATCATTATTTGCTCATAAAAAGCATTTCATCTTGTTTGTTCATTGTAATTGTATTTCTAATGTCATTTTACATTACAGAAGAACCAGGCCATTCAAATGTAATGAAGTTTGTGAATCTAAATGGATAAAATATTGCATTGTAACGTTACTGTTACCGTAATGATTATCTTTTTAATAATCATTATTTAATAATCATTTAGAATATATTGTTGAATTTAATTAAGCAATATTTTGTCTAATACTTGGTCAATTTGTTTTTGCACATGTTAAGTGTATTGGGGTCAAGCTCTTTGAACTGTATTGAGGTCAAATGTGCACCAAGCTGTTGAGCTACCTCTAAAAAGTGATTTGCGCAGATTCAATGTATTAACCTTATGTTAATACATAAATTGTTAGCTGAATCTTAATAAATAAAAATCAAATGATCTTTAAATTGTCATTTTATGGCGTTTGTAATATCCCAGCAAGGATAAATAATAAAATTGCGTTTTTGCAAACCGCGCATGCGCGTACATGTAAATCGGGTTTTCTAGCATGCTCCTACCATGCTTTTACCATGCTTTTACCACGTTTTTGCTTCACTTGCTGTGTGTCTTTTTTGTAATAAAGACCTACTTAGTTGGATCAATAATTGAATAGTTTTGAATTTACTATAGCGTTTTAGCATTAATCACATGTGGTGAATTTGATTAAAACATAGTTAATAACAAGTAACTAATCTAGATCAGAGTTTTAAGTAGAGTAAGTCAATTGGCAACTTGTAAGTTAATTTCACCAGATAAAGTCTAGTGAGTCGAAAACTACTGCTATTTGGAGACTGCAGCAATTTCCTTTGTTTGCTAAGATTTATACATTATTAGAGTAGCTAACTGATAACTGTATCTTGAATAGTATTTGCATAGGCAATTCCTAGAGTTTTACAAAACACTCCAACAAAAACTAGTGTTTATATTTAGAAAACTCTTTAATATAATACAGTGCATAATGACGTGCAAAGTGTTAAATATTACCAGCTGAATAGAGTATATGATGTCATGCACTTGATGTGAACGTAAATATCATATGATCATCCTATAACAACAACAGATAATCATTAAATTGTTATTATTTGCATATCTCTAACATGTGATTGTAAAACACCATTACATTGTTTGAATTTCAAATTACATATAACGATGCATGGAAACTTGTACTTTTGAACACTAGGAGTCAAATGTAGTATATTCAACCACAATCGTTTATGTAAAACATTTCTTTCTTATTGCTTTTATGACCCTTTCCTTAATTATATATAAAAAGAAATAATTATAATGTACAAATTTTAATGCTGTTTCTTATTCACCAAGTAAAATAAAATTTGTGATTCTCGTAAGCACATAATTGCATTACTTGAATGAAATAAACAGCGGAATTGTGTTGGCAGTAAAAGAAGGTGCTATTTAAGGAAATGTCTCTGAAGACACATTTGCACTACTCATGATAGCTGGGGTATGTGTGCGATAAAAAATGCTACTGTTAAAAAAGAGGCATATATATAAGAGGCAAATTAAAAGAGGCATATTAAAAAAAAACAAATTAAAAGAGGCATATTAAAAAAAAACAAATTAAAAAAGGCATATTAAAAAAAGGTAAATATAAAAGAGGCATAAAAAGTAAACCAAAAACAAATCAGTCAAAAATAATAAAAGCCCAAATAAAAAAGCCTAAAAAAAATGAAAGCCCAAACAAAAATTAAAGCCAAAAAAAAATTAAAGCCCACAAAAATATAAACAAGCCCAAACAAAGCCCACACCGAAAAATTCAAATAGGAGGCCAGGAAACTGGTCAGTCCTTTTGTCACTCTATTACAAAACGTGTATATAAGTCCATTACAATTGGGGAACACGACTACATTGCTTTGGTTGTAACAGTAATTTTACTGTTTTTGAAAACAAGCCATATTTAAAGGATAACATTTATAATTGGTTCTTCAATGGTCTTCATAACAGGTTTGCAAAATAGTTTTTAAAACACATCTATGATAGTCTGGTTTTTGTATTGGCTGTTCTTACAAGAAATGACATATCACCATTAAAAGTTATCCCCGTTTTTTTATTAGCTTATTGAAAACTAGTGTTTATATTTAGAAAACTCTTTAACATAATACAGTGCATAATGACGTGCAAAGTGTTAAATATTACCAGCTGAATAGAGTATATGATGTCATGCAATTGATGTGAACGTGAATATCATATGATCATCCTATAACAACAACAGAAAATTATTAAATTGTTATTATTTGCATATCTCTAACATGTGATTGTAAAACACCATTACATTGTTTGAATTTCAAATTACATATGACGATGCATGGAAACTTGTACTTTTGAACACCAGGAGTCAAATGTAGTATATTCAACCGCAAATTTATATGAAAAACATTTCTTTAATGCTTTTATGACATTTTTCTTATTTATATATAAAAGGAAATAATTATATAGTACAAATTTTAATGCTGTTTCTTATTCACCAAGTAAAAACTAAAATTGTGATTCTCTTTAGCACATAATTGCATTACTTGAATGAAATAAACAGCAGAATTGTGTTGGCAGTAAAAGAAGGTGCTATTTAAGGAAATGTCTCTGAAGACACATTTGCACTACTCATGGTAGCTGGGGTATGTGTGCGATAAAAAAATGCTACTGTTAAAAAAGAGGCTTATATAAAAGAGGCAAATTAAAACAGACATATTAAAAGAGAGATATTAAAAAAAGCAAATTAAAAGAGACATATCAAAAAAAATAAATAAAAAAGAGGCAAAATAAAAGAGGCATATAAAGTAAACACAAAACAAATCACTCAAAAATAAAAAAAGCCCAAATAAAAAAAATCCCAAAAATAAATAAAAGCCCAAAAAGAAATTAAAGCCCACAAAAATATAAACAAGCCCAAAAAAGTGTTAGAATACTGTATTGTGCGCATTGCTTAACATTGCATAATTAACTGTATATTGTTTAATATTGATTGCCATAGACCACCTGATTGATTGCGTCATCAATCAGAGGTTATTAATCGCCGTAACCACTTTGAATTAATTAGTTGTCTTACTCTCGTCTGACCGTTAACAATATGTAGCAGCTGATGTTAAAGTCACCATCTGTAATCGTCGCAAATTACATTGCCAGTCAGCATTATAGTTTATTGTCTTTGTAAGAGTTTAATATTCATTTAACTATTTTAACCACGCTTCCAAATTAAAACCACAATTAAACTCTACAAATGGTAGCAGAGCATTTAACATTTTGAACATTTTGCTGACATTTTGGCTGCATTTTGTTGAATGAACTGGACTTTCAACAACACTACGACGACGTAAATTTTAAGGTGACGATCCAACTAGACAGACTGGCTACATTTTTAAAGATTTAAAAACGATCTTATTATTACTTCAATACAAAATTGAATTGACAACGGTTCCAGAATTAAAAGAGGGGAAAATTGGTGGAGAATTGGAACAAATTGACAACGATTTAAAGAGAACTTTTAGACAATTCTTATTTTGATTTTGCGACGCAACAACTATTTTACAACTGGCAGATCAAATTCCACTGTACATCGGCAGAACTCAATGAGACATTTAATGGCAGCAGTTAATTGATTATCCCACTATTTATGATTTTTGAACAACATTTTGCAACAAATTTAAATTCATTCTACTACAACGACAATGAGCAGTTTGAATAGCAGCGTTGTTACTACGATTGAAAAGCTTGATGGGAAAAACTATCGTTACTGGAAATATAACCTAGAGATGCTTTTGAAAGATCGGAACTTATGGGGATTCATTACAAATACTGAAAGACAGCCCAATACAACTGATGAGAATTCTGTTGGAGTTTGAACATCGCAAACAACGAGCATTGACTACTTTATTACTACATATCAGTCCAATGCAGCAGGAGATCACACGTCAGTACACTACAGCAAAAGACGTTTGGGACGCATTAGAAAAACATTTTGAGCCCAAATCTCTTGTTTGTGTGCTTTAACTGAAGAAACAGTTTCCTTGTATTAAATTAAAAGATAACGAGACAATGACCAACTACTTGAACCAAATTACAGTATGCGCTGACCAACTGAAAGCAGCTGGTTCTTCGATACCTGATAAAGAGATAGCCTTCTCGATGCTGAACGGTTTACCAGATTCATATGACTACGTTATATCGCAATTCATTAGACTTGATGACATACGCCTTACATCAACCAACATGGCCGAACGTCTTACTGTTGAATTCGAACATCGTAAGCTAAGACAAGCTGAAGCTGAGACCTCTTCTGAACTATTGCCGAAAGAACTGTTTACATCGCGAAAGAAATCGCAACCATCAAAATCCACCCAGCAAGCCAAGTCAACTAAATTTGACTTTAGATGCTACAATTGCGGAAAGCCTGGACACATGGCGAGAAACTGGAGAAGTAGAAAGCGGCAACAACCCAATGACCAAAGTAGCCGTTATCGAGAAACACTTCTTCTAAACACCGAAGCGGGAACTGATGAACATTGGATCCTGGATAGTGGCTGCACGAATCATGTTAGCTACGTTAAACCATGGTTTGAGAACCTTACCAGCGTGAAAAATGATGACATTTTGACTGCGGATGTCAACAGCAGATTAAAAATCGCGGGTAAAGGCACCATTAACATTATGACCACGTGCACCAGAAGTAAACAATCAGTTACCACCGACATTGAGCTGAACAACGTTCTTTACATTCCGAATTTAAGAGGCAATTTATTATCCGTTTCTACGATTGAGAGGATGGGAAATAAAGTTAACTTCTCAAACGGACAATGCCGCATCTTCAACAAGAAGAACCAACTCTTCGCAATAGCCAACCAAGTAAACAATCTATACATCCTTGATAGTACACCGTTGAAGCCTGAGCTGATGGAAGCTGAGAAGCCAACCATCATTCCACAGAACATCTTGTGGCACCAACGATTTTTTCACATCAACAGCCAATACGTGAAATAGACAGCTGAGAAACAACTTGTTCGAGGCTTGGAGGATGCTAAGCTTCACGATAAAATATATTGTCAAAGCTGCAAACTTGGAAAAAGTACCAAGCAACCGTGTAAAGCGTCAACAACGACAACGACACGATCAAAGTTTCCACTACAACTTGTACACTCCGATTTGGGTGGTCCATTACAAGTGACAGGCCACAGTGGACATCGATATATTTTGACATTTCTCGATGACTACACCAGAAAAACATTCATTTATTTAATGAAATTGAAGAGTGAAGTCAACGATTACGTGAAGAGATTCTTAGCGATGGCAGAGCGACAAGCCAACCGGAAACTCCAGAATATTCGAACCGACAACGGTCTCGAATACTGCAATCAAGAACAAGGAAAATTCTTTGCGGACTTATGGATTAACCTTCAATGCAGCAATGCTTTTACTCCTCAAATGAATGAAGCAGCTGAGTGCCTTAACCGGAAGATTTTGGACCTTGTCAGAACATCTTTGAATGCTATGAACGTGCCAAAACACTTTTGGGGAGAGGCCGCACATGCAGCTGTATACATCCTAAACCGATCCTACTGCAAAGCTCTAGACGACAAAGTTCCTGAGGAGTTGTGGATTTCTACAAAACCAAGCGTCAAACACCTTAGAACGTTTAGATGCACTGCTTATGTGCATATTCCGAAGAAGAAGCGTCACAGCAAACTAGAAAATCGAGCTGAGCGATGCATGCTACTGGGATATGCATCAGGTAGAACCAGAGGATATCGATTGTGGAGTTTTACAAGCAAAAGGATCATTTTCTCCAAACACGTAACCTTCACCGAGTCTCTACCAGCTTACGTTCCTAACACGACAACACAGAACCTTCACCGAGTCTCTACCAGCTTACGTTCCTAACACGACAACACAGAACATTGTAACGCTGGACAACACCGATGAGACTGAGCAGTTGAGTAACATCGCATCTGATGATGAGAGCGTGGATGAGTTAGAGCCTGATAGCGGAATTGGACAATCCATGCTGGATACTTTGCATGATACAACAACTTTGCCCACCACAGAAACATCAGCAGTACAACAACCTAAAAATCCTGTGGACATACCAAAACGTGGCAGACCATGCAAGATTAAGCTAGTTCCAAATCCTTATGGCCGTAAAGGAAAGCCTAAGGAGACACAAGACACTGCGGAGCCTCCTAAAGTAAATGAAGAAGAAGAATGCGAGATTGTAGAATTACTACATACCGAATTGGGAGAGCCGATCACCATCGAAGACGCCTTGAATTCTACCGAATCAGAGGAATGGACAAATGCCATTAACCACGAGCTCGACACTTTGAACGACCATGAGAACTGGATAATTCCAAAGGAGATTCCAGATGACATCAAACCCTTTGGTTGTTGATGGGTCTTTAAATGAAAAATTAACGAAAACGGTTAAATAACTTGTCATCTTGCTTGACTCGTAGCCCAGGGGTTTTCTCAGAAACATGAAAAGAACTATTTCCACACCTACGCACTGGTGATCAACTTCGTTATATTGAGACTGTTATTTGCAATTGCATTTCTACTAAAATGGAAAGTGCAACACATTGATATAACATGCGCTTACCTCTATGGACATCTAAAAGAGGAAATTTATATGAAAGTGCCAACCGGATGCAGAGTGGACCGAAATACATCCATAGTTAAACTCCTGAGACCGATTTATGGTTTGAAGCAAAGTGGCAGAAATTGGTATGTGTCTACACCAAACACTCACCAGTTTGCACCTAACACATCTGGCAGCATGTAACTGTGTTTACAAGTACAACAATGATGCATATATTGCCATATATGTAGATGACTTGATTATATTTGGCAAAAATGATCAAATCATCGCAGACATAGTTTCCAAGTTGGAGAAGCACTTCAATCTTAAGAACTTAGGAAGGGCGACATACATCCTGGGAGTACAAATCCATAACAACGAGGATTCTATCTCCATATCACAGACCGAATACATTGAGCAAGTACTCAAACGTTTTGCAATGGTAGGCTGTAAGAAAATCCAAACGCCCATGGAGAGTAATAAACACCTGACAAAAAACGAGAACCTGAGTTCCAGTACTCTCCAGACCTTGTATCGACAAGCCATTGGGTGCCTAAGCGAACTTGCAACTCATACACGACCGGACATTTTATTTTCGGTTACAAAACTTGCCCAGTTCAGTACAAATCCCAGCCAGGAACATTGGATTGAAGTTAAGAGAGTTCTTCGCTACCTGAACGGAACTAAAGACCTAAGACTGAACCTGTTGGCGACGAACCGGACATAAAACTTCTATTCCGACGCCGATTGGGCCTCAAACTTTGCTGATAGGCATTCAACAACAGGTATAATCGCTTTCTTTGGTGAAGTTCCAATTTTGTGGCATACATTAAAACAACATTGTATCGCGTTATCTACCACGGAAGCGGAATACCTGGCCATGTCTGAAGCAGCGAAAGAGATTGTGTGGATGCAGAACCTGTGCCAAGAACTTTTACCAACCACAAATTTCGATATGGTAACTCTAAAGTGTGATAACCAGAGTGCAATCCATTTTGCAGAAAACCGGATCGAGAATAAGCGCAGTAAACACATTGAGTTACGATCTCACTATATTCGCGAGCTGATTTAGCGCAAAGTGATTAAATTAATTTTTGTTAATTCCGAGAATAATCTAGCAGACATATTCACAAAAGCGTTAATTAAGTTTTAGCATATTAAGATTTGTTGTAAATAATTTTTAAATGCGCACAAGATTTAAAAGGCGGGAATTTGTTAGAATACTGTATTGTGCGCATTGCATAACATTGGATAATTAACTGTATATTGTTTAATATTGATTGCCATAGACCACCTGATTGATTGCGTCATCAATCAGAGGTTATTAATTGTTGTAACCACTTTGAATTAATTAGTTCTCTTACTCTCGTCTGACCGTTAACAATATGTAGCAGCTGATGTTAAAATCACTGTCTGTAATCGTCGCAAACTACATCGCCAGTCAGCATTATAGTTTATTGTCTTTGTAAGAGTTTAATATTCATTTAACTATTTTAACCACACTTCTAAATTAAAACCACAATTAAACTCTACAAAAACCCCACACTGAAAAATTCAAATAGGAGGCCAGGAAACTGGTCAGTCCTTTTGTCACTCTATTGCAAAACGTGTATATAAGTTAATTACAATTCGGGAACACAACTTCATTGCTTTGGTTGTAACAGTAATTTTACTGTGTTTGAAAACAAGCCATATTTAAAGGATAACATTTATAATTGGTTCTTCAATGGTCTTCATAACAGGTTTGCAAAATAGTTTTTAAAACACATCTAATATAGTCTCGTTTTGGTATTAGCTGTTCTTACAAGAAATGACACATCATCATTGAAAGTTATCCCCGTTTTTTTTATTAGCTTATTGAAAACTAGTGTTTATATTTAGAAAACTCTTTAACATAATACAGTGCATAATGACGTGCAAAGTGTTAAATATTACCAGCTGAATAGAGTCTATGATGTCATGCAATTGATGTGAACGTGAATATTATATGATCATCCTATAACAACAACAGAAAATTATTAAATTGTTATTATTTGCATATCTCTAACATGTGATTGTAAAACACCATTACATTGTTAGAATTTCAAATTACATATGATGATGCATGTAAACTTGTACTTTTGAACACCAGGAGTCAAATGTAGTATATTCAACCGCAAATGTATATGGAAAACATTTCTTTCTTATTGCTTTTATGACATTTTTTAATTTATATTTAAAAGGAAATAATTATAATGTACAAATTTTAATGCTGTTTCTTATTCACCAAGTAAAAAGAAAATTGTGATTCTTGTTAGCACATAATTGCCTTACTTGAATGAAATAAACAGCAGAATTGTGTTGGCAGTAAAAGAAGGTGTTAATTAAGGAAATGTCTCTGAAGACACATTTGCACTACTCATGGTAGCTGGGGTATGTGTGCGATAAAAAATGCTACTGTTAAAAAAAGGCTTATATAAAAGAGGCAAATTAAAAGAAGCAAATTAAAACAGACATATTGAAAGAGACATATTAAAAAAGGCAAATTAAAAGTGGCATATAAAGTAAACCAAAAACAAATCAGTCAAAAATAATAAAAGCCAAAATAAAAAAAATCCCAAAAATAAATATAAGCCCAAAAAGAAATTAAAGCCCACAAAAATATAAACAAGCCCAAAAAAAAGCCCACACCTAAAAATTCAAATAGGAGGCCAGGAAATTGGTTAGTCCTTTTGTCACTCTATTGCAAAACGTGTATTTAAGTCAATTACAATTGGGGAACACGACTTCATTGCTTTGGTTGTAACAGTAATTTTACTGTTTTTGAAAACAAGCCATATTTAAAGGATAACTTTTATAATTGGTTCTTCAATGGTCTTCGTAACAGGTTTGCAAAATAGTTTTTAAAACACATCTATTATAGTCTCGTTTTTGTATTGGCTGTACTTACAAGAAATGACACATCACCATTAAAAGTTATCCCCGTTTTTTTATTAGCTTATTGAAAACTAGTGTTTATATTTAGAAAAGTCTTTAATATAATACAGGGCATAATGACGTGCAAAGTGTTAAATATTACCAGCTGAATAGAGTATATGATGTCATGCAATTGATGTGAACATAAATATCATATGATCATCCTATATCAACAACAGATAATCATTAAATTGTTATTATTTGCATATCTCTAACATGTGATTGTAAAACACCATTACATTGTTTGAATTTGAAATTAAATACTATGATGCATGGAAACTTGTACTTTTGAACACCAGTAGTCAAATGTAGTATATTCAACCGCAAACTTATATGGAAAACATTTCTTTCTTATTGCTTTTATGACATTTTTCTTATTTATATATATAAAAGGAAATAATTATAATGTACAAATTTTAATGCTGTTTCTTATTCACCAAGTAAAAAGAAAATTGTGATTCTCGTTAGTACATAATTGCCATACTTGAATGAAATAAACAGAATTGTGTTGGCAGTAAAAGAAGGTGCTATTTAAGGAAATGTCAGTAGTTATGATACAATCTAAGTCGAACCAATCACAGAGCTCCATTCCTCCTCTTTTTTTCATTTCAACCAATCACAGAGCAGTATTTTCCAAATTGGCGGGGCTTAGGGACACAAGGGTGGAGCCTATTTGACACACTTCCCCATGTTAAAAACCCATAGTGACGTCACACCACCCTCCTGCATTCTTTATTGTACACACTTTGTCACTGTGACCTTGAACATTTTTACACATTTTGTCACTGTGACCTTGACAATTACTCATTTTTGTAACCATTAAACCAGTAATTTGACGCTTATGTTATGTAATTTGATGCTTATTTCATGTAATATGATGCTTTTTTCATGTAATTTGATGCTTATTTATGTAATTTGATGCTTATTTCATGTAATTTGATGCTTATTTCATGTAATTTAATGCCTAAACAGTGATTTTTTCTTGAAAAATGCGTAATTTGGCGACGTCTTCCAGCATATTTTTCACTGTGTAATGAAATTTTATATCTCTGTCAAGCTCTTTTTATCAACTTAATTAACATAAACACGCCCAACCACACCAACTTTTTTAAGACATATCCCAAATTCACACCTTCTACTGCTGGTTGACACCCTCAAAAGTCACTTTTAAGAGTTGAAGTCTAAGGTGAGGGGGAGGAGTTACAATTAATTTTTTGTCTGGGTTATAAAAAGCCCACACATTTTTTTATTTTTCCGTTAATTTATTTATTTATTATTTGGTGGTTTGTTTACGTAGCTGCTCATATTTTTTAATCGATCACGACGGAGGCGATTATAAAAATAAAAACAGCAGCTACTATAAAATTGCGGGTATGTATAGCCTTTGGAGACGGTTTTTTTAGTCTTTCTTTCATCTCTTGGCAATTGATGTATCTGGATAGTGTTTCCTGTTTGCTAAAACTTTGTTGGCTACCATATTTTTTTAAATTTTCTGCTAGTTTATTAATGTCTTCTTGGGTGGTTGGTGGATCGAAAGCTATTTATAAATAAATAAATTTTAATTTTTATGTTTTAATATAATTTATATAAATTTACCAGGTAAGGTACTTCCTACATCTACAGTTGAATAATCGAATTTTATAGTTAATTGTCTGGTGGATAGTAAATCTAAGCGTAAATCTTCATTATTAGGCACATATTCACCCATACCCAAAATATAATCTCATTTAACAACCAAAAAAATCACCATGTTCATGTTTTTTTAATGTATTATTATTATTAAAAATATGTTATCGAGAATGAAAGCATACTTAAGTGTATAACTGATTTATTAATTTTGAAGTGATGGTTTAAGACGTTTAAAGTGGATACGCATTTATTGCGGTAGTTTACACATACGGCACAATCTTTTAGCAGGCAAGCTTGTAGGTATCCAGACATAGTTATAAAGATTGATTAACTCACTGAAATGATTTAAGAATTTTTTGTTGCATTTATGTAGTAGCAGTAGATTTATAAAGGTTATATCCGGACAATGGGAGGCTGTTGCGCATTCCACACCTTATATAGAAAATTCAGTTGTTGTATTCAAGTATTAAGTAAAAAAAATATACAAAGTTAATTTTTTGTTACACACTTTTAGAGTTACTTGTTAAATGCTAGATAATTAAAGTGTAAGTGAGAAATAAGACAGTTGTACATTTACAGTTTGCAATATTAGTTTCAAAAGGGGAGACAATTGGGGAGAGATTTCGTTTAAGAAAAAATATTGAAGTTGTTGAGGGGATGGGTGGTGTTTGTGTGTGGAATGCATATACGGTGTATATATAAGAGTAAGTTAAATGGATTTTTTTAATGTTTACATTTTTACATCTTGGTTTAAAGCATTTGGTAAATTTATGATGGATAGGGTAAGATTTTGTTTTTAAATAATATAATTTATAATTAAAAAAAATATGCAGGCTTCTTTTTATGAGTATGATTTAATTGATGCGGTTGATTTTAATCTGGAAAATATTTATTGATCAAATGATGTGTGTGCTTTTCCAGATTTTTTGTTATGTAAATGTATAAATTTTTTAATTTTACCACCATACGTGTGTATTATAATTCTTATGAAAAAATTAATATAGACGGCGCAGATCACTGAGTTACCATCTTGCTGTAATGATTTGAGTGTGTTAGAGGGAGGTATGGCTACGTCAGATGTTGATTTAGAGTATTTGCTGTTAGCTTGCGACGAATGTAAGACGTGTTTAGATATATATTAATTTTTTAAAATATATAAACAAAATTTTTTTTAGTAATTTAACATTTAAATAATACAACTGGTATAGTAGGCGCTAAATGTGCAAGTGAAGATAAAAATATGGTCAGTTAATGTATTGGGAGTGGGTGATAATTTGATAAAAAATAAAGATTATGTGTTTTTTTCATGTGCTGCTTGCAGGATTTTACTAAAAAAACTTTGGAAAGCCAACAACAGCTGCTTGTTGCGTCACAAAATCAAGCGTCTATTAGCAGTTGTAATGATTTACCTAATTCATCTCCTTCTCCTCCTCCAATGGCAAGTGGTTTGATTCGTCCTACCCCTATGCAACCTTTGCAAAAATTTACACCGTTTGGCGAATGTTTGGAAGGAAAGCCTTATTTAGTTTTGCAAAGGCCATTAAATGTAATTCCTCAAAATTTGCCTATTGCAGGAATAAATGTTCAGGTTGTATCGCGAACATTAAATCATTATAGCAATGAAAGCGATTGTATTATGGAATGTAAAGTATTTAAATTGGAAAATGATGACTAATTAAATAAGATGATTTTAAAAATCATTAAAAATGATATGTTTTGGTTATTGTGAGTGTCTGATAGCTAGTAAACACATATAGAACATAATGTGTATGTTAAATTAGGCGACAGAATATGGCATTTAAATCGTCTGTTAATAAGCAGAATGAGGAGGTAAGTGATGAGAAGGTGACGTTAACTGATAAATATTTTGATATTGTAAATTATCAACTTAAAAGAAATAAAAATTTTAAGAATGATAATATGGGAGGTGAGGTCATATTAAAATTTTGGAAAATATTTTGTTAGAAAAGTTCAATTATAAAATTGAAAACATTTTTGATCATTTAATTGATAAATTTGCCAAATTAAAAGAAGATATAGTGGATGACGACAATATACATTTGAATGATGATATACGCATGTGTTTCTGTTTACAAAGTGCAGAACTGAAAAATCCTGTTAATATTGCTTTTATCAATTGTGAACGTTTAACCGGAAAATTATTGTTAGATACCATAATTAATGTTCAGAATTCCAATGAAAATTTTAATTTGATGTCTGGAAATATTCGCTTATCGCTTATGAAGACGCGTATGCCGCAGCGTGGTGGATCTAGACGAAGAGGAATTAAAAATATTCTACAAAAAAGATATGTGAATAATGTGCGTGATTGGATTCGAAATAAAAAGCGCAGTAACACTATTGTTTTTATTGAAAATAAAGATGTTATGTGTTGCGCTAGAGCTATAGTGGTGGGTATTAAGAACGCGCACTATCGCCAATCTAAAGGTGAAGAGCGTCAAATACAATATGGACAATTTAGAAAAGTTAAATATGATATTAATCATCAAACTATGCAGGCTCAAAAATTATGTCAACAAGCGGGTGTAAATGTGTCTGAGTCATGCGAATTGAAGGAAGTTCAACATTTTGCTGATTATTTGGCAGAAGAATATCAAATATATACGTGGTGGAATTGAACCAAGATTTTAGGGTGATTTTTACCACCATCGACTCCAGGATTAGGAAAGACAGACAAAAGTGAAATTTAGAATATGGTTAGTGTTGGATAATGATCACAACGATTGTATTGTTAATATAGCTTTGCTGTACGGTGAGCAAGATTTTTGCATTCTATGTCTAAAGGGAGTGAGTAGAAATCATCGTTGCACCAGAAGTTGTTTAGCCTGTAAGAGTTTGCAGTGTAAAGATTTTAAAGCTATATTGCACACTTCTTCGGTAAAATGTCAGTCTTGTATTAGATATTCTTATGGGCCAACTTGTTTTGAGCAGCATTTAAACAATGGAACATGTCAAGCAGTGAAATATTGTAAAGTTTGTTACCAGCTGAAAGAAAAATATGCCCGTCACACGTGTTTTACTAAACAGTGTCAATATTGTAAAAAAATGTGGCTTTTTGAGCATTAGTGTTATATACAGAAATATGATCATTTAAGAAAAGATAGATCCAGACCACTCACCGCTTGTGTGTGGTACTTTGATTACGAGTGTTTAGTGAGACAGGAGGATAATTCGCATCAACCAAATTTGGTGATTGTACAGTCTGAAGATAATCAAGAGGAAAAGATATTTGAGGCAGGCCAGGATACAAATGATCATTTTTGTCAGTGGATATTTGCCTATCTGACCACAGATTTAAATAAACATATATTTGTTAGTCACTATGGAAAGGGTTATGATCATCATTTGGTGCTACAATGGCCGTTTAAAAATGGAAAAAATCCCGACATTATTTGGAATGGTCAAAAGATAATAAGCATGAAATTAAACAACATTCATTTTATTGATTCGCATAATTTTTTACCTGTGCCACTGGCTGCTCTACCTAAAACTTTTAATTTGAAGGAGCTTAAAAATGTTATTTTCCTCATTTATTCAATTGAGTTGAATATCAAAATTATGTGGGAAAATGTCCAACGTTGAATTTTTGTGAGCCTCAAATGAAAAAGACGGCGCAAGAGTATCAGCTGTTAATTGAATGGCATAAGCAACAGATGCATAATATTTTCAGTTTTAAAAAGGAACTCAAAGAAAATTGCCAATCAGATGTGATGATTTTGCATCAGGCTTGTAATGAATTTAGGCATATGACTAGCGAAATGTTTAAAATGGATACCTTTTTGCATGCTGTGACTCTGCCATCTTATTGTCAAAAAGCTTTTTTGGCTCATTATATGCCTTTAAATAGTATTGGTATAATTCTCCCCTCGACAGGTTACTATTGTTCAGCTACAAAATGATACAGCGAAAAGGCCATGAAATGGTTAAAATGGCTAAGTCAATCAAAACAAATTTATATGCTTTAAATGGAGGGGAGAAATGTTTTGGTAGAATGTATGTGGATGGGTGGGATAAGGATAATGCTGTGGTGTATGAATTTATGGGTTGCTATTTTCATAGTTGTCCTCATTGTTATAAACCTGACACTTTTAATCGGGTGAATAATTACACAATGCAACAGTTATTCAACAAAACAATTGCACGTTTAGAAAAATTAAAAAGTAAACATTCCAATATTATTAAAGATGTGGTAGTAAAATGGGAATGCGAGTTGGAGGGTGAAATTAAAATTAATTTGGATATGCAGCAGTCTTTTTTGAATAACTGATGAAACTGCAACATCTATCTTAGCAGCTGTTCATAGTAACCCTCACACTAGTTTTCGTTCAATTGCTGAGCAAGCTCACTGTAGCCACTCGTCAGTTTTAAATGTTCTTCATGCACATAAGTTCCATCCTTATCATGTTCATTGTCATCAAGTAATAAAACCTACCGACTATAATCAGCGACTTGAATTTTGCAACTGGCTTTTAAACTGCATAGATGAAAAACCAGACTTTCTCAATTCAATTTTGTGGTCAGATGAAGCCAACTTTTCACGAGATGGTGTTATTAATAAACACAATCTCCATTATTGGGCAACAGACAATCCTAGATGGTTACGAGAAGCAATCCACCAAGAAAATTGGAGAGTGAATGTCTGGTGTGGATTGTTTAATGGTATTTTAGTTGGTCCAGTGTTTTATAATGGAACTTTAACAGGAGAAAGGTATCGGAAAATGATTTTAGTTGCTTGTGTAGAGAGATTTGCTGATGATCTTCCTTTAGCTTCTTATAAAAAATTGTGGTTTCAACATGATGGAGCACCAGCACATTCAGCAGAAGCTACTTGTAACTTGTTAGATAATTTATTTCCTGGTCAGTGGATTGGTCGCAATGGTCCAATTAATTGGCCACCACGCTCACCAGACCTTTCGCCAAATGATTTTTTTTTGTGGGGCTACCTTAAAGACAAGGTGTATGCAACTGAAAATAATTCAATGCAAGATTTGCAGTACAAAATTGAAACTGCTTGCAAGTTTATTACACCAGACATGCTCACCAAAGTGATGGCATCTTTGAAATTACGTGCTCAATTATGCATTGGTTCTGAAGGGCGCCACTTTGAACACACATTTTAAATTGTTTGTTAGAGTACAGCCAAATTGGTCCTGTATGTTTTGTTTGCACTCAAATCAATACCATGTTTTCAGTTTTTAGGGCGAACCGCTTGTCCGATATGGACGTACTTGTTATCAAACTTTATGATGTTGCATTCCGCACAACTTTGTAATTGACTAAAATGGTGTATCGCTTTTTATTTAAAAAATAATGCTCAAAAAAGGCTTAAAAAACAAGTTCACAGAAACATAATGATCA
>JAAFCF010007132.1:23368-47143 GCA_013389785.1 Helicorthomorpha holstii | reverse complement strand
AACTACAAATTTGCGATCAAAATATTCAGGTTTGGGTGATAACTACATGAGCTGTAGAAATGATTCATTATTGGGCCCAATGACCTATAATTGTCAGTATTGTGAAGCACTTTTTTTTACAAATGAGAACCATCAATAATGTTGCCAAAATGGCAAGTATAAATATATCTTGACATTAGACTATCCAGAAGAAATAAAAGTTCTTTTCAAAAGTTATTCGAATGCAGCAAAAGAATTTTGTCAAAGTGTCAGAAAATATAATAGTTCACTATGTATGACATCATGTGGGGCTAAATTACATCCAATTACAGAGAATTCCAATTCTGTGTACTCTTACAAAATACATGGTGAAATGTATCACCGAATTGGTTCACTTTTGCCTATTGATATTGATTATCAGTTTATGCAATTGTTTTTTATTGATACAGAAGAGCATTTGGCATTGCTTCACAACAATACAATTGCTAATACTTTAAATGAGCTCACACTTAGAATGTTGGTTACATTATTGCATACTATCAATCTTCATGTTTCTAATAGGAAGACATCTTTGGAAAGACTAAATGAAATTCCTGTTGAACGTAGGTGTAACATCTCACTTAGACTCAAGGCTGATCGTGATTTAGACATGTGGAGATTTAATCTTTCTACAAATGACTGTAAAGATGTTTTACTGTTAATGCCAGAGGAAAGTAAAGCTAACAGTGATATAATTATTTAGTACAGAAGTGGGACATTACAATGCATTAACCAAAAAAACAATCACTATGATCCTTTATGTTACCCAATACTTTTTCATATGGAATGTTTGGTTGGTCAGTTGAATTGAATGAAAATCGTGTTAGGGAAGAAACATTGGTTCCTAAATTGACCTGTTGTCAATATTATAATTACATGTTCTATTTTTGGCAAACCACTAGCAACTTTTTTCGGTTTGGTAAACTATTACAGCAGTTCTTAGTAGATTGTTGGGCAAAAAATAAACAATTGAAACTTGATTTTTATTACTTTCAACAGTGACAACTTAGAGCTGATTTGTACAATGGTGTTGTAGATGCAATAAATCACGATGATAACATGAATAATATTGGAAGAGTAATCATGCCTTCAAACGCAGTTGGATCCAATTGTTGGATGTATGAGAAGTATCAGAATGCGATGTCAATTGTTAGAACTTACGGAAAACCAGATCTATTTATCACATTCACTACTAATCCATGTTGGAAAAAAATTCAAGAAAATCTTTTGCCAATATATAACAATAGCAATGAAATTGTTGGTCATCAGCAAGCATATGAAAGACCTGATTTAGTTAACCGTGTTTTTGTTTGCAAGTTAAAACAACTTCAAAATGATATCAAAAATAAGAAGATATTTGGCAATGTAATAGCAGCCACATCAGTAACTGAGTTTCAAAAAAGAGGTTTAGCACACTGCCACATGCAATTTTGATTAGATCCAGAAGACAAGCCTCAAACTCCTGAAGATATTGATAAGTTCATTTGTGCTAAAATACCTGATGCCACTGATGAAGAGCTATATGATACAATAACAACATGTATGATTCATTGCCCATGTGGTGATCATAATGTGTCATCTCCATGTATGGCACCAGATAACAATGGGGTTATTAGTTGTACAAAACGCTATCCAAAACCTTACCAAACTGAGACACTAATTAACTCTGTTGGATACTCGTTGTATCGTCGACGCATTTCTAACCCTATTACACGCAATGGTATAATAATTGATAATCGATGGGTAGTACCTTACAACAAATTTTTATCAAGAAAGTA
The DNA here is from genome assembly GCA_013389785.1 of Helicorthomorpha holstii. Classification (NCBI taxonomy): domain Eukaryota; kingdom Metazoa; phylum Arthropoda; class Diplopoda; order Polydesmida; family Paradoxosomatidae; genus Helicorthomorpha; species Helicorthomorpha holstii. The sequence continues at coordinate 45,347 of JAAFCF010007132.1, read as the reverse complement.
TGATGCACACATAAATGTTAAGATCTGTATGTCAATTAAGGCAATAAAATATGTTGTGAAATACATTCATAAAGGATATGACAAATCTTTACTTGAAATTGATAACAATGAGAATAAACTCTATTTGGAAACCCGAACACTTACAAGTCATGAGTCCCACTGGAGATTATCAGAATTTCCTTTAATTGAACTTAATCCTACAGTAGTTCCTTTAGACATTCATTTAGAAAATCAGTAAATTGTAACCTTCAATCCAGAACATCCCATAATCCCTAGAGGTATTACAAAATTAAAAGCTTTTTTTTAATACAATCGCTTACATGCTGACAGTAGAGATATTCTCTATATTGATTTTCCTAAATATTTTACTTGGAACAACAGTTCTAAAAATGGACAAAATGTTTAACCAATACTTATGCAATTGGTAAGATGCACAATGTCTCCATACTTGATGAAGAACATTTCTACTTAAGACTATTATTAACTCAACATTCTGGCGTTACATCATTTCAAGATCTAAGAACTGTTAATGATACCACTTATAATACATTTAAAGAAACAGCGAAAAGTCTGGGATACTTAGAAGATGACTCAATTTGGATAGAAACTTTAAATTGTGCTTCCATTCATAAATTGCCCCATCAACTTAGAGAGTGTTTTGCCTTTATTATTGTTTATTGTAATCCTATTAATGGGCAACCACTTTGGAACCATTTCAGATTGCAAATGATTGAAGATTTTGTATATGAGTTAACTAATGTGTATACATCTCCACAAGATGTTGAAAGACTTTCAAATGTTAGAGCATTAAAAGTTATTGAAGATATGATTAAAGAGTTAAATTCTACAATGTCTTTGGAAACAATCCATATCTTTGTAACACAAGAAGAATTACATCAATATAGACAACTTCTGCCTACACTGCATGATACAATTCAATCAGTTTTGTTATTTGAAGTTAGACCAACTATTCAAGAAATGGCTTTGTATAGCACTGAAGTTGCAAATAACATTCCAAAACTTAACATTGATCAACTTGCCATTTATAATGAAGTTATGCATTATATAAATAACAAAGAGGCTAAAATCTATTTTGTTGATGGACCTGGCGAAACAGGAAAAACATTTTTATATAATACATTATTGGCCACTGTAAGATCATCAGGAAAAAATGCAATTGGAGTTGCATTTTCAGGTATAGCATCAATATTGCTTAGCAAAGGTTTGACTGCACATTCAAAGTTTTCTATTCCAATTTCTGTAAAAGAAAACTCACTTTGCAACATCACCAAACAATCATCTAAAGCTAAAGTATTAATTGATTCAGCATTAATTGTTTTTGATGAATTGCCAATGCTACACAAACATGCTTTGGAATCAATTGATAGAACATTACGTGACCTAATGAATGAACCAAACAAAGTATTTGGTGGAGATTTTTGACAGATATTACCTGTAATACCCAAGGGCTCTAGATATCATATTGTTCAAAATTGTGTTAAAAACTCTTATCTTTGGCAACATATGGATTTTAAAAAATTAACAAATAATCAAAGACTAGATATTGGAAATGATGACTATAACCAATTCATTTTAGGCATAGGAGAAGGAACAACAACTGATGACAAAGACTTCATTGAACTCCCTTGTGCAATCTGTTCAACTATAAATGAATTTCCATCATTTCTAAACAATATTATTGAACAAAATGAGTTACATTTTTTGACTATATTGGCTACTAGAAATAATATTGTTGACAACATTACTCAGATGATAATTGATAGGATGCCAGGAGACTACACCAATTACAAAAGTCGTGATTCAATCACGGAAACAGAAAATTCACATCTCTATCCTGTGAAGTTTCTGAACACTTTGAATCTTAGTGGAATTCCTCCCCATAATCTCAAACTTAAAATTGGAATTCCTATAATTTTATTACGGAATCTTCAGCCAAGTGAAAGTTTAACTAATGGAATGCAATTGATTGTACAATCATTGACTCCAAATATTATCCATGCTACTGTTGTTAAAAGCAAGTTTCCAGGAAGACAAGTCTTTATTCCTCGAATAATATTAACAAATAGTGATTTTTCATTGCCTTTTGAGTTACAGAGACTGCAATTTCCTGTAAGACCATCATATGCAATGTCCATAAACAAAGCACAGGGACAAACTTTGGACAAAGTTGCAGTTTATCTTGAACAACCTGTATTTACTCATGGGCAGCTTTATGTGGCATTTTCAAGAGTTAAAAGCCAAAACAATTTACAATTTTTTTTAAATAAGTCCAACAACAGATATATTACAAAAAATATTGTTTATAAAGAAGCTCTCTAACTGCATCCCACATCACTATTAAATAGTATATTCGGGAATGCCCTGGTTGAACAATATATTGAGAAACAACATAATAAAAATTGCTTTATTTGATATTAATAAAAAAATAAAAGTTAATAATTGTTTTTATGTTGCACCAAATTCTGGACACCTAAAATCACCCCTAGAAGCCCATGTACATTTTTAGTGGTTACTTATAATAAACAAAATACATAACACTATAAAAAAATATAATTGAAAGTGAATTCAATATAATTCATCTTGGGCTAACAAGTTACACAAATTAAAAAAATACAGATGACGTTTGTAGTGGATTTTATCTTATAATTGATGTTAGTAGAGCTTATTTTATAATTGAGCTTGAATTTGTGTAAACAAATGTGTACACAAATTCAAGCTAAAAGATGCCTTGTCAATTTCAGAATTAGAAGCTGTCACAGCTATGTAGTATGCTATAAAAGCACTAAGAAAAAATAATATTTTGTCAACTTTATTTTATGGTCAACTTTATGTTATGGTTCTGAAATCAATTGGGTAAAAAATTACCAGAGACTAATTCATAGTAATCATGAAAAAGTTTATAATTATCAAAGATGTAAGCTAGTATAATTGTGCAGTATTTCCTAAACTCTTCTGAATTTATTGCTACAACTTTCAGAAGAGCTTAGAAAAATTACATTTGAACTTCAAAACATTCAACTTATAGGCTAAATCAAAATATCAAAAAAAATTAAGAAATAAAAAAAACAAATGAAAGATGAAAAATAGCAAAAATAAAAATATATAAAGATGCTAAACTTGTAAAAAATAGTCTATTGTAAGTGGACAGACTAATAAAAAAGGTAATTCTTTAGTTGTAATGAAGTAAAAAGCAATTAAATGTGAAGATTGAGTTGTAAATATGTTGTGTTTTGAATTTTCCAATAGAAAATCAATGAGCGGTCATTTTGACCGCAGTTCGTCTTTATAGATATTTTGTTTTCCCGTCTTTCCATTGTTAATATTTGAGGCTTGTTTGCTACCTAAAAACTGTATGAAGAATTTGAATATCATGTTTTGCCAATGAGAAAAGTGAAATGAAAGCATATTGGTGATTTTCATTTATTAAATAAGCAATGTTATAAATGTACAAATCTTATCTTACTACTATATAATTTGAAAGTTTTGCCACAAACTACACCTCTGCTTTCCCTTAATACGTAATGTTCAATCCTGCACAACTACTACCTTCAAGCAGCAGCAACACTTCAAGTTGGTGGAAATTACTTAGATGAGGTATCAATACGTCGTGGGGTTCTACAGGGAGACCCACTCAGTCCACTTTTGTTTAACCTCTTTATAGCAGACATAGATGCAGCATATAATGGGCGATCTGATGACATAAAAATTGATGTGAATACTTCAATCCACTACCTCGCATATGCAGATGATCTCATTATTTGCAGACTCCCCCAGTGCACTTCAAAGAAAACTTGGTATACTTGCCAGATATTTTGCTTCAAAGTGCTTAGAAGTTAACATCGACAAAACCAAAATTATGTTCTTTGGCCGCATAACCAAAATCAAACATTGCAAATGGTACTGGGAGGGCAAGGCACTGGAAGTTGTGCAACAATTTAAATACTTAGGAGTTATTTTTAATCGCTTAGGCAACTTCGATGATCACCAAAAATACATAAAAAACAAGGTGAAAGCAGCCACCACTCAGCTATGGAAAACTCTCGCCAAAAGCAGAATGGCAAACTTCAAAATGCAAATGCTCATGTTCAACACCTTTTGTCGCCCTATTATAACCTATGCTAGTGCAGTATGGATTAACAAAAACAGTATTCAATTAGAGGTTATTCAAACAAGCTTCTTAAGACGTTTATTGTGTCTACCCCCGGGCACTAGAAATGCAGCGCTAAGACTGGAGACAGGTCAAAGCCCAATTACAACCACCTTCTTCCAACAAGCCCTACAATGGCTACAATATATGCTTACACTTCCCAATAACAGACTCAGTAAAATTTGCCTAATCCAGGAACAGGCTACATATCAAACCACTATAAACTGGCTTAGCTATATTGCCGAGTCTCTCAACCAACTGAACATTTCTATAGAAAATCCTGACATTAACTTCCAGTCACGGGACTATATTCATCAAATCCTCCTTTGCTATCAGGCTGCAACCACAGAAGCGGATTTCAACAGTATCTCAATATCCAACAGAATGGCTTTCTATAAACACCTTAAGCTCACTGATCAAGAAGAAAAATACCTAACCTCATTCAATAATATTGACACTGTAAGAGCATTTGCAAACCTACGCATAAACCGCCTTAACTTGAGATATGGCAGAGATTACACAGATATTAGCCCTGATTGTGAGCTTTGTGGCACACCAGCAATTACCCTATCAAACATTGCCCACTGGTTCACCAGCTGCACTTTCTTTGTCCGGGAACGCCAGCAGCTTCACATTGGTATACAGACCCTGCACGGACCGCCAATAACAAATAACCCCGTGACACTGGAGGAAGCGGTGTCATTCACTGACCGAAATGAAATCTTGAAAGTAACCTTTTTTATTCGGGCTATTGTCCAAAAATATACTAAATTAATGCGCCATGAATCAACCCCAACATTGTTGTATAAGGGTTTATGTATGGTGAACGACCCCCACATATAGAACCTGTATCTGGTTTAGAATATGTGTAATTATTATTATTATTATTAATAGGGGGATCAACTGAATTAGTAATCACGTTGTTATCATACAAAAGTAGAGCTGCTTTACTGCTACTTTGCACAGCTGGTCATGTCATTCCAGTTTAAGCCATTTTGAGCAATATACTACTTGGCAACAGCATTATCTAATCAGTTTAATGAAACAAGATATATTGCCATTGAAGTCATGGTAACTTGGATATTGGCGATGTGGATTGGCATACCGTGTTTAGTTATAACTGTAAATATATATATATAAGTAGTTAGGGTACAATCTAAACCAGGCCAATCAGCGTTGAGCTTTTGGGCACAAAATTTGAATCTGACCAATCAGAGAACAGGATTGGGTGGTGTGTGTGGCTAAGTAAAAAAGTGGGCGGAGCCTACTGTTACAAATGCTTCATGTTAAACTCTCATAGTGACGTCATAACTTCTTTTTGTGTTACACTGTATGAGGCAACCCTGTAAGTATGCGCTCTCAGCTGTTGTGTGTTAAATGGGTAGCGCATGCGTATCATAAACGTAGCTGCTAAGTGTTTGTCGATATTAATCCGATCAGGCTCCGCCCCAATTAGTTACAGTTTTAATGGCACACGTGTTTTGAGTTTTTTGACCTTGAGACAATATAATTTGTGCATGTTTACACACGTGTGTTTGAGAGAAGGGGGAGAGAAAAAAGTAATTGAGGAAGATAATAAAATATCTTAAGAGGGAGTGTGTGTAGACAGTTATGTTTATATAATTTTTTTTAAAATGTTGCTATCGATTTTTAATTAACCTTGTTTGTAACAGAGATTAATCATTATTAAATAAAATACATTTAAAATAATGCATGTATTATATTACAAAGTGACATTATGAAATATATTTAGTTAGTTAAAAATATATCTATATATAAACGTAATAATAATAAAATGGTCTTTATTTTTGTATTTTTAGGATTTTTTTATTTATATGAATTAAGACGTTATCTGGATGGACGTAACCTACTGTACACTCGCAAATAATCGTTTCTTTCACGACGGTTGCGATTATAAAAAAATATACGACAACTATTAAAAAATTGCAAATAAGTATTTTTTTAATTTATCAATATGCACACCATCAACAACATTGTTATATGTGCAGGGTTGGCAAATTACCATGCATCTAAATCCGATACAAATTTATAAATGATTCTTCGCATTCATAACGGAAGTGATGAGTTGATTTCACACTGAAAATGTGTGACAAGTGCGGCACCAAAATTGCGAATAAGTATATCCTTTGCTAGCGGCCATGAATAATTTTTCTGTTAATTCTTTTTCGTTAACGTAAGCATTTAAAATGTTTTTTTGAACAGAAATTTGGCGATTGACGTAGTTGGTGAGATTTGATAAAAGCTGGTTAATATCGTGAGGATTGCTTGGTGGTGGATAATCCATTAAAAAGAAATTTTTTATAAAAAATATTTCATTATTAATAATTTTAATTTTTTAAAAATAGTTCACTTACTTGGTGTGGTTGTTTCGACGTTAACTGTTGCGTAATCGATTCGAACAAGTAGAATTGGTGTTGTATTGGAAGTTGGTTGGGAATGGGTGCTGTCGTTAATATATTTGGACATGTTTAATACGTAAACTAAATAAAAAAGAATGTTTTTTTAATTTAAAGTTTTGTTAGTTTTTTATAAAAAAATTACTTACTGTTTGTATTATTGTTGATAATATTGTTGTCAATTTTGAAATGATGCTTTAATAGCTTTAAAATTGCAGTGCATTTCGAGTTAAAACTTAAACAAGTAGCACACTCTTTTAATAAGCACGCTTTTAAGTATCCCGAAATAAAATTGAATGTTTGAAACATATCTTTGAAGTTGTGTAGTATGTTTTCGTCAATATCGCGTAAAGGCGGTATGTTAATAATTTCGATATCTGGTATTTTATTGTTGGTAACGTTCCGTACTTTTTGAAAGAAAGTCGTCTGCAGTATTCATATTTTTTAAAAAAATATTTAAACAAGATTATGTAATTTTGTATTGATCAAACTTACTTAACTGCTTGTGCGCACTATTTTAAGACACTGCAGTTAGTTATATAGCGTCCGTCAAAATAAAAAAAAATACTTGGTCATTGCAGCAATTTGTAATGTGAGGCTTTTTCAAATAGTAAGAGGAGGGTGTTTTGTTTAATAAAAGTAGTGTGAATGTTTTTGTTACCAATAGTTAAGTTGAAAAATAAGAGAGGGAACTGGGTGATGAATATAGACAGATGGGAGTTGAGTTAAAAATGAATATATATATATATATACGAAGAGATTTGAATTGCACCACTTGGTTAAAAACTTTTTTAAAAGAATCGACAAGTGTTTTAACGGCTACATACAAAACGGAAGTGGTAAGTGTCTTAAGATTTTTTTCAATTTTTTAAAATAAAAGATAAATAATATTTTTAAAAAACTTATTTTTTATTATAGAGTTCATTTGATGCAAATTTATTGTATGATACGGAGGAATTATTAATCGATTTTTTTTATACGAATTGTAATTACCAACAAATATCATCAAATTTAAGTGTAAGTTAATTTTTTTATTTTTGAATTTTACCCCCAAAATATAAGTTAATTTTTTAAAATAATTTTCACTTAAAAAATCTAGACAGTGCAAATTAACCCGTCATTATACGATTGAACACGTTATGGCATATGGAGGGGAAGTAGTCCTTTGGTGGTATTACCAGCAGCATCATAATGATCGTCATCATCATCATTGGTGCCTGTTTCAAATGGTTTAGAGTATTTTGCCTTGGCTTATGAACAGCCTATGTATTTTCTATCCCTCTATAAATAAAAAAGAATTAATTTTTTATTTTTTACTAAAAACAGTATCAAAGGAGCTTGTTGCTAGACCCTTATACTCAACGATGGATATGGTAAGTGTTTTTTTTGTTTTAAAATTATATGTGTATATTTTTTATTATTTTATTAATTTTTGTAGGATTTTACTAACAAAAATTTGGATCGTCAATATAGGCAACAACAACAATGACAACAACAATATTAAAGCCATTATCATCATCACCATTACCATCAAAACCACCAGGAACGAGAGCAACAACAGCAAGAATACCACCAACCTTCTACTAGTTATACTGTACGTCATCATCATCATCATCACCACCCCTTAATTTATCACTAATACGTCCATTACAAGCGTTTACTCCTTTTGGCAATTCTTTAGAAGGTACAGCGTACTTAATATCGCAAACAGCTTTAGAGGTTGTTCCAACAAAACCTCCTACTTCAGGTTTATATTTTGAAGTAGTTGGTAAAACATTGAATTGATATAGTGATGGAAAAAAATACATTACTGAACATAAAGTGCTAAAATTTGTGAATAATTAAATAAAATAAAACTGTTTTAATTATTTTTTGACAATAAATAAAAAACTGTATATTAGTTATAAAATAATTAATTGTGTCATTAGTATACATACTTGCATTGTTAAAAAGATGTATGACGAAATAAGTGAGGAGAATGAGGCGATGGTGACTCGCAAAAAACCTCCCGCTCATAATAATCAGGGACTTGGCATTGTCACTGAAGGTGGGAACATAGTGGTGACGTCAACAGCAGCAGCTAGTAATAAATCTTTTAAGATTATTAGTTATGAGCATAAAACAAACAAAAACTTTGAAACTGATGAGATGAATGGGGAAGTTCTTTTTCAAAATTTTAAAAAAATTTTACCTGAAAAGTTTAATCAAAAAATAGAAGCTATTTTCAACTGTTTAATTGATAAATTTGCTGCTTTAAAAGAAGAAAGCGAGGAAATAAATGCAAAATATCCAGATGTACATATGCGTTTTTGTTTACAGAGTGCTGAGTTAAAAAAATCCCGTAAATATTGCGTTTATAAATCGTGAATGACTGATGGAAAAATTGTTGTTGGATACAATAGTCAATATTCAAAACTCAAATGATAAATTTAATTTGACAGATGGAAAGTTACATTTATCACTTATGAAAACACATATGCCCCCACGAGGAAGGGCACCAAATGGTGTTACTTCTGTGAAGAAAAGATATATAAAAAATGTGAGAACATGGATTAAGGATAAAAGTCGCAATAACTTTGTTGTTTATATCGACAATACTGAGGATTTGATGTGTTGTGCAAGGGCTATAGTAGTTGGAGTTAGAAATGCTCATTATCGAGAAGCCAAAGGTGAAATGCGTAAACAAAAGTATATTGAATTTAAAAAAAATCAAACAAAACATAAATTATCAAACTAAATGTGCCAAGGAGCTTTGTGACAGGGCCCATGTAGCATCAAACAAACCTTGTGGAGTAGAAGAAATTAGATAATTTGCCAATTATTTAGATGAAGAGTATCAAATATACGTTATAGAATTGGAGGGTGATTTGAGGGTGACATTTACAACTTTAAATCCTTACGATTAAAAAAATCAAAAAAAAGTAAAATTTAGACTGTGGCTATTGTTAGATGACAGACATTATGATTGTATAGTTAATATATCTTCATTATATGATGCTCAAACGTTTTGTATTTTAAGTTTAAAAAGTGTTATCGGTCATCATAGGTGTACGCATAAATGTTTAGCTTGTAACAGCACCGAATGTGAAGAATTTAAGATGTCATTACAGTGGCCTATAAAACAATGTAGTTGTAGTTTGAGATATTTTATGGAACTCAATGATTTAAAAAACATCTGGAAAATGCGACTTGTCTAGATTTACGATATTGCAGCGTGTGTTAACATAAACAACCAAAGCATATATGCTTTACTAAATATTGTAGATACTGTAAAACAAATCAGGAGTTTAACCACCAATGTTTTATTCAGAAATATGATCCTATGAGAAGAAATAAACGTGGTGTACCTCGACCACCTGCAGGGCGCATGTGGTATTTTGATTATGAATGTTTAGTGAAAGAGATTGATAATATTCATCAACCAAATCTGGTTATTGTTCAAGATAAGGATAATAAAATAGAAAAAATATTTGACGGTGGTGAGGATACCAATCATATTTTTTGCGAATGGATTTTTGGCGAATTAATGGAAGGTGTGTTGGGCGAAAAACATATTTTTGTTAGTCATTATGGACGTGGATATGATCATCATTTAGTTCTGCAGTGGTTGTTTAAAAATAATATGTGTCCTGAGATTATTTGGAATGGGCAAAAGATAATTACAATGAAATTAAAAAATATAACTTTTATTTATTCTCTCAATTGTTTACCAGTACCGCTGGCAGCTCTACCTAACACATTTAATTTACAAGAGTTAAAGAAAGGTTATTTTCTGCATTAATTTAATCGTTTAGAGAATCAAGATTACAAGGGAGGGTGGCCGGCTTTGGAATTTTACAAACCTGATATGAAAAAAACAGCATACGAACGTCAAAGTCTGATGGATTGGCATGCCCAACAGATTGGGAAAACTTTTAATTTTAAAATAGAGTTGCGCGAATATTGCCAGTCTGATGTTGTCATTTTACGACAGGCATGCATTGAATTTAGACGTATGACACGCTAAATGTTTAATATGGATCCTTTTTTACATGCTGTAATGTTGCCTTCATACTGTCAAAAAGTATATTTTGCTCATTTTATGCCTTTAAACAGTATCGGTATAATACCTCCAGTGGGTTATTATTCGTCAACAGGGGACACTTCAACAATACTCTTACAGTTTGTTAAAGCCAGTTAAACATAAATTTCCGTGTAATAAAACTCACGCGCAAACATTGGTATTGACAATTTATGGCAAGCAGATATTTTGGATATGCAAGGCTATTCTCAATATAATAATAAATTTAGATATATTCTGACTGTTATGGATGTTTTCTCAAAAAATGCATGGGCAAGACCTTTACTGACTAAAGGGGATGTAGAGGTGTGAAAAAATATAGGTAAAATTTTTACCGATAATCATAGTGCACCTGCTAATTTTCATACGGATAAAGGAAAAGAATTTGAAAATAAACATGTACGCAAACTGATAAAAGATTACGGTGTAAACTGTTATACTTCGGTTAGCAATAAAAAAGCAGCAGTAGTGGAACGTTTTAATCGTACTCTAAGAATGAAATTACAAATGTACTCCAGAAATAAAAAGACTTATTGTTATACGCAAATCTTACCAAAACTTATGGAGGGTTACAATAATACACCATCAAGGGTAACAGGAGTTGCCCCTATTAAAGTAAATACAAAAAATTAAAATTCAGTTTATGAAAGATTATATGGAAAAAATCAGCGAATAAAAAGCAAAAAACCTAATTTTAAAGTGGGGGATAGTGTACGCTTATCTAGTTTAAAAGGAATGTTTGATAAGGAAACTGATACACCCAATTGAAGTGAAGAAATTTTTACTAATAATAATATTACTTTATTACTGTTAGGTTAATTAACCTTTAACAGAAAGCCATCAACTGCGGTTTCACTAACTTAACAATATTAACCATAACATAAGTTAGTTTCAACATTTGTTTTCTATTGTGAAAACATCTTAAAGTATTCAGACTCATATTTCTACAATTTTGAAATATACAGTCTCGAAATTCCTCAATTAGGATTCAAAAAACAACAATACAAAATTATATGTTCCAATAAAATCACGGATATTTCCCTTCTGCACAACTCACAAAAATTAACATCTTTCAATACAACAAAACTTTGTCCATTATTGACTGATAAAACATTAAGTCTAAGGTTCACAAGTGTTCTAACAGTATACAGATCAGTAAACATCTAAATATGGTTCAGAAAAAAAATCCAATTTGATACTCTGGTAATACCAATATTCCTTTTCTGATACATGACCATTAAAATCCTCTTGTATAGATGACTCAATTACTTTTTCTAACAAATCAAATAAATATTCATAACGATATTCTGGTGAGTCAACTATATTCATTAGTTCCATCTCACTGGATCCCCCTTCACTTAACAAAGATATAAAACCAGAGTACCATTTCAGACCTCTTGCCTTTGACATTTCAAGTGCTTTTTTAGTCCATGACTCACTTGGCAGTTCTTGAATTCTAAGCCACCATTTAAAAACCGATTTAATAAAAAAAATACGAAGAGGAGCAATCCTAACTCCAATCTCAACAATGCCGATGGAGTAGATTTAAGCAATAATAACAATTTTTTAAAAAATTGTATTTGCAGTGGTTCTAAATTTTTGGAATAATACATTGCCCATACTGGCCTTGCATACATAACAATAGATTTTATCAAATTTACAAATGCTAACTTACAATGTTTCATTTTCATCATTTGATTTCTTACGAACCCATTCACTACTTGCACTGTTGTAGCTTTAGTTTTACTAATGGTAACCTCAAGATGCTGACGAAATCATCCAGATTCTGCAAATGTTACGCCAAGATACTTAAAACTGCGAACATTTTCTAACTGTTTCCCCTTCCAGAACCATTTATGGTGCTTAGAAAACTTCCCTTTATGTCCAAAAATCATAACTTTAGTTTTTTCAATACTCAACTCAAGCATCTTTTTATCAAAATAAATAGAAGCCAAATCCAGCTTACGCTGAAGACCAATGGGCGAATCAGCAATAAACACCATGTCGTCAGCAAACTTCAACAAATGTACCAGTATATCTCCCAATGGAACCCCATCTTGACATCCCTCAAACACAAAATTTGTTAGCTGTATTTGCGTTTAAGCGTTAAATTTACCCGCACAGGTTTGCTGCTTTTTACCTGGTTTAATGTTTATATAATTGTTGTAAATGTGCAAAGGGTTTGTCGCTAGTAACCCTGTTTCACGCATGAAACACTCGCTCTGATCGGCTGAGTGTCTTGCCACCCAACCTTTGTTAGTGTCGCTAATGGGTGAAGTAATTTAACTTTGTTTATTTCATCTTTTAAAGTACCTATGTAAACCTGTGTATAGACATGAGAGTTGCCTAGCTTACAGGGAATACAATCCCATGTTAACGTATGTCGTCATTGCGATCTTTCCCTATTAGCAAGGGCCATGATGTCTGTAAAAGTTAAGTTTCTCCCCAATAGATGCGTGGAGATATGTGTAGTTACCATTGAGCATGCTGCCGTGGTCTACTCAACTCCAGCCAAACGCTTTGGCTTAGATTCTTAGTGTAGCATGGTCAGGTGCCATTTCACTATATATAGGGAGTCACCATCACTCCTAGTCTTGAGTTTTAGCATGTGATTTGGATTTGCTTTAAATAAATATATGCATAATCATTGACATAATTGTTTGCTGTTATTCATTTCGCATTTCTCACAGTTTCTGTTTCAGAACCAGCAGAGCTCGAGCACAACGCACCTAGGTCCTGTCTGGGGCACCGGCCTTTGCGTGGAGGCTCTGGCAAGGGTTTGTGGCTTTACCACAATCATACCAGCCATGAGCAAAACAGTCTTTGTTAGGACTAATCCCCGTTAGGGAGGCACCACCATTTGCTTGGCATCTTCCCTATGAACCATACTGACGTGTAGGCATTCCAGTGTGGAAGAGCCACATGCAGTGAGACCCTTAATTGGGCAAAGAAATAGAACTGCAGGGGCCAGTTACCCATGGTGTACCTAGTCTAAATCAGTTACTGATTGAGTATCCTTGATCTGGTTTGTTAGAGCTGTTGGCCACCTTCCTGAATACAGGTGCGGTCATCCCAACAGTTTGCCAGCAGAGTTCACTCTCAGGCTGTGTCAGCTAATCGTCACCAGATTGCAGGAGTTGTAATAAAAACTTTCCTAAGCCTCAATAAGTCCGGTTAGTTATAGGCCCGTCCAGCCACTAAGCCTGACTATAAACTATTCAGTCCTATACTGTGGTAAGGTAATTGAGTGTCACTGTTCAGTGTCAGCAACCACTCGGCTTGTATAGCCCGTGCGCCTGATACAGATCATACATCCTTCAGTCATAAATTGTTCAAAAACCAATAACCACCAGACCTTGCATAGGTTGTGTGCATGGTTAGAGCTGACAAGTGGTATTCTGGGTAAAATGCAGTACTTGTATTGTTATTAAAGTCTAACAGGTGTCCACCATCAAGGGTGTGGCCAGAGTTTGTCCTCATAAGTCGTAACATAGCAGTGGCTGAAGTTCCTTGCAAATTCATATAATTAACAAGTGGTAGCAAAGCGTAGTTGCGACTAACAAAATTAATATCAGAAAAAAATAAATAAATTAAGTAATAGAGGACTTAATGAATCTCCTTGCAAAACTCCTTTTTCTATTTTAAAAATTCAGTTACAGGATCATTAACCCTCACCCCAGCTTGTGCATACTTATAAATTCCACTTATCTGTATCATGTCAACTGGAATACCTAATGTAAATAGGGTTTCAAACAAAATAACATGCTTAACAGAATCAAAAGCACTTTTAAGATCTATAAAACAGCAAAATAATTTATTTCCTTTTTTTTAGGAATTTTTGCACCAACTGATCTGAAATAAAAACACCATCTAATGTACTTCTATTTCGGCAAAAACCAAATTGATTTTCTGGGAGTATACCTAAATGCTCAGTATATGTATATAATCTGTCAGCCAAAACTTTTGTAAATATCTTTGTAATAACTGGAATTAGAGAGATAGAACGATAGTTTTTAACATCTGTTAAACTTCCTTTTTTATGTATAGGAACTATTTCTATGTGAATCCACTCCTTAGGAAAACACTTTGACTCGAGTATCTTATTATAGCATTTACACATTTGGTTTTTAAATGATCTAGTAGCAAACTTATAAAGTTCTCCAGGTATCAAATCCACCCCAGGTGCTTTTCTTTGTGGTAAAAATTTCAACAGCCTCAAGTTCTTTAAGTGTATCTCATAGCATAATTCTTCTTCCACTACAAATCGCTCCACTCTTAAAGCACATTGGTGTGATTCCTTAAAAATAGAGCTAAAGTGCTCGATCCAATCTAAATCATTAATATTACTTATAGTCTTAGAACGATATTTTCCACAAAATTCATTTATTCCCTTCCATACCTTCCTTATATCCTTAGCATTTACTAATTCAGTTTGGCGTTGAAATATATACTCCTGTTTTTTATCTAAGCAAAAGTTTTTATATTGTCGCTGTATCTGACTATAATTGAGACCCTCCATATTACCACTCTGTAATTGTTTAATGTTGTTTCTAAATGCTTTCCTTGCTTTCCTACAATCTAAATCAAACCAACTATTTTTAAATACCTTAATCTCTTGAGCATTATAAAATTTTAACAAACCTACTCTATCAGCCACACTAACAATCAAAGCAACAATAGCAATTTCTCCACCATCACTCATCAACTGTTCATCAAGCTCTTTTTGATACTTAACTACATCAAGGTCGTTATCCCAAACCAATCTCCGACTCATCCGCCCATCACCAACTCGCCCATTGGTCTCCATTACACAATCAACCAGCATTAACTTCATTGGCAAATGATCTGATGATGGCCAGATTTCAATTTTAAAATCATGTACATTATCTAACAAATCATAAGATACTGTTAAATTTTATATTTGAATTTATTCCGAATTTTATTTTTGATTGAATTACTATATTTTAATGTCCATGTGCAAAATTTGATATTAACGATAAATATTTCAATTTACAGTTTTAGGCAATTCAGCTGCACTGCAGGTGCAGTGCAGCTGAATTGTAAAAGTAAACTATGACTTATGAAAATATAATCTTTATTTTAGGAAATTAAAGCCGCTCCAACAACCTAAGGCGTAAAAGATCAGGATATAAAAAGCCGATAATAAAATTATGTTAATATGTACATGTACGATTACGACTATAATACGAACATGCGCCCAATATCACAGGGCAAATGAGAATTACTAAAAAGAAATTATAAAATTTCATATTTACGCACTGAAGTGAATACACCAAATTTACAAATTACGAGAAGTGAATACACCAAATTCACAAATTATGAGAAGTGAATTCACCAAATTCACAAATTACGAGAAGTGAATTCACCAAATTCACAAATTACGAGAAATGAATTCACCAAATTCACAAATCATAAGTTACGAGAAATGAATTTTACGAGAAATGAATTTTACGAGAAATGAATTTTATGAGAAATGAATTTTACGAGATATGAATTTTACGAGATATGAATTTTACTAGAAATGAATTTTACGAGAAATGAATTTTACGAGAAATGAATTATCAAATTGATACAGTAAAGTACGAATTAAAATTCAATATGACTGAATTGTCTTGTTGTAAAAGTATGCTAATCGTGTCAAACATTCAAAATGTTGTCACAACCTGATAAACAAACAACTCTGAATTGTACAAATTTTAAAAAATTAAGAATAATGATAATAGGAGTAGTTTATGATTAAAATCTAAGACACATACGTAATAAAACATTTTAGAATTCTACTGATGATTGATTACATTAACCTGGTTAATCAATTGTGGAACTGATTAATAGTCGATATTGGGAATGGTTGTAATTATAAAAATAAAAATAACAAAAGAAAGAATGGTATTCTATACAGATGCAAATTTCAGAAATGACTTAGATGAAACAGATGTGGTAACTCCTACTAATAATTTTGGATCTTGTTTGTTTAGTCAAATCGAATTAAGTATTAACGGCTGCCTAATTACAACGGCCAGTAACCTCTATCCTTATAAATGTTACTTTGAAAATTTGTTAAATTTTGACGATGAGTTAATAAAAAGTAAAGAACTATTGCAGGGTTTTGTTTCCGATGCCAATGGGGTTAACGACGTTTACGCACCAAATGCTGACGGCTGTACAGCCGCTACCAAAAATTTAAACGCCAATATAGCTTTATCAAAAATTATAACATGGTTGTTCCATTACATTTGGATCTATCACGCTGCGAAAAATTAATGCCTAATCTTATTCACACACGTCTTAAATTAACACGTAGTAAACCTGAATTTTATTTAAATTACAATCCGGTTAAAGGAGGTTACCAATTTAAGATTGACGACATTGTGCTGCTATATAACAAATATAGACCAGATAACGCAATTTGTTGTCAATATGCTAAACTGTTGGAACGTCCAATGTCGTTTGGACAATTGTTTTTGCGTTTCCTGACATTTGTGTGGGATTGCATTCCATTGCCAAGGATTCTGTCTTTTGTACTCAACGACCCTTTTAATGGTAAAGTGCCATACCGTTTTGTCTGTGCTGTTGTAACCCATGAATCTTTAAACGGTACTCCTGACCTATACCCGTTCAATTTTCATCATTGTAGTTTAAAAGATCTGACGGCAACCGTAGATAGCAGAATAACGCAATGCGGAATTAAAAACTTTGACTTTGCTAATGATGATTTTATAGAAGGATACATGTCAATTTTAAATAATGTAGATGCTGGTACCGCTTTTACACTGGCTCCCATTATTACGCGTCAAAATTATGCCAAAGGATATACCGTAATAGTGTTTGATTTTACCAATAATAATGCCGGTAGCGACTTGACACACCCCAATCAATCCGGTGTTTTAAAATTAAACAGACACTTTACCGTTAAATTAGCTGAAAATATGCAAATGATATATTATGGTGTGTTTAGTCAAAAAATGTACATTAATCGTAATCGTCAGGTTAGCGTCGTCAACTCTAATGCTTAACGAGAGAAAAATATGGATAATTTTACTTTGAATAAATGTATGAACAAAATATTATTTACCACCAGTGGTAAAAGTTGCTTTTTAGGAGTACTTCCTGGTAACCATTAAGAGTGCATAAATAAACCATTTAAGGGTATGAGCATAATTTTAAATACAGATGAAGACAATAAAGGCGGTCAACATTGGGTTTGTTTCTACGTTAACGAACATATGCAGGGAGAATTGTTTGACTCTTTTGGCAACTCTCCTTCGTTTTATCACCTATATTGGAAGCAATGGTTTGAAAACCACTTTCAAAAAAATATCTTAATTAATCCGCATATATTACAGAGTCCAATTAGCTTTACATGCGAGGCTCATTGTTTGTTTTATTTATTTAACCGATATAAAAAAATTTCTCCTACACATATTTTTGACACCTCTTAAATTAATCAATTTAAATTTACACTTTTGTTGTAGTTATCTATCGGATATTTTTTCTAAAGTAAATAAAAGCCCCCTATTACCCCCCTTAACTTCAAAAATTTTAGCAATAAAAAGCCACGCGCACTGCACATTTAATAATCGTTTATTTAATAACGTTTAAAAGCGTAACAACTCTCTCTTAAAAAATATTTTTTTAAAAAAAATGATTGGCAAATGTAATTATACGCCACAAAATGTGGCAGGATCTTCAATCCAACGACCGATGTTGACTCAACAATTTGGTGGCGGCGGCAAAAACAGATGTTATACAACACCCGCCAACGAACTTTATCGACCGGTCAGCGATATGGAGAGTCAAATTGCTGGCTATAAAATTTTTGGATATAATCAAGGTTTAAGTCTATACCTAACAGCAACGGAAATTCCTGGAATTAAGAGCGTTAGAATGTGTTTTAAATTCAGCCACGGCTATGGATGATGTCGTGCCACGTCAAAGTGGATGGTGTACAGGCCTAAACTTTACCCAAGAAAGTTGGGTACAATTAAAACAGCTGATACCCTTGATTGACCAAGCTTTTGCCATGCTGAATCCTAATGAAAACAAAGGCAGACCACGTACAGCGTAGGCCATGCAGTTTATATTTACCAACAGCGCCAGTCAAAACAATGAAGAGGAGGAAAATCTGCCACCTTTAAAACCCAACCAGCCAACACAAACAGTTCGATATCAACCTTTAGACGCAGCTACTACAAACGAAATTTTATCAGATGCTGACACCGCAAGTCTGCCAGATGATGACAATAAAGGTTATGGAATAGCGGCACCAAAAACCCATCATGATGATAATCGACAACAATCTAAGAAAAATGTTAATGGTAAGAAGAAAAATACCCCTCCTGTTGCTCGTGTAAAACCATATTTAGTAGAAAAAAAATTAGTCACCACCAACATTGTGGATGGTAGCGGTGCGTCTACATCTTCATCGGGAGGGTCATCATCGGCTTCTAAAGGTGAAAATCGTCGTCGTTATACACCTGCCACTGTTTGCAATAATCCGGAAGTCATCACTATCGATGATGATTAATTGTTTTATTTTTAATTTTTAAAAATAATGAGCCATATGTCGATTGAATAAAATAATTATTATGTAAACGTGTATTTTAAAATTTTATATTAATAAAAAATATGTTTTTTTAAAAAATTAAATTTTTGTTATTTTTTTTGCATGTTGATATTATAAATAGAAGCTGTAAAAGTCTAATTATACCATTTTACCAGTTAGTCTAAGAGAAAGCAATTTACCTTTTCAAAAAAAAAAATTATTTAAAAAATTAGCAAAAGAAAAAAACATGTATTACTTTTTAGATAAAATATATGATGTAAAATTATTGCATTCTTTTACTTGCATTTTTGCAGGACCTACAGGATGCGGTAAAACGGTATTTTTAACAAAATTTTTACGTAAATCAAATGAAATGATTTCGCTGCCTCCAGATAAACTCGTTATATGCTATGGTAAATATCAACCTTTATACAATGATAAACAAGTTTGGAACAATTTCAAAAAAGTACAATTACATGAAGGTTTATTGGACAAAATTCCTTCGGATGGTAAACAGCTAAAAACTAATTATTATTGACGATTTGATGATTGAGTGTCAATCTAATAAATTTATTTCAGATATGTTTACAAAAGGAAGTCATCATGTCAATATAAGCATCATTCTTTTTAATCAAAATTTATTTCCTAGAGGTAACGAAAGTCGCACAATTAGTTTGAATACAAAATATTTTTTTCTATTCAAAAGTCCACGTGACAGCAAACAATGTCGCCATTTTGTTCAACAGGTGGAAGGCATATCGGCAAAAGAATTTGAAGAGGCATATATAGATGCCACACTTCAGGGTTACACCTATTTATTTCTAGATTTCATGCCCAACACACCTACCTGTGTAAGGTATCTGAGTAAAATTATACCTGGCAAAGAAACTGTTGCCTATTTAGGAGAAGCTTTCTATCAGGGGTTACTTAACGAAATAAAAGATTAAACATCATCATGCTGCCTAACGTTTTAGAAAATATTTATACACGCGTTGGTGTGGGAGGTAGTAGTTCATCCTCAACTGATGTTGATAATGGTGAAATATCACCCGTCAACCTTGACATGCCAACAGGTAGTACAACCAGTACCAATAAAATTATGTCAAATAATAACAATGTACAATAACAACAAAAAGAACCACAAACGTTTAAAAAGTATTTAAAGAATTGCACCACGCTATTTGCCTTAGTTGTCACCTTGACATTGGAGATTTTATTTCTCGTTCAACTAATTAAATCAGTTCAAAGTGGCGGAGGACTTAATCAAGAAGAGGTTAATCATCTTAAAAAAACCATCCATTCCCTTGAATTAGTAAGAGAACAACATAATCAACCCTATCAATTTATAACCCCATACGCCCTACCCCTATTAAACGCAAACAATTATGGCTGCCCATCGTTAGCCACATGCAAGATGTCACCCACAAACGAAGAGAAAAAAGAAGAAATCTTCTCAACGACAACATCATCTAACCTCCCACTCTCTACACCACTCGCTACCGCCGCCGCCGCCGCCACAACGCCGCCGCAGCCGTAGGGGGGTTTCAAATCCGATGAAAGGTGGATCACAACACCCTCCCTTCCGCCTATCAGCACCCCTACAGGAATTAGAAATATTACGTTATCTCAAAAACCAACTTGAAGAACAGGCCGCCTACTGTCAACGTTTATCACCTGCAGCCGTAGATAAAATGTCAGAATTTTGTCTTAATTATCATAACAAATATATAGGTATAAAAAGGGTTTAAGTCGTTTACATAAATATAGCGAAATTATTCGCCATTTATCAGAACCAAAGTTGTCATGTCCTCAGAAACGTCAACTAATGTCACAGCATGGAGGTTTTATAGGTCCCTTAATCGGTATTTTAGGTCCTGCTATCGCCAGTTTAGCCTCATTGCTTATTCCGACACGTTAATTAAAATAATTAAAAAAAATGGTAAGTAAAATGATGCTTGTGGATGTAGAGGATTACAGAAAATTACAACAACATTCCCGGCAACCCTCAACACCTTCCGATGACAACAAGCATAATATCAATAACAAAAAAGAATTAGAGGTAACAGCGTCATCAACAAGCGCTAATTTATGAAAATTCATAAACCCCTCCGTCAATTTAGGTGTTACACCCTCACCCTTAGAACAGATACTTTATAAAACACAACTACAAATTTCTAAGCTTTTAGGAAAAAAATCCAAATTACCTTTACACCATCGCATGCGGCAATATCATGAACTAGTAGAAAAATTTAATCAAATACTCGAACAGTTGCGTCAAAATGAACATAATTTAACGTCAATAATACCTTCTGCATCAACAGCAAGTGAAGAGCAAGCAGCACCGCTTAACACCACATTTAAAATGCCAGAAAATGCGCATCTATCTCCGCCGGCAAATATTTACTCTACAACCCTGCCATCCACTTCCGCAACAACATCAGCAACTTCTCGACAAAAAAAGAAAAAAAAGAAGAAAAAATCCGTTGAAGTCCTTCTTACACCCATACCTTTACCGTTATCACTGGACAGCTCTATATCATCGTTACCTTCAACGTCACAACAATCCATCGCCGCCAAATCAGTATCACCACCCGCTACACATACACGTAGCAAAACTAAACTTAAACAACAACAACAGAGAAAACAAAAAGGACGAGGAAAAGGTCTAAAACAACTTTTTGGACGGCGAAAACCCTTTGTACCTACTAAAAAATGGCTAATTTATAATAATCAAAAATAATATTACAAAAAACATTTTTTTGGGGGAATAT
>JAAFCF010007132.1:3658-22028 GCA_013389785.1 Helicorthomorpha holstii | reverse complement strand
AAAATGCGCATCTATCTCCGCCGGCAAATATTTACTCTACAACCCTGCCATCCACTTCCGCAACAACATCAGCAACTTCTCGACAAAAAAAGAAAAAAAAGAAGAAAAAATCCGTTGAAGTCCTTCTTACACCCATACCTTTACCGTTATCACTGGACAGCTCTATATCATCGTTACCTTCAACGTCACAACAATCCATCGCCGCCAAATCAGTATCACCACCCGCTACACATACACGTAGCAAAACTAAACTTAAACAACAACAACAGAGAAAACAAAAAGGACGAGGAAAAGGTCTAAAACAACTTTTTGGACGGCGAAAACCCTTTGTACCTACTAAAAAATGGCTAATTTATAATAATCAAAAATAATATTACAAAAAACATTTTTTTGGGGGAATATAATTTTTATTTTGTTAAGTTAATGATAATAATAAAAGAATTATTTTTTTTTCTCATATAAAAAGTGTGTTATTGCATATTATTATTTTTAATAAATCAAATATAATAATCATCGGATGCACATATGGAATAAAAAAAAGCAAATTTAGTACACAAATATATATATATAGTAAACGGATGATACATTAATTGTCAATTGTCGTCATTTCTTCTTTGTTTCTCCTGACTATTATCGCCACCTTTTTTATAAGGTTTACTCCAAGGTTCATCATATGATGATTTTTCCGATATTGATGGTGACAAGGGAGGAGGAACATTTAAAGATGTAGTAACATTATTTCGATTATTACCCCCGCCAACATTTCTTGTAGTATTTTCACCACCAGTTGACATATTTAGAGGAGCAGGTAACCATGAAAGCACCTCATCTTCTGCTCATAAATTTAAAGTTTGCCCATCATCACTCCAATTACAATTCTCCAAATCCGGCCAATGATACCTATTTCCATCCACACTTTCTTCCACATCCTTTAGCGTCGCCTTAAGTAGCTGCATCATACCGCCGGATTCATAACAATGCAAGCGCATATAATGATGAACACGTTGCACCATGAAAAATAACTCACCAGCTGTTAATCCACAATCCTTGAATTCTTCCAACAGTCCATCGTAATTTTCATACTCCTTACATAATTCGCTTATCATCTCCTCCACAGAAAAACGTTCCTCCGGCGTATTCAATTTACTGTACATATTTTTCATAAAATTCTTCCACCAAATTGATAAAAATCAAGCATATAAAAATGGTACATTTTTTGCTGGTATGATTGTATTCTCACCATTTCGCATACGTCCGTTGATCTCCGCAAAAATTTCATCCTCTACCTGTCGAAATAATTTTGCCAGATAATGACAAACGATGCTGCCTCCACGTTTGACATTCATGTAGTCGTCACCTTCCTTACAAATATAAAAAAACTCCTTAGCTTTCACTGGATATTGTAGTCGCTTGTCCCAAGAATCCAACGGAACACAATCGTTAGCATCAAAAGATTGTATTATGCCGCCCTTATATCCACACACCGTATATTTGTACATATTTTGAATTCTTAACCATCGACTTTGATCTTCTTTCTTCAAATACTCTTTATCACTATGAAAATACGCGCTAACCACTGTTAACGGTTTAACTTTTAACCCATACGCTCTAATATTATCATTCGTTTTGTTACTGCTAAAAGTCGTCGAATAAAATTTACTCTTTTCAGCCACCAACTCCAACATTTGATCAATTAATACAAAAACTAACAATATTAACAACTGCTGTGCTCTGCCAATTGTAATATCAAAACGATGCGGACCCATCATAACGGTACTCTTTATCTAACACTTATTCTAACTAAGCAGCATAAACAAAAACATTCACAAAATAATTTTTACAAGATTGCTTGAGCAAACGCTTTTATACATTTTCTTTGGACTTTATTTTTTTGTCATATACCACATGTTTTAATAAAAACACGCCCTTTTCTGTATACATTTTTCTTCTTATTATTTGATATATTATATTTAAACTTTTAAACCTTTCTTCCTCCTTTTTCTTCTCCCCCTCTCACATCACCAACTAACCCCACATTTCTTTATATTACCATCCATAAAAATTAAAATACCCTTATCCCGTTTCGTTTTTCTTCTGTAGATATTTCAACAACACTTAGCTAACTGTCGTAAGGTTAAAAATATTTTTTAACCTCACACATGTCAAAACACTTTTAAAACTAACCCCCCCTTATATTTGTACTTATTTATCCGTCAAAACAATATCATGTTAACAATTAACTTTTTTTATCCTTTTTCTTAAAAAAACAATTTCACTATATTTTTTAAAAAGTAAAATTCTCTTCCCTTTTCTTTTTTTCCTCCCATCAACACTTCACATCTACAAAACTATAAATTCAAAAATTATTTACACCTTCACCTTATTTCAAAGGATTTTGCATGATGTTAAACATCTTCCTCTGAAAAATATATGTATAATTTTTTAAAAAAAATGGCTTTAACGTTAGAATGGGCTCCACTTAATGGTCAAGCCTTTCCTCCAACCCGCTCAACTCCATACTCGGCCGGCTTAGATCTCTACTCCTCCGTAACCTGTCACATTCCCCTCGGTGAAATTAGGCAAATCAACACTGGTATCGTTATTCAATTACCCGAAAATTGCTACGGACATATCGCCGATCGAAGCGGATTAGCAGCACATAACGGTATTCACGTACTAGGAGGTGTAATCGATCGCGATTACACCGGCGAAATCATTGTTATTCTAATAAATTTAGGAAAGAAAAATTTTCTAATTAATCAAGGAGACAGTATCGCCCAACTTATATGTGTTTATACATGCATTATACCGCACAACTATAATGCCCTTAAACGAGGACTGTCTTCTGGAATAGTTAACAACAACAAACGAGTACCCCCCATTAAAGTTTTACAGCAAAAAGAAATTGTCAAACCTGTTCAAAATATGAAGTTGGCAGGAAGACGCAACAACAACAAAAAAAGAAAATCTAACAACAACAACAAAAAATCCAAAATTAAACAAAATAAAAAAAATAATGATAATGATGTACCTCTTGATTTATCACTCACTCAACAAAAACAGACAACATCCGAAAGTGAGAACAAAAATATTGACAACATTGATCTGCCAAATCTACAAGAACTGAGTAACTTCATTCAAGAAACAACTATTTTAAAAAAATATTCTTTTTTAATATTACAAAAATATATATATATATAACAAAGTAAAACATAACAAATATAATGTATAACCGCTTGTTATTATTTTTTCCGTCAAAAAACAAATGTATAACCGCTTATTATTCATCAAATTAAAAATACTCGATAAAATTAAACTCATTTATCGTATACTTTTTAAACGTTTGACTAATGCTCTTAGGTAACCATTCAGGAAATTGAGTTCGATTTTTAAGCAAAACTATATTACATAAATCTTGTAATGACATTAACGATGTAAAACGCCGAAAATACAATTTTTATAATAAATTCACGATCCATCGAAAGCCAATGAAATATTCCGTTATTTAAAATACCTTTTGTCAACTCTTTTGACAGCGAAAAAAACCCCATATTGTACACATAAATTTGCTTATTAAAGATGCAACAATTAAACGATTCATAACTATTAACAATTGCCTGCAATACCGTTAAATTTTCATCGACATTGTAAATATTATTATAAACACTAAAACGCACAACCAACCTTTTATCCGACGTAATACCGTAAAAACGACGAAAAGAAACACTAGTCTGCCCTTTAAAACTAATACGCCCATCTACTGTATCGTAAACATATAAACGTGTCAATTGTCGTCTTATTTTTTGGCCCATAGCACAAACCATAATATAAATTTGCGATCCCAATACCTGCATTTGCGTACTATTAATGACAGCAGGAAATTTAAATACTGGAAGTAAACGCGCAAAAGTTATATCTTTTTTTTCACCGGATGTTGTATCAATCGTTATGGCCTTTGTAAACGTATCTTTATAACTTTGTATTATAAAAACATTGGTTTTAATCAAACACGCATTAACTTTACCAGACTTCAACTGGTAAAATTCCTTCAATTCCCGCTTCTTAAAATCAACACGATAAAATACGACATAACAATATCTCAAATAGATAGGGTCATAAACATCAGCATCACGTATCTCACGGGTAACCACGATTACATCTTCTCCCCATGACAATCCACACACATACAACATACGTTGCTCCTCAACCACCGACTTACCAAAAGTTATATAATTTCCCCGTTGTGTCAAAGTGTCATATTCAATTAATGAAATACACTTAGTTTTATGATCATGACATCCCACATATATTTTATGCAAACTATCCAAGCTAAAGAATCCATATGGTCTTATATCCAAATTACAGAAATCATACGTCTTTAACTTTAACCAAGCCATGCTTTCGATTACACTGAACACTTTTTAAAGTTTAAACCATTTAACTATTAACAAACAATTAAACCCACTCGTGTTAAAAAAGAATTTCCCACAAAGACAACTATATGAATAATTATTGTTCCTCTTTTTTTCTTTATTAATCATATTACATAAAACACTTAACACATTCCTTTCTTTAACCCAAACACACCACGTATGCATACAATAACAGGTGCATAAAACATTTGACATTTCAAGGTCAAAAAACTCAAGAAAACACATGTAAGCTATTAAAACTGTAACTAATCAGGACGGAGCGTAATCAGATTAATATTAACAAACATGTAGCGGTTACGTTTATGCTACGCATGCGCTACACATTTAACACACAACAGCTGGGAGCGCATACGTACAGGGTTGCCTCATACAGTGTACAACAAAAAGAAGTTATGACGTCACTATGAGAGTTTAACATGGGGCATTTGTAACAGTAGACTTCGCCCACTTTTTGGCGTAGCCACGCCCACCACCCAATCCTGCTCTCTGATTGGTCAGATTTAAATTTTGCGCCCAAAAGCTCAGTGCTGATTGGCCCGGCTTAGGATGTACCCTAACTACTGACAATTACTTGCAACACATTCAACTTTTCATCAACAATGTAAATATTATCAATATTGTTATAACGCACAAACAGTCTTACATCCGACGTAATACCATAAAAACAACGGTAAGAAATACCAATTTGCGCTTTATAACTAATATGATCCTCTACCGTATCGTAAACATACAAACGCGTCAATTGTCTTCTCATTTTTGCACCGAAAGGGCATACCATAATATAAAATTTTAAACCCAATACACGCATTTGTGTATTGTTAACCCATTCCATGTCCCCATGTTAAATGTTTTCATTATTCACACGTCCAGAATATCAAGTATGATTACTCTGTGATGCATGATGATAAAAATGTTTGGAAAAGTGTTCTGAGATCAGCTGCAAATCCGCTACATGATGCAAGCTTAAAAAATGCATGTAGCCACAGTGATTCAAATAATTTCTAACTAAACTTTTTTTCTCCACACGTCCAAATGTATCTCATGTGATACACAGTTGTTACCCATACATCCAATGCATCACATGTGATACACATGACATCACTGATACATCATTTTTGCACAACTGATCATTTTGAATGTTATGCGATGTGGATGTGTTTTTATAAGTTTTAGTGTGTTTCCAAACAATTTTCTAATATTTTGAAAGCATTTATTGTTTACTTGTAAGTATTATGTTTATTTGGTAAATTTTTTGTGTATTATTGACATCAATAATTTCAGAATTTTATATAAATGGAGTCTGATAAATTTTATAGTAAAACAAAATGTCATACCAAAACAAAGAACATTTCAATTTTAGAAAAACGAAAATTAGTAAAACCATGTGTTTCAGGTAAATCATTTGTGAGAAACTTTGTTTATAAATGGTAAATAGTGATACTAATAATTGAAATATAGCCACAGTTAAACAAATTACAACTACAACTGAAACCAGTGCAGCTAAGGGAAGAAAACCAACTAAGAAATGCAAAACAAGAACTAAGAATAGTAAAATACAATCTACAAATGTGAAAAATACATCTGGAACTCTTGGAAACGATTCTGGCATCAGTGACATTGTTGAATATAATGTATAAGTTCCTGTTGTTAGTGAAAATGCTGTTCTTGTTGAAAATTATGCAGAAATTGCTAAAATTGATGTACAAGTTGCTGAAATCGGGCACCAATTTGAAGTAATAGAAGAAATTGCTGAAGTTGTGATTCAAACTTGTGAAATGGAAACAGGAACTGTAAGTGAATCGTCTATACCCATTTACATTGATGAAATTGAACTGTCAACAATCAATAATGCTGGCAAAGATAATGAATCTGAAAATTGTAGCCACGAATATTCCAACCAGAAAATTAATCACAACATTGAACAATTAGTTGCTGAAATAGTACAACAAAGTTCAGAACATGAAAACCAACATGCAGATAATGACTTACAGCAAATTCAAAATAAAGTAAACACTACTTTAGAAGAAAGTGAAAGTTTTGATTCAGACTGGGAGATATCTAGAGTAAGTGACAATGATGATGATTACATTCCATCAGCTGATGGGAATTCAAATGACTTGGATTATACAGTGGACAATTCAACCGATTTCTTTTCAAGTCTACAGATACTTATGGGCACAGTAACAATGAGCTTGATGAGTTAGAAGAATCTTGCATTTCTCTTCATGAAGCCAATAGTACCAATTTACAGCAACAAATATGGACTTTTCCATTCCATGAAAAAGTTAGGATTCCATTCACTGGTAATTGTGGATTAAAAATTCGTGCAGAAACAAGTGATAATGATGAGACTGTTCCAATAAGTGTGTTTAACCAATTTTTGACAATGACATCTTACAACTGATGGTAACTGAAGCTAACAAGTATGCCAATCAAACAATTGCAATGGAAAATTTTACTTCAGATTCCAGAATGAGTAGATGGAGTGATGTCACTATAGAAGAAATGAAAACTTTTATTGGACTTCTTATTACTACTGGTCTAATTCATTTTCCCAAAATTGAAGATTATTGGAGCAAACAGTTGTTATACTACCACCCAATGTTTCATGATGTTGGAATGAGCTACAATCAATTTTCTCTAATTTTGAAGAATAGGCATGTTGCAGATAATCAACAATCACATGAAGGAGACCGTTTATACAAAATTTCAAATTTCACTAATCTTTTTATTACAAAAATTCAAAGTATTTACACACCTGGACAAGAAATTTCAGTTGATGAGACAATGATTGCACATAGAGGACGACTTCATTTTCGGCAATACAATCGAGGAAAAGCTCACAGATATGGAATTAAAATGTTCAAATTATGTGAAATTACTGATTTTATTTGGAATTTTTCAATTTATTGTGGTAAAGGCAATGTTGGACTATTACAAAATTTAGATCATTCTGGATCCATTGTTGTTTCTTTTGCAATTAGCAATTGCAAATTCACTTCTTGATTTCGACCAAAAAGACAAAAATCAATCTGGAAGTTGTAAGGTGTCTGAAAATCACCAGCTAACCAACATGGGAAGAAAATCCAGTGGAATTTTAATCCGTAGGCGTTGCCATGGTTGCTATAAAAATATAACAATTACAGTGATGCTGCTAAAAAAACAAAACAAATATCTACCCAATGTTTAGATTGCCAAAAGCCATTTTGTTTGCCCTGTTTTAATGAAGAACATAAATTTCATACCTGAATTCTGTTGTTTTCATTATAAATGTGATATTGTAACATTTACATATGTTTCTTTCATAAAAACAAACAATTTCTACCTGTTATTGTTACATTTTAAATTGAACGTAAGTAAAAAGTTTGAAATTTCATCTGAAACAATTGCCACTAAAAACAATTTTTTGAAATTGTTTAATAAAAAGCTAATTTTTTTAAAATAATCACAATGTTACCCATACTTTAATGTTTATAAATCACTTTTAGTTTTCATTTAAAGTACATTTTTGAATAAATTACATGCAAAACTAATGCATCTCAAATTTCAAATTTTGGACGTTTGGGGAATAAATGACTTGCATCACATGTGTCTCATTGGACATGGAAAGGGTTAATATAACCGTGGAATTAAACGCTCAAAAGTTATATCTGTTTTTCCACCTGTTATCGAATCAATCATCAAAGCCTTTGTAAACGTGTCTTCATAACTTTGTATTATAAAGACATTTCTGCTCACCAAACAAGCATTAACTTTTCCAAATCAAAACTGGTAAAATTGCTTGAACTCACGCTTCTTAAAATTGACACGATAACATACCACAAAACGACTTTCCAAATAGATTGGATCATAATCATCCAATTCACGTATCTCACAGGTAACCAGAATTACATCTTCTCCTCATGACAATCCACGCACATACATAATACACCGCTCCTCCACCACCGATTTATCGAACGTTATATAATTCCCCAACTAAGTCAAAGTGTCGTATTCAATCAACGAAATACACTTCCATTTACGATCATTACATCCCACATGAATTTTATGCAAACTATCCACACAAAATAATCCATTAGGACTTATATCCAAATTATTAAAATCATAAGTTTTTAACTTTAACCAAGCCATCTCTGCAAATGTACTGAACAGTTTAGTTTCTAAAACCGTTTAACTATTGACACACTTACATTGTTTTAAAAAAATATTCTCCCAAAAAGAAAAATCCCATGAATCATTGTTTTCCCCCCTTTCCTTTTATTCATATTACATAAGTCAATTACCCCATTCCTCTCTTCAACCCAAACAAACACTTGACCTTGATATTTGTTTTTGTATTACATAAATAATAGTCGAAACACATGTATGCCATTAAAACTGTAACTAATCGGGGTGGAGCCTGATCAGATTAATATCGACAAACACAGAGCATCTACGCATGTGCTACTCATTTAATTTAATTTTATTTAATTTTATACACCGACTGAAATACGAAAAATGCAGTTAGAAGATTCTTCCTATTCACACATGATTAAAGACTTAGAAAAAGAAGTTCCACCAAGGAATATACAGTACTTGGGCTACTACCTTGAAGAAGGGGTACTAAAGTACCCTAGGGTCAATGCACCCTATGCTGAGGTACTAGTTGCACTGAGTGAAATTTGTTCCTTACTGTTACACCATTTTCATGACTCCAACATGGGTGGACACTATGGCAGAGAGAAGACGGTGGACCAAATACTGAGGTTGTATTATTGGTTTACCTTGCAGAAAGACGTTGAAGACTACGTAAGAAGGTGTGTGGCTTGCCAGAAGTACAAGCCCACCAACAGGAAACCCACTGGTTTTCTTGAAAAGTCAACCCTGGCAGAAAGATGGGAGACTTTATCTATTGATGTGGTAGGACCATTACCACCTTCAGGAAGAAATCGATTCATATTTTCAGTCGAAGACATTACCACTAGATGGGTTGAGTTCTTTGCTCTCCCAAATAGTGAGTCAAGTACCTTGGCAAAAGTTTTAGTAAATGAAGTTTTCCTCAGATACGGATTGCCCCGGATTTTAATCTCGGACAATGGAGTGCAATTTTTATCAAATATTATGAGGGATGTTTGTCAGCTGTTGAGGATAGAAAAATTGACCACAGCCCTATATAACCCACAAGCAAATCCGGTAGAAAGGCTTCACCGCAATATGAAAATAAGGCTAGCCATAGCCATTGGAAACAGTCATAAGGAATGGTCGAGAGTATTACCCGCCATCTCCTATGCGATTAGAATGCAAACAAATTCAATGACTGGTTTTTCACCAGCTTTCATAATGTTTGGACGTCATCAAAGACCATTAGCAGATGTACTTTTAAATTTTGCAAAGCCAAGACTTGACTCAGCACCTATTATTGTTGCGGAATTATTTTCTGAGTTAGCTGAGGGGTTACAGCAAGCTCAAAGCATCCAGAAAAAGATGCGAAGGAAAAAAGCGGCGGAGTATAATAAGCATCGAAGAGCTAATCCAGAACTTCTCATCGGAGATGAAGTACTAGTGGAATCCCACTACTTATCTAATAAAGAAGCTGGCATAAATTATAAATTGTGCCCTAAGCGAGATGGACCTTTTACTATTATGAAAATAGAAGGGACATCTACTGCGTATATTGGAACAGCTGATTCGAGTGAAAGCACATGGAGAAAAGTGCCTTTTCGGCAATTAACACCTTTCCAAAGGAGGAAAGAATATCACTCATTAGAAAAAAGTGATAAAACTTAAGTAAATGGCAAAACTGAAAATTTTTATAAATACCCCAAGGAAACAGAAAAATTCCCGAGAGAAAAATATGACTTTGAATAAAATTACAAGGAATTTCCAGAAACTGATGAAGATTTCGAAGGACACGGACTGGAGACTAATGAAAACAATGCCGACAATGAAAATAACCAATCTGCTATTGAAACAACGGCAGATGTATAGGAGGGTCAAATAGAGACATCAGGTGGCCGTTATCCCTATTATAAACAAACACAAAAGCCTCCTAAGTTCAAGATCTACCCTCCATCAAGGCCAATTACTTGGAAGATGGCCTCGCAACAGTATTGCATAATCCCCTTTGATTACAACCCTTTGGGCAAGTCCATTTCGAGGACCAATAGGAGCTCCAACATCAGCAAAGGGAGGGTATAAAAGGAGCAACGGTACTGCTGGAGCAGCTTTGAATAAATTTCAATCACTTCAGGAACCTGGACTCCAGTCATTGTCTTCCAGTACCAAGGGCCAAAGAAGAAACATCGAAGCAAAGAAGTGCAGAAAAACTTTTCTGCTCAGCCGTGGCCTCTCCGAAACTCTTCAGGACACCGTAAAGATAAAACAGAAGACCCTGGTAGAAGTCCAACTGAAGTTCATCGAAAAGAACTCAGTTGTTTCGAACTTTTTAGACCTCATCTCGAAATTTGCGTGTCTACCCGTTCAAAATTTTGTAACTTTACCCACAAGGAAACAATTGTGCTCTGAAAAGCACCTCCAAGCAAGTGTTCTTCCTCAAACAGGCTGTGATAGGGACCCTATAAGATTGGCGTTCTCGACTCTGGAACATTACGACCAGCTTATATGTGAATATGTTCGGTTGGTCCAAATTTTACAAGTTATCGTCAAAAACAACTTGAGAGCCATGGATAACAACTCCCGAGTCATGGACAACAACACCCGCATACTGGTAGAAGCTTTCGAGACAAGCAGTAATGCCATCGTTATTGCCTGCGGTGAAGTAACAGAGGCAGTCCGACAAAATGCAGAAGTACTTTCGCGACTGCGAATGACTTCGAAACTCACTCCGATGGAGATCTCTCCGGGCCGTACTACCCTTACACCGTTGGTGGACTTGGTAAACATAGAAGAAATCGACTCACCAATGGACATCGCTGAAGTAGAGGTTCCTGAAGAGATCCCTTCGGTACTACCGCCGCTGAAAATTAGTATCCCGCTTACCAGTTTATCTATGGACAAAACAGTTCCAGTTAACGAGCAGTCTTCAATGCCCATTTTTACAAACCCAGTCGACCCAGTCTCTAAACCCCCAGTTTTGGATCCGGTGCAAGAAGAAATTGAAGAACTGTGGGATTTGACTGAGGAAAATATTACAACTCACCCTATACCTATAATAGTAAGGGGCCAAACTCTACCACTAGCAAAGAAAGTGGAGAGGATAACTACATCTAAACCAAGTCTGACAGTGCACCCAAAAATTCAAAATAATTCAGAAGTGCTGGAGTTAGAACCATCAGAAGAAGATATCGAAGTTCTTACTCCGGTAACCCAGCCATGTTCAGTCATATTACGACGCACCTCAGCACTTATGGTGGTTGATAAATGTTTGTCCATGTATGGTCAAATGGAACGCAGCACTACCCAAGTAAAGAGCTGCCTGGCGATACTTTCTCCAGTTTGTTGACTGATCAATTTTAAACAGGGGTAAAGGGTATCATGTAAGCTAGCGGCATTGCTATCACATTTATTTTCCCAGGACTGGATAATACGGATAGCGTCCCAAATGGTGAGAACAACTCCGTATCTACTCTGGAGTGCCTGCGTGGCTTCTTTCCAAGAGTAGAGACGGTCATTATGTTCCTGCCACCATAGAACTGCGAGACCAATGAGGGCGCCTGCCAAGGTAGCCACAGCTTGTTCATCGCTGAGATGTTGACAGGCCTTGAAGTTGGATCAAAAAGGGATCAACTGGTGTAGTTCCATCATACTTGGGATGGAAATTGTGGAAACCAACAGTTTGGTTGCTGACCGGTGGTTGTGCGGTGATGTGCATGGTGAGGAGCCTCTGCTGTTCTGCCATACCAGCCAACAACAGGACCACTTGCTGGTAAAGTATAGTGTCACCTGGTCCTGGAATATTGACCGGGTCTGGGGAACTAGCTGGAGGAGTGGGCTGAGCTGGAGCAGGTTGACTGCCAGGAAATAAAAATTTGGAGGAGGCTATGAGTGGTTTGCCCACAGCTGGTGTGAAGAACTGTACATTCTGTCCCACCGTGTGGTTACCGTAATCCATGAAGTTGTTCTCCATGCTGATGGCTATGTTTAGTAGATCAGAGGCACTGCGTGTGCCGAGAATCTGTGATCGGTGAGTGAGCTGAAAAAAAGGGAGGTGCACCATAGGTGATCCCCCTGGGGCCGAAAAAGCGGCCGTAAAGCAAAGCGAAGGACGCTAAAATTGGGCGCCAAATGTAGCGGGCGCCCTGTAGTGAAATACAGGCGTAGCTACGATGATGCAGTGGGGACTTCTAGCAGTAGGAGCGAAGGCTGTAAGTAGGTCCACTGCTGGTCGTTGACTGACTAGTGACACATAGTCGTACGATGGGTTTAATGTCTGAGTCGAAGGGACTTGCAAAAGGTGAAAGCTTTATGTCCACCCAGGGTTACGGCAGAGTACTAGACCGTAGCCGAGGTTCGTAGGAACGTTGGGCTGAGAACTGGAACATGGGTATCGCTGCCGGTGTGCTGCTATGGTTGCGCTGCCAAGGGAGCCGGGATGTGTTGTCGGGTAACTGGAGCTGCCGTAGAGCTGTAGTAGTAGTGCTGTATCAGGGTCCATAGGTAGTCCTGTTCGCCAGAGCCTGCTATGAGGTCTGCTGGGGGAATTTACTGGGAGTCGACCGGGAGAGTAGTTTTACTAGTGAGGTACAGTAACTAATGTGAGTTAGTTACTGGTAAGTACTGCCATAATGAAGAGCTGCCAGTGCTGCTGGAGTCTGTCACTGCCGTAGTAAGTAGAGAAGGCCTGGGAGAGAGGCTGCTAAAGAGCAGGTACTGCAAGAGGTCCTAGTCTTGGTGAATTTACCTGGTTAGGTCGTGAGTTACGCCTTTCTGCTTCGCTAGACTGATAATTTAAAAATGCGAGAGAAAAGAGACAAGTGGTTTACAAGCTGAATACTGTTTATTTACTCAGAGAAGGAGCCAGACAGAGCTCCAAACTTGTACCTATCTCTGGCTTCTACCGGCGATGGTAGAGCCTTTATATACTAGTTTAAAAAGGAGTGGCCTACGCTGAGGACCAATCCAGGCGCAAAGAAAGACATTAACATGATTGACAGGTGAAGGTGGTCACCTGTCTAAAAATAGCTATATGAACAATAGTTGGAATTAACCCATTTAGACATCCTGTACTTAATATCACAGAAATAGGGGAGACAGGTCGCTCCTGTCACCCATGATAAATGAACGTGCATGATTAAAATCAGGGCGACCTACCAGTGTCATAAAAGCAAAAAGAAAGAAATGTTTAACATATACAATTGTGGTTGAATATACATTTGACTCCTAGTGTTCAAAAGTACAAGTTTCCATGCATCATTACATGTAATTTGAAATTCAAACAATGTAATGGTGTTTTACAATCACATGTTAGAGATATGCAAATAATAACAATTAAATGATTATCTGTTGTTGTTATAAGATGGTCATATGATATTCACGTTGACATCAATTGCATGACATCATATACTCTATTCAGCTGGTAATATTTAACACTTTGCACGTCATTATGCACTTTATTATATTAAAGAGTTTTCTAAATATAAACACTAGTTTTCAATAAGCTAATAAAAAACAGGGATAACTTTCAATGATGATGTGTCATTTCTTGTAAAAACAGCCAATACAAAAACGAGACTATATTATATGTGTTTTAAAAACTATTTTGCAAACCTGTTATGAAGACCATTGAAGAACCAATTATAAATGTTATCCTTTAAATATGGCTTGTTTTCAAAAACAGTAAAATTACTGTTACAACCAAAGCAATGTAGTCGTGTTCCCCAATTGTAATTGACTTTTATACACGTTTTGTAATAGAGTGACAAAAGGACTGAACAGTTTCCTGGCTTCCTATTTGAATTTTTCAGTGTGGGCTTTTTTTGGACTTGTTTATATTTTTGTGGGCTTTAATTTTTTTTGGGCTTTTATTTTTTTTAGGCTTTTTTTATTTGGGCTTTTATTATTTTTGACTGATTTGTTTTTGGTTTACTTTTTATGCCTCTTAATTTACCTTTTTTATATATGCTTTTTTTTTAACAGTAGCAATTTTTATCGCACACATACCCCAGCTACCATGAGTAGTGCAAATGTAGAGTTTAATTGTGGTTTTAATTTGGAAGCGTGGTTAAAATAGTTAAATAAATATTAAACTCTACAAAGACAATAAACTATAATGCTGACTGGCGATGTAGTTTGCGACGATTACAGACGGTGTTTTTAACATCAGCTGCTGCATATTGTTAACGGTCAGACGAGAGTAAGAGAACTAATTAATTCAAAGTGGTTACGACGATTAATAACCTCTGATTGATGACGCAATTAATCAGGTGGTCTATGGCAATTAATATTAAACAATATACAGTTAATTATGCGATATTATGCAATGCACACAATACAGTATTCTAACAAATTCCCGCCTTTTAATCTTGTGCGCATTTAAAAATAATTTACAACAAATCTTAAAATGCAAAAACTTAATTAACACTTTTGTGAATATGTCAGCTAGATTATTCTCGGAATTAACAAAAATTAATTTAATCACTTTGCGCTCAATCAGCTTGCGAATATAGTGAGATCGTAACTCGATGTGTTTACTGCGCTTATTCTCGATTCGGTTTTCTGCAAAATGGATTGCACTCTGGTTATCACACTTTAGAGTTACCGTATCGAAATTTGTGGTTGGTAAAAGTTCTTGGCACAATCTCTTTCGCTGCTTTAGACATGGCCAGGTATTCCGCTTTTATGGTAGATAACGCGATACAATGTAGTTTTAATGTACGCCACAACATTGGAACTTCACCAAAGAAAGCGATTATACCTGTTGTTGAATGCCTATCAGCAAAGTTTGAGGCCGAATCGACGTCGGAATAGAAGTTTAATGTCTGGTTCGTCGCTGACAGGTTCAGTCTTAGGCCTTTAGTTCCGTTCAGGCAGCGAAGAACTCTCTTATCTTGAATCCAATGTTCCTGGCTGGGATTTGTACTGAACTGGGCAAGTTTTGTAACCGAAAATAAAATGTCCGGTCGTGTATGAGTTGCTTAAGTTGGCTTAGGCACCCAATGGCTTGTCGATACAAGGTCTGGAGAGTACTGGAACTCAGGTTCTTGTTCTTTGTCAGGTGTTTATTACTCTCCATGGGTGTTTGGATTTTCTTACAGCCTACCATCGCAAAACGTTTGAGTACCTGCTCAATGTATGCGGTCTGCGATATGGAGATAGAATCCTCGTTGTTATGGATTTGTACTCCCAGGATGTATGTCGCCCTTCCTAAGTTCTTAAGATTGAAGTGCTTCTCAACCTTGGAAACTATGTCTGTGATGATTTGACCGTTTTTGACAAATATAATCAAGTCATCTACATTTATGGCAATGTATGCATCATTGTTGTACTTGTAAACACAGTTACATGCTGCCAGACATGTTAGGTGCAAACTGGTGAGTGTTTGGTGTAGACACTCATACCAATTTCTGCCATTTTGCTTCAACCCATAAATCAGTCTCAGGAGTTTAACTACAGATGTATTTCTGTCCACTCTGCATCCGGTTGGCACTTTCATATAAATTTCCTCTTTCAGGTGTCCATAGAGGTAAGCGCATGTTATATCAATGTGTTGCACTTTCCATTTTAGTAGAAATGCAATTGCAAATAACAGTCTCAATATAACAAAGTTGATCACCGGTGCATAGGTGTGGAAAGAGTTCTTTTCAAGTTTCTGAGAAAACCCCTGGGTTACAAGTCGAGCACGATGACAAGTTATTTCACTGTTTTTGTTGGTTTTTTGTTTAAAGACCCATTGACAACCAACGGGTTTGATGTCATCTGGAATCTCCTTTGGAATTATCTAGGTCTCACGATCGTTCAAAGTGTCGAGCTCGTGGTTAATGGCTTTTGTCCATTCCTCTGATACAGTGGAATTCAAGGCGTCTTCAATAGTGATCGGCTCTCCCAAGTCGGTGTGTAGTAGTTCTACAATTTCGCATTCTTCTTCTTCATCAACTTTAGGAGGCTCTGTGGTGTCTTGGGTCTCCTTAGGCTTTCCTTTACATCCATAAGGATCAGGCTCTAACTCATCCGCTCTCTCATCGTCAGATGCGATGTTACTCAACTGCTCTGTCTCATCAGTGTTGCCCAGCGTTACAATGTTCTGTGTTGTCGTATTAGGAATGTAAGCTGGTAGAGACTCGTTGAAGGTTACGTGTTTGGAGAAAATGATCTTTTTGCTTGTGAAACTCCACAATCGATATCCTCTGGTTCTACCTGATGCATATCCTAGTAGCATGCATCGCTCAGCTCGATTTTCTAGTTTGCTGTGACGCTTCTCCTTTGGAATATGCACATAAGCAGTGCATCCAAACGTTCTAAGGTGTTTGACGCTTGGCTTTGTGAGTAGTTATGATACAATCTAAGTTGAACCAATCACAGAACTCCGTTCCTCCCATTTTTTTTCATTTCAACCAATCACAGAGCAGTTATTCCAAAAGGGGCGAAGATTAGGGACACAAGGGCGGAGACTAAAGAACACACTTCCCCATGTTAAAGTCCCATAGTGACGTCACACCACCCCCCCTGAATTCATCATTTTACACACTTTGTCACTGTGACCTTGAAAATTTTACACATTTAGTCACTGTGACCTTGACAATTACTCACTTTTTCATCCACTAAACCAGTAATTTGACACCTGTGTTATGTAATTTGTTGCCTATTTCATGTAATTTGATGCCTATTTCATGTAATTTGATGCCTATTTCATGTAATTTGATGCCTAAATGTCGATTTTTTCTTAAAAAATGCGTAATTTGGCGATGTCTTCCGGCATATTTTAAACTGTGTAATGAAATTTGATATCTCTGTCAAGCTCTTTTTATCAATTTAATTAACATAAACACGCCCAATTACTTCCCAACCACGCCCACTTTTTTAAGACATTTCCCCAATTCACGCTTCCTACCGCCGGTTGACACCCTCAAAAGTCACTTTTAAGAGTTGAAGTCCAAGGTGAGGGGGAGGAGTTATACAATTAATTTTTTGTCAGGGTTATAAAAAGCACACACATTTTTTTATTTTTTAGTTAATTTATTATTTATTATTTGGTGGTTTGTTTACGTAGCTGCTCATATTTTTTAATCGATCACGATGGAGGCGATTATAAAAATAAAAACGACAGCTACTATAAAATTGCGGGTATGTATAGCCTTTGGAGGCAGCTTTTTGTAGTCTTTCTTTCATCTCATGGCGATTGATGTAAATGGATAGTGTTTCCTGTTTGCTAAAACTTTGCTGGCTACCATATTTTTTAAATTTTCTGCTAGTTTATTAATGTTTTCTTGGGTGGTTGGTGGATCGTAAGCTATTAAAAAATAAATTTTAATTTTTTTGTTTTAATATAATTTATATAAATTTACCTGGTACGGTACTTCCTACATCTACAGTCGAATAATCGAATTTTATAGTTGATTGTCTGGTGGATAGTAAATCCGAGCATAAATCTGAATTATTTGGCACATATTCACCCATACCCAAAATATAATCTGATTTAACAACCAAAACAAATTAACCATGTTAATGTTTTTTTAAATTATTAAAAATATGTAATACACTTACATATGCTTTCATTCTCGATAAGCGATTTATTAATTTTGAAGTGATGGTTTAAGACGTTTAAAGTGGCTACGCATTTATTGTGGTAGTTTACACATATGGCACAATCTTTTAGCAGGCAAGCTTATAGGTAACCCGACATAAAGTTATAAAGATTGATTAACTCGCTGAAACGATTTAAAGATTTTTTTTCGTTTTTAATGTAGTAGCGGTAGATTTATAAAGGTTATATCCGGACAATGGGTGGCTGTTGCGCGTTCCACACCTTTTGAAAGAAATTCAGTTGTTGTATTCATTTTTTT
>JAAFCF010007129.1:19277-38558 GCA_013389785.1 Helicorthomorpha holstii | reverse complement strand
AATGCCATTGATTATTCTGACGAGGACTACATGGGACAAAGGAGAGACCGGCGTGGTGGAGGAAGGGGACGAGTAGTAGGGGGTGGTCAACGGGGTGGACATGACCCACGAATAGCCGGGGTTAGTAGTGGTAGTGGTGGGCCAATTAAAAAGCAACCTGGTGGTGGAGGAGGAGGAGGACCACCTGGTCATCATCATCATCCGCCTTCTTCGCACTCTCAACAGGCTCGAAACGTTAGAACTTTTGTGGCGCTTTTCGACTATGACCCAAAAACAATGTCACCAAATCCAGGAGCTTTCATGGAAGAACTTTCATTTAGAGAAAATCAACTAATTAAGGTGATTTAATTAAAAAATTATAATAAATTTTTTTTAAAAATAATTTCTTACTTACTCGTTAAGATTCATGGAGATAAAGACCCAGATGGCTTTTATTGGGGAGAAGTGAACGGTAGATTAGGTTTTGTACCGTGTAATATGGTGTCACAAGTTCATGGAAATGATAATGAGGAACCAAGCAGAAGGGCAGTGCCGCCACCAAGAAGAGACCAAGGCTACAGGGGTTCAACTGGAGGCCCTAAAACTGGTGGTAAGTCCGGTCATTTAAATCATTCGTAAATGACTATAAATAACTTGTAACTGGAATTGATTCTCAGGGACCTTTTGCAAAAGTCATTTTGCCCTTGAACTTGCTTTTTAAATTTGGCCCATTAGTTTTTGATGAAACTGAAAATCTAAACTAATTTTAATATTCAATGCAATTTGTTGACGAAATAACAACGTGTGAATAATTATTTAAATTTATCAGTTGTATTATTCTACTAATGTAACTAAAAGGTCGCAATATGGATCGCTGGAATGATGACTATGAGGCTGCAGGTCCAGTCAAAAAGATGATAGCATTATACGACTATGACCCACAAGAGCTTTCCCCAAACGTAGACGCTGACGTAAGTATTCCTAACTCAATTTCAAAGATCAATTATAACATATTAATTAATTACGTACTGTATTTGTTGTATAGGTTGAACTATCATTTAACACAGGCGACATCATTTACGTTTATGGCGAAATGGATGAAGATGGCTTTTTCATGGGTGAAATGAATGGAGTTCGTGGTTTGGTCCCATCCAATTTCTTAGCAGATGCTCCAGGCGAATATGCAGACGAAAGTCGAAGGCATCCACCTGGACCAGGACCAATGCAAGAACAACATCCAGGAGGAAGAGGCTACGATGCTACAGGAAGTGTTAGACGGAATCGTAAGTCTTCCAACCTAAATTGCTTAATTTTTTGTTGTTAATTCTTGTTGTTAGCCCATCCAGCCGATCTAGCAAAATATAATTACCATTCTCGGGCCGGAAGTCAACCACAACCGCCACAGCAACCACAACAACCGCAGCAACAACAACGTTGGTAAAAATTCTTTGATATTTATTAAGAGCTCCTCATAATAAAATAAAAAAATGAATAATATACGAACTTATAATTATTATTATAAATGAATGTTTGAGGGGGGTAAGGAGGAGGAGTTAGTAGAGGAGGAGGAGATATATTTGTTTGACCTCTGCCCTCTTTTACCATTTGTCTACATCAAAAATTTTTATTCATTGCTGACCATTTTTTTTTAAAGTGGCTGTCTTTTAAATTGCAAAAAAATAAATAAATAAATAAAAAAGCCACTGTATCAAGCTCAAAAGAAAAAAAAAATTAATAAAACAAAAACAAAAAAATAATTAAAAAAATACATTAATACGCATGGTTTTTATTTTTCAGCGTTTATTAAGTTAAATTTCTAAGATTTACCCAAAAATAAAATAAATTAAAAAAATATATATACAGTATATATATTCAATGGAAGAAACATTTCTTTAAGAAAATGAAACTGTAATTAACAACTTAAAAGGTTATGAAATTCGCAAAAAAAATCAATAAATAATGGTAAAGTTTTTCTTCACTGTTGTTCAATAATAATAATAATAATAATGATTGATTGATTATCATGATTTTTATATATTTTGGAATTAAATTGCAATATAAATCAGGAGCTACCAGGAAGGTTAAAGGTGGTTGGGTATTAAATGAGTTGAGTTGGGGGAAGGGGTGAAGGGGTTGGATGGGAGAGAAAAAAAAATTTACATTTCACTGCCTCTTGTAATGTTAAAAAAATTATAAAGAAAAAAAAAAACAAATTTTCTACTATATAATTCTGCTTTTAATTGATTTGTTCATTCATGTAAAATAACTTATTAACTTGTAGATGACCATAAAACAAACTCATTTGACAAAATACCAAAATGTCTATTTTCATTTAGACAATACATTGTAATTTTGTAGTAAGTTTAATTAAGTAATTAATGCGAGTAGTAATTGTAGTTGTTTAAAAGTTTTAGTTTTTTTTTATCTGCAATTTCCATGATTGCTTGAACAGCAAGTTATTTCTACACTAATTTTAATATTTTTCTTGGTGAGTATTTTCCTAATGAAGATTTTACATGACGAGAATTTTACCTGATGAGGAATTTTCTATTATGAACATTTTTCCAGGTGATTTTCCTTTAGAGACATTTTTCCAAAGAGAATTTTTCATAATAAGAATTTTTCCAAAGAGAATTTTTCATAATAAGAATTTTTCCAAAGAGAATTTTTCATAATAAGAATTTTTCCAAAAAAAAGATTTTTTTCCAAAGAGAATTTTTTTTATCTCAAAAGAAAATTTTTTCCAAAGACGATTTAACTAATGTGACGTCATTTATAAATCATGTGACTTATGTCATGTGACGTCATTGAGAGATTCGACTCCAGAGTCGAGTCGCCCATCTCTAGCCGTCATTACCTCGTTTTCTGCCGATAACTCCCCTCGGCTAATACCAACGCATCATTGACCACATATTACGGTCACGAATAAGCTAATAAAGAAATTTAATCTACTGTACGTAAAAATTAACATCGATGTTTAATTAATACTCTTGTAAATGATTTCTTATATTATCGTTAAAAATTAAAGAAATTGACGACGAAGATATTATGACGTTCTAAGCGTCAACCGAAAACGTTCTGCTGTATTATTTTGGCCGATGGCGTTCGTGTCATACGCGGCGTATAAGTTTACTTACCCTGCTGCAGTCATTCCAGCTGCTCTCATTGCCATCTAAAGAGCTCAGCTGTAGCAGATACATTTTACAATACTTAATCGATAATTAGTAATTATCAGTAATTATTAAAATTAATTAATTTAACCTAAAAGTAACGTATTGCTCGTTTACCGTTAACGTTCTAGTCGGCTTCTTTGAGAAAAAAAATTCCCGCCAGAAAAAAAGAATACTCAACCAAAATTGGCGGGCAATCTTTTTTTTTTATAATTTTGTCATCATTACGTCATATTTACCAATCAGAAAGCAGAATCGCTCTTAGCAACATAAACAACCAATCAGAGTGCGCGTTGTGAATTTGAGTTGACAAAATGATGTCATTGTCAATGATGTCATGATCTTATGACGTCATATAAAATATTGTTTTTATCAAATAAAATAATATTTTGCTAATTGTAAGTGTTTAAACTGACTGATTGAGTGTTTTTATGATGTTCTTGATTAGTTGTTAGCAGTTTGGACGTGTAATTAACATTTTTTAAATTTTTTACTGATTTTGAGTATAAAAGTTTAACATTGGGGCTATGCATCTGAACATGTTTTTGATTTTAACGCCAAATTGAATGTCAAAATTAAAAAATTGACAAATTAAAGCGAAAAAACTGACTACCACTTATTCCTAACACTAAATCAAAGTAATCTATGCAATTGGA
Source organism: Helicorthomorpha holstii (assembly GCA_013389785.1). Classification (NCBI taxonomy): domain Eukaryota; kingdom Metazoa; phylum Arthropoda; class Diplopoda; order Polydesmida; family Paradoxosomatidae; genus Helicorthomorpha; species Helicorthomorpha holstii. Next base: position 34,753 of record JAAFCF010007129.1, on the reverse strand, counting down.
TGATCGATTAATGTCGATTTAATTAGTTTATTTCAACTTTTAAAACGACGGTAAACCTTGTAGCCGAAAAAAAGTCACTTTCCTCGGCAGAATGATTAGCGCGCTTTTACAATTCCCGTGCTTAGACTTTTACCGTAAAAGTGATGAGATGATTTTCCATTCACGCATTGAAAATTTCCCATCATTTTTAACATAGGAAAGTCCGTATCGAATTACCCAACACCCCCATAATTGAAATTCGACGTAACAAGACGGCCATGATGACGTAAAATGTAAACAAACAAAAGAGTCGACTCCCTATATGACCTCAAAAACGTCATTTATAAGTCAAACGACTTATGTTATGTGTCGTCACATAGAGATCGACTTCACTGTTTATAGTCGATTTTGGAGTCGAGTAGAGAGATTCGAGTCGTCCTTGTGTACTCATCTGTACTGTTTAGAATTTCATAAATTTGGATGTCAAAATCATCAAAAGTTGATGCTGGTAGGCGTTTAAACTTTTTAAAGGATGGATGCAATCAGCGACTTACAATCCGTTGGTTTAATAGGTAATAATCACTCAAATATTAACGACTTAATGCCTAATAAATCGATTAATTAATAATTATAAATGACCGATTAGAGAGGGATTCGAACGGCGATGTTCTATGGACTTGGTCTTACCCGACAATTCGTAATGATATTCGGTCAATGATGCTCAAGAAATGTGGTCTACAAACCGACAGTAATTTTGGGAAACAAGTCAGCTTTGTTTATGGACATTTTCAGAGATTTTGGTATTATCTTCACACTACAGAAGTGTTTGAAGCAGACCATTTGCCTAAAGTACTGTACATGATTATTAAGAGTCAAAATCACATGTTCTTAATTTACAAATTCGGTTCTGATTTTTCAGGTGAAACAGTTTGTATTAGTTTTATTAACACGAGATTTAAACCCTGAAAAATACGACACTTTATGCCGAATCATGAGCAAAGCATATTGTAAAACGGGCAATCCAACTGCCTTGGTTAAAGTGTTTCTGTCGGTTGTGACAAGAGGATCATGTAGCACCGAGGAGAATGGGACTTTCATTGTGCAACATTTCGAGCAGAAAAGATCATTTGCAAACGTAGGAATTAAAGGTAAAAGTCAAGGCTAAAAAGCAAGGATTGTGATGGTAACTAAAATATGTAAAAGTTGTTTAAAACAGCTGTGATTAACATGTTCAAACTGGAAACGATACTCATCTACACTGCCATTTTGTTAAAGAAAAGAGTGATTGTTTATCATCATAAATTAGACTCTTTACTAGATTTCATCAGGTTTGTTCATGGTTGTTATAAAACTTTTATAAAACATTAATTTCTTTTTGTTTTTACAAAGGGTTTTGCCTGCGTTTGTATGGCATCGACAAGACTGGAATATTTTGTATCCTCACGTTGATTTTGGAACCAATGAGATTAACGAGTTAAAGGATTTATCATGTTATGCGGCTGGATTTCTGGATGCAAGCGTTGAAACAAGATCCGATTTATACGATATTTTTATCAATTTGGCTGCGATGGAGATTTCTGTAGCGCCTCATGCTAAAGGTATAAACAGTGGGCTTTACAGTTCATTCTTAGGCATGTTTTGGATTTCAGAGCTTAATTTTATGTATATTTGCCACTTTACGGTTGATTTTCATATATGTTTTGTATTTTACAGCTGATTTTCATGGATGTTTTCTATTTTACAGCTGATTTTTATGCATGTTTTCTACTTTACAGCTGGTTTACTTGTGTTTTGCACTTTACAGTTTATTTTGATGAATATTTTGATGAATATTTTGCACTTTACAGTTGATTTTCATGAGCGTTTTGTGCTCTACAGCTTTATCCCTCATAAATGTTTGGCACTTTAAAGCTAAAGTATTTACATTTATGAATCAAATCATACAAATTGATTTAAAACTTTAACTTTATGACGCTGAGAAATCTATTTGAAGTGATCTAATATAAATCTTCTTGTGTTTTATTTTGCTATTGTTAATCTTAATGAAGTAAACATTGCCAATTTCTTTTCTAGACTATTTCACCATGACTAAAACCCATAAAGAAATAGCTCTGTTCATGATTCATTGTGCTGAGGATGAAGATTTAAGTGATCACCAAGTCATCAAAGTAAACAATCATTTTAATTTAAACGACTTTAATTCGAAAATGATAATTCTTTAATAATAGGAAATTGCCGGTAAAACTAGAGATCTTTTGAGTCATTTAAAATCGTTATTCGCAGCTAACATTGAAGGTAAAAGTCATTCCATATTTACATTTGAGAAATTACGAGAACACAAACTGGCTCCAGCTTTAGAGAACTTTTTATTGAATTTAGCAGCTGCTGAAAATCTAATCCAAGTCAAAAATTAAATAACTTATTAGCCATTTATAATACACATTATACGAGGTGATTTTCTAATTTCTAAAACATTTTTTTTACCCCATGGCAAAGTAAGTAACAGGAAGAATCGGCTTTGGAACTGGTAAATTGTTTTCTCTAGAGCTGAAAAAAAAAACGAGACAAATAGCGATTGAAAGTCATCAGATTTAGTCTCGTTTATTTCTTAGCAAGATGAAAAGAAAAATTCCAATAAATAAACGAGACAAATCGTCATTGGAACTTGTAAGATAAAGTCTCGTTTCTTTATTGGCACTTTAAAAATTGTTTTTGAATTTAGAAAATCATCCAGTATCAACTTAATTATTAAAAAAAAATTAATTCAGCAACTATAAAAACATGAAATAAAAGAAAAAAAGCACATGATATAATTATGGGCTTATAATTTAAAAGAAAAAAAAAAGAGATTTTATCAGAAGAAACCCATTATTAAGCAAGATTTTTCTTCTTTCTCCTTGGAAGTTTTTATTTTAAAGTTTATGTGTTATCTCGATACACTGGTTCCTCGTGTTCCAGCCAAAAGCTTTGTTGTAACTTGGAGATTTTTGACTTGGAAAAGACGTGAATGGCAGTATCGTTGAAAATATCGTTGTAACGAAAACTATTAAAGATTCCAAACTCTTCCACTAACGGTACAGCTTTCGAGATATAATTCCAGTTGTTATGAAACTGTCTGTAGGGCAAATTGTCCATCATATGATTAAAACTATTGCCTAAAATGACGAGATTTGACAGTGCTGGACTCCAGTTAGCCCACAATAGATTATTATACAGCTCTTTGGCACAATGAGGCATGTAAAAGAGGGTGGGGGACTCCACACAGCGTTTTCCCTCTTCGTTAGTTCCAATAACGGCGCATTGCAGTTTAGTTAGAATTGTGGCCTCTTCAAACGAAAATACTGGGTCATAAAGCAAGCCTTCGCCTTCTAAATCATCAATTAGACATAGAAATAGCGCCAGCTGATACTTGGCGATGATACAAGAGCTAAAGTTGCCTAAACCATAGCAGATTAGCGTTGGGAATTTAAACTTGTTAGCTTCTTTCACCATTTCGGTGGTGGTGCCATTTTCTTCTGGGTCTTCTTGTTGCTGTTGATGCTGAAATTGGTGCAGAGATCGAACCAAAGTCACTGATATACTTTTATACAGTTCACTTGCACGTAGTTCATCTTTACATATACGAACACTATGAATAACTTTATCCAGATCGATTTGAGACGACGATTTCGATACAAAGTTTTGATCTACAAGTTCAGATAAACTTCCATCTGCGTCTTCTGAGTCAGGGCAGGTCCTTCCCAAGCAATGTAAACACGAGGATGAACTGTAGGGGATTGGAGACATATTTCGCTTTGATTTACGTTTACGTTTCACCAATTTGAATCCATTTTCTTGCATTTTAAACTTGTTTTATCGAGTCTGCAATTCATAAAAAAAGAAAACAAAAAGTTTAAATATAAATATCGAGTCTGTTGTCTAGGGAGTTTTACATGCATGACAAACAATGTGAGAGCAATTTTCAAAGTGACAAATATCGATATATATCGATTTCAATTGTTGTTCAATACTCTTGAAATTCAATGATATCGATTTGTAGGTTGAATCGATTATGATCGAGTTAGTTGATTACAGTAACCGTGCAAGTTAGCGTCATTTTAACTGCAAAATTGACGTTTAAAATAAACTTGAAAAAGACTGAATTAATGATTTATGACTTACATAAATATCTAAATGTAGATCCATGTAAATTTCACTTGATTTTGAAACAAATTTAGTTTATTTACCTAGCACCGGCTGAATGTTACACTGTAGTTTCGATTTTACTGAATTACTAATACCCGTTAGAGGGCGTCAGTAAAATTGCACAATGTTAAAATATTTTATTACCGGTATTAAATTTCTCAAATTGATAAACCACCAAATGTAATGGTAAAAACATTAAATTTTATTAAAAAATAATTAAACAAGAAATATCCACGCATTTCACGAAATCAAATTTATAATCGAACAACGCTACATGTTTCTAAAATCAAGAAATCTAAATAAATACGTAAAAGCGCTTAGGTAGCGAAACGTTTTTGAACGATTATTTCTAATTGGTTATGCTACAAGCTGCTATATTTACGCTACACGCTATGAATTTGGTTCTTTTTAATTTGAAAACGCCCGTGCTATTCAACTTTCGCAAGAACGCGCAAGTTCAATGGGGTGTTTTCCAAACGCAGCCACTTACTTAACCGCTTTAAAAATTACGTCATATTCTTATTATATTTATGCAGTGTTTGAATTGTGCGTCTTGCAGCGCTCTGTTAATTTGAGTAAACCAAGTTTGGTATGCGATCTGACATGTTTTTCTTCCTATTTTCATTTATAGCTGTATGAATTGCTCACTGCAGAAGTTGTGTTATTAGTGTTCAAGAAGAATTATATACGCAGAATCTGCTTCTTTTTTTTTTATACACATACATATTTGGTTGCAAGTGAAGTGCATTGTACATTAAATTTGTCCAGAGAGTGTTAAATTGTGTTTTGTGAACGGGTTATTTTTGGGGCAACACAAGAAAAATACCAGTGTTAAAAGATAAATTTAGTGTGTGCACACACATCTGAATTCGTAATTTTCTTCTTATTCCATTAATAATTCAAAGTGGAGTTGAATATTGTATTGAAAAGGCAGAAAGCATCACACAACATCCATTGCAGAAAAAGGTAAATAATAATACTGTAATAAAAATGCCAAAGGGGATTTGTGGTTCAATATATTGTAAAGGGCGTTACTTCATCTTGTATAAATGTGTGTTAGAAATGAGGGTTTATTTGACTATTTTTGTCAGCTGTCTTCATTCTCACAGTGTTTTTCTGCTGTCAATGCACTTTTAATTTACATACAAAAATTCCTTCTCTCAAACAGCACACACACAAAAAAAAATGAATTGAATGATAAAAACAAACCAGTGCGTTGATTTCTTGTGATGGTTAATTAAAATAGGGACGTTGAGAATCGGATTTCGAACATGAGATTGATTATAACCAGTTTGAATTTTTAATTAAAAAATTTAAAAACGTTCGAATGTTCTCAGTGAATGTTAATTCTCGCTTGTTTTAAATTCGGTTTAGAACACTCAAAATCAAAGCTAAATGCAACGTTTTGGGTCTCAAAAAAGCAAATTTAGTAACATTAAGCAACGATTTTGTGCCCATAAATAGTATACATGATTAATTTAGCTTATGGGATGACAATTTTAGTACATCTAGTTTTAAATGCTTTTTTTTTCGGGTATAATTCAGCGACCAGGAGCTACATTTTATGCCTCAGAAATCTAGTGCAGTAACTAGAAACCAAAATAGCATTCCTAAATTACATAAATAAATCGCTAGTACATTTCGAATTGATTGCATGTTTAATTTGTCTTAATTAGATTTTTGAGCGAATTTTTAATGCAATTTTAAAAGCAAAATTTAGTAACTAAAAACCAAACAATGTCATCTAAATGGCCTATTTTGCCTTTGAAAAAGCTCGTTAGTTACATCTAGTATGAAATTCAGTGTTATACATGTCTATTTTTGCTTTTTAAACTACATTTTGTGTCTTAAAGTCAAATTTATTATCTAGATTTATTATGTAATTATGTGCTTAATTGATCGATTTAGCTTAATGGACTTGCAAGAGTTAAGTTTAGTACACTTAGCGTTAAATGTCTAATTTAGCAACCAGAAGCAACATTTAATATCTCAAAAACAAAATTCAGTTACTAGAAATCACATAAACCAAATTTGAGTGACTAGAAATCAAAGTGTCTTGTTTGAATAGCCTGTTTTGCTAATTCTACATTTAAAGTAATGCTTTTAGACTAATTTAGCAATTAGGTAATGCCTAAAACAGTCTACTACTACAGTTTACTATTACTATTTTAAACAATTAGGACATTTTAAGCTACATTTACAATTTTAGCTTAAAATTCCAAATATTGATGTCTAAATGAGCAACTTAGCATCAAATTTAATCATTATTTTGGTGAATCATTATTTTAAAATCAATTTTGAAGTGTTTAATAAGGCACCTATTACAATAATTTAGCATCTTATAATATTTTTTAAAGTTTTAAAGTGACTTATTAACTTATCATAACCTTAATTATTAGTTACATAACTCATAATAATTACTAAGTTACACTTTGTATCTTTCGTAATTGAAATCTGATCTTCCATGACGTCATTAAAGAGATGTTTCTTCAATATGTGGCCAACAGCCAAGAATTTATAAAAGTGATTTATTAGGTCAGACTTTCAGGGAAAAGAAAAAAAAATTAAAAATAAGTACTGTACTGTGGTTTCCTAGTTTAGGCCAAAAATAATTAATTGAAAACATTTTATCTGCATTGCATAAATTTGAATTTAATTTATAATGGCAGAAGTGACGCAATTGTGACGTGTGCACAGTGCAGTGCAATTCAACTTTGCATGTTTTTAGTGCAAAAGAATTTTAGATGTTTCATGTTTGTTGGATCATTAAATCAATCATTGATGTACAGTAAAGTTAAGTTGGATTATTATCTGTTTATGAATGCTGGGTTCACGCATACACACTGAATAGCTGCATTGAGCCAATTGGAAGTTATCACGCCATTTGCAGCTGATATTGCCGGCTTATTAACATTGCATTTTCAAGATCAAGTGACGTCAGTATTTCGTGTCATTTAGTCGTCGCCAATTTATAGATATAAGTTAGTTACCCAATTAACTGATATTTTGTTTTGTTGTTCTTGCAAAATGATTGTATGACCTAAGTTGTATGATCAATTTCATTGGCTGGGATGATTTACGGTTGAATATTATACAGTATAGTATGTAGAAATACATGGCGCCAACTTTTTTATTTTTTTTTTAACTTGTGTAACTGTTCTGAGAATACATAAAATATAAAACAAGCAAAAAAACAAAAATCATTATACATTACAGTATATTCAGTATCAATGTTATTCCCCTGAAATTTCTCTGTGTGGATTTTACTTACTGATGTTTTTTGAGTAGAGAAAAATTCGGATTAATTATTCATATGCAACGGAAGTTATTCAGGATGTTCTAATTGTCATGGTAACCGAGATTCACTACTCTTGATTTTTTTTTCATACAAATTTTTAATTAGAATGTTCTAAAACATTCTCATTTTTGGTTACTATAGTAACAGAAATTTATTTGTTTTATTAAAATATTTTTGAAATGTTTTAGAATGTTTTCCAAAATTCCAATGTTATTTTGAATATTTAAAAATTAAGTTACCTAAAAATGTATGGATTGGCATTGTTTGGGACGTCAAATTTTGGGTGATGGCTCTCATGGGGCTTCACCATACGTTTACTGTATTTGAAAAATGGTGGCTTTTCAAGATTGTAATACAGTAGCAATCTTCTTAGAAAGGAGTCCATTTGATGGTTGTAGCATTTCCAGGAAAATGTAAAGTATTAAGACAGTGAATCGTATAGACAGGAAAATGTACATCTTAATAGATGTTATTTGGTGCATCAATTTCTAGGAGAAAAAGATTTAACCTTAAGAGTTCGCACAGAAAATAAAAAAGAAATATTATTTTAGGAATTGTAACTGAATCTACTGAGTGACATGAACTTTTACACATTTTTAATTTACATAAATAACTGAAATTTTACAACTCTGTAACATTTTTACAGATCAATATAATGTAATTACTAAATTGCTATAACGAAAAGAAAAATACTGAATAACTCAATGTGTGTTTTTGTCATGTAAATAAAATGACATTTTGAAGTGTTTGGCAATTACTTATTAATATTAGTTTGACATTTTTGCTGTTGATGTTTATTTAGTATAATTTATTTACTGTACAATTGCCGGATGATTTTCTAAATTTGAACAATGTTTTTGACAAGGCCAATAAAGAAACGAGACTAAATGTCATCAGTTCCAATAGCTAATTGTCTCGTTTATTTCTAGTCTCAAAGAGACTGCATCTTTTAAGTTCTAATATTTATTTGTTTCACTTTTGTCTTACCAAATTAATGGTGTTGGCAACGAAATTGTTATTAATTTGACACAAATGTTTAATTATTTACAGTGAAAGTGACACTTGACAGAAATGGTCATACACAAAATATTGTTCAAGTTATGCTTTACTGTTTACTTTAATAAAGTAATGTTGAATATTAACCAGAGGGAATTTGATTACGTCACAGTTCATAAATATTTAGTGGTAGTGTATCTTTAAGTTGGCACTTAACTATGTTGTGTATAAGTAACATGTTGTACTCCTGGGCCATGGTAATGCATCAAGAATTTGGTCGCTTTCTTGTTGGCATAAAATAACATTTCGGTCGAGTGAATCTAATCTAAGTTTCACAGAACCGTTTGTTTATTTACATTTCCAGTTTCCACTTTACATTGTAGATAGCTGAAATGTTTTGAAAGGATTTGGTTGCATTTGTGCATTGCAGTAACAATCATAACACTAACTTTGCAAAGTCACTCGGCAAAAAGTACTGAAGCTGTAAAGTTGTTTTTGTTTTTGATTTCAAGCAAATGTCATCATCAACATCAGTTTCATTGAACATTATCCAGTTACTGTGTAAATGAACTTTTTACTCTGTTGAAAGTTGACAATCCCAATGCAACGAACTACGCTTATAACGACTTTTGCTATAACCATGACCAATGTAATTACAGGAAAAAACTTCCTTGAATTTTCTTGGTAAATTATTACCTGCAATTTTCCTACTTTTTACTTTTTACTTTGAAATTGCTACCACTTTTGTTGAATGACTGTGTATAATGATTCATTTTTGCTGTTTAAATTACCAGCTTGACTGTGTGTATTTTTTATTTTGTTTTTTTTTTTTTTTGTATAGAAATTCCCATCTTTTACGATTTCTTTGAAATAGTTACATTTTGCAAGACATTTTTCTTCGACGTAATTACTGCCATTATACAATATAGACTATAGATCTTTAATTGAATAGCAATTAAATTTATGTTTATTTTTTTAATTGCAAAAAAACAAATTCTGAACATTAATTGATTTATTTTAGATTTATAATTAACAGAGGCCTAATTGACCCAATGGCAATTTATGCTCTATTCATCTGATTTTTTTCAATTTGAATTTTTAAATTTTTAAATTTTGAATTAAAATTTAAAGAATTAAGTTAGGTTTCCATAGCAACTAGTTATTGGAAACGTCTGCAAACATTCTAAAACTGAAATTGTGATAAAAAACGTTGCAAGTTTTAGTTGCCATAGTAATTACGGTAGAACATCCTGATTAACTTCCGTTGCATTATAGATACACTTCTTTATAAATAATTTTGTTTAAAAAATCAGTCACTAAACAAGCAATTTAATTTGCAGTAAACATCATTAATTTATTATTTCTGTTTTGCAGTTTAAAGAATAAGGATGCTCGTTTTAAACACTAAATTACACTCGTAATTCTGTGTTTCAAGTTTAGTAAATTAGTACTGTTAGCTAAATTAATTTATTCTTAAAAATAGAATTAGACATTCCTACTGAGCACTGTTGGGGAACAAAAAAAAATATGACATGTAAAAATAGATGTAAATAAAAAGCTGAAGTTGCTGAATTTAACTTTGGCTGACTAAATGGCCTTGTTATTTGCGATTTTTTTGTCGCTGGTTAGTTTTAACCTTTAACTATTGCGATTTAAAAAAAATAATAAAAAAAAAACTAGCATTTCAACATTTGGCGTCTCAGATATTGGCAATCCAATCATCTGATTTTAAAATGTTCAAACTGTCATTTAGAATGTCTGAAAACGCTTTACAGTTTAAAATAAATAAATAGCAGGTTAAAAAATAACAAATGTTACAGTTGTCATAGTAACCAATGGTTTGTGAATGAGTAGAAAGTGTGCAAACGTTCCAAAATCCAATTGAAGATGAACAGTAGAAATTTTAGCACGTGAAATTTATTTTTAGTTGACATAGTAACTGGATTACTGGAACATCTTGATAAATTCTTTTTTTTTTTTTTTGTTTTTTTGTAGATAAATTTGATCAAGATGTCTTCTAACGGTTGTGCCAATTTGTGTCAAAGTCCAATTGAAATTGGAGATGAAAATGGAGACGATGACGTTTTGGGGAATCAACCATATAAAAAATATTACAGAGAAACAGCTCACAGGTGAGTTTATAAGTTCTAAAACTGATAATTTTAAACAGCATTTTTTTTTCTATAAAAAAAGATGTTTTTTGTCATTTTTGTCTCGGTCACTCAATACTTTGATTAATCGTTTATAGTCACACACCCACGTGGTAAAAATTTGTATTTTTATAATGGTAATTTATTACACCTGGGTGTGTATTTGAGTGTTTTGTTGACATTATACAATAGTACTCGTACATATGGTGTATTGGTTACATGTACTGTATTTAAAACTGCAATCTAAAACTGGAACAGCTGTTTTTTTTTTCTTCTTAATTTTATTTTATACATAAAAAAATATTAACAAAAGGTTGACGAACTCTTTTATATCTCAACATCTGGATCTACTGTACACATTTTATTAAAGTGCACAAACGCAATTCACATGTGATTTGTCATTGAAATTTATACAGGGTGATCATAAGACATGTGGCACAACAAGAACGAGAAAAATATTTAGCAGTGCAATTTATTCTGGTAATTTCTGTCAAATTATAAGCGAGACAAATATCAATGGTAAGCAATGCAAGTTATTCCCGTTTCTTTTTCTGCCTACATAAATTTAGTATGTACACACTTATCTTCTGACACCCGGTAGTGATAATGTAACAGGAAGTAGTGAAATAAATCAGCTGACTTTGAGCAACTCAACAGAACCATTATTATTATTATTTATTATGATATTTACTAGTGAATATTCAGCTTATTGATTTTGTCAGAAATATTTTTGCAAATTTTTAATCGATATTTATCAATTGGTGCGCAAATTCGTGCACAATTACATTACAATTTTATGTAAATAAAAACTGTAGCCTTGTAAATGAATGTTTTGCAAAGTAATAGAAATTTTTTAATAGAAATTTCTAGTTTATAACCGTTTAAAGTAGTTCATGGACTTCAATTATGCTTCAAAGGCATTTTTTGTAATACAATAGGGTTATTGTATGCTAATTTACGCACAAAAAAATGAAATTTAGCAATTTTAAAATAGTTGAAGGATATACCGGGTGATTTAGTTATAGGAACACTGTTTTTTTGCAGCACTAATAATGAAACGAGACGAAATCGTACCTGTTTCAATGACAATTTGTCTCGTTTCTTTTTTTAATTATGGTGCAAAGGTATTGCAATTTATAATAAAAGAAGTAAATTAGGTATTTAGTTTTTAAATATATGTTTCTATATTTTTTATATGTGAGAAAAGTTTCATTGCTAATAATTTTTATTGGTTTAGTAATTTATTATACTTGTTTATTATTGTAATTATTATTATTGAGTCAAGTTTGTTTATTTGTTTTCCTGTATTTTCCAGTGTGTACTGCCCAGTGGAATTTTTTAATGAAATTCTTTATTTTTTTTTAAGATGACGTGTCTTAAGTTTGTTATTGCCATATTTATGTAAATTAAAATTACTGTATAAACATTAAGGTGTGAGTACAAGTAACTTTATCTTGATAAAATTATTTTGTCAAGGTCGGTAAGTACAGCAAATAATATTTATTATTGAAAATTTACACTGCACTATATTAATTATTGTAAAGGGCGTTAATCAAGGGTTTCTAGACCTTTTTTTTTTAATGCAGAGTAAGAATTCAAGGTTCTTCAACTATTTTTTTTTGTTAGTTTTGACGCTGTATAATTATGCATAATGGCAGTTCTATAGGAACTAAGTTTGTCAGTTGAGGTGTCTAATTGTAGGTTAAGGCACTAAATTTGGTGTTTGAAGATATTATAAGTATTTAAGTAACTTGAATCAACGTTTTGGGGAACTTAATTTAGTGTTTTGAGGAACCTAAGGAACTTAATCAGTGTTTTGAGGAATTTAATTTGATGTTTCATGTGTTTAATGAGATGGTTGAAGTATTTATTGGGATTCTTGAGGTATTTAATGATTGTCTTCAGGTATTTAAGGAGATGTTTAAGGAACTTAGTGTTTTGAGTAAATTAATTTGATGTTTGAGGTACTGGTATTTAATGATATGCTTAAAGTTTTTAATGAGATGTCTAATAAACTTAACCAGTGTTTTAGGAACTTAATTCGGTGTTTAATGAGATGTTTAAAGAATGTCTTTAGTGTTTAAGAAATATAATTGATGTTTAAAGAACATAATTGATGTTTAAGAAACTTAATTAGTGATCTTCACTGATGTTTAAGGTACTGTATTAAAATGTTGTTTTTTTTTGTAAATTTAGCAAAGCTTACGTCAAAGTCTAAAACAGCTGTTCCTGTGTTTACATGCAGTTAAAAATAATCAGATGGTTTTTGAAAGTGTTTTACTGTGTTTTTAAAATTTGGCATACGAGTTAAGTTACACTGTAGATCTACAGTATATATTACAGGTATATCATAGGTGTAAATACTAAATGCGTAATAGATGTACAGTAAGGTGAGGCATCATTTGATGATGAATTTTATGTTTGAAGACGCCCATTTTCATTAGCTTTTTTTGCATAACATGCAATCCGTTTCCTGGATTGTGTCTCAATTTACGTGTATTTTATCACGTTAAATGCAGGAAAATAAACGTACTGATCTTTCTTTTGCAACTTTGTTTTCCCAGTTTCTCTCTCTCTCTCTGCCTATGTTAAAAAAATAAAAAGTAAATATAAACTTAAATTGGTTGTTTTTTCCAAAGAAAAGCAATGGGTTAAAACTTAAATATAAACACATACATTTTGAGGATCCGCCTTTTCTTGGATACCCGGATTTGACGTCAATAACTTTTTTGATAGTGGTTTTTTATTTTTATTTTGAATATTTCGAAATATTTAAGGGGAAAAAATTGTTTATAATTATTTATCTTAAAACTGGAAGACTCAAAAGTGAGTGAGAAAGCAGCTGCTGAATTCCAGTGCTTATGTTTTGATCCTTCTGGAATCGGTGCAATTAAAAGATATTGTTAATTAACTGGATTATTGGATTACATTACAAAAATACTGTATTGGATTACTGATAAAGTCATGAAGACCAAAAATATTTTAATAAAAGGACTTGATGATAAACGAAATGTTAATGATTTGTAAGTAAATTATTTTTCATTATCAGCAATAATTGTTGGCTTCTTAAGAAAATGTTGATTACGTTAAAGAAACGAGACATTTTTTATATAAAACAATGGCATTTTGTCTTGGTTCTTTAAACGCAACTAAGAAACGAGACAAATGTCCATTTAAAACTATGTAATTTAGTCTCATTCTTTTAAAAACAATAAGAAACTTGATTTTAGTTTTGTTTCCTTATTGGTGAACTGGGAAGTTACGAGATTTTCATAAGAAGCTGATGATAGACTTGTTTATTTGCTGTTAAACATTGTTTGGCAATTAAATAATTAATTGTTTGAAGTTTAATTGAGTGTTAAAAAAGTTGTTTTTCATCTCCTTATCTTTATTATTTTTTTGAGGTTGCGTAATTCCTGTTTATTTCTTTCAACAGAGTATCACTTGTCTTTTAAGTATCACTTTTCTTATGATGTAGCATCTATAGATTACAGTACATTATTATTTATTGATTAATTTTGTACTCTGAACTTAACACTAACTTTGTTTATTGTAAGATAATAGCAATTTTTTATAAGTTATATCCAGTTTATTCAACTTCATTAAAATACAGTACTCGTTGATGATGACGTATTATGTGGGGTGACCAGCACTGACCGATTGATTGATTTATTTATTTATTTTGTTTGTTGTATTTTTTTAATGGTATTGAATGTATTATGAATTTTTGTATGTTTGCATGACGTAATATTTAGGATATCAACGACGTTTATGGGAACACCTGGAGAGTCACGTCAGGTTTCCTCAAGGTATACAAAAACTGCAACGAAATAACAAAAATAAAGACTTTGAGTTAAATCTTCAGATGATTATGATTTTTAACTACTTATAAATTCATTTTAATAAAAAAACATATTTTAGTCAACTCAATTTTAATTGTATTTGAAATGCTAAGTAAATAACGAGACTAATTTTCATTGAAACTAATGTAATTCAGTCTCGTTTATTTTGTGGACACATTTTTTGTTCTTGATGACCATGCAGAAAAGTCATTACTGTTTTAGTTAAGTTATTTGTATTGTATTTAAATTTTGTTTTTCAGTGCTTAATTGACTGAAGAGATTAAGTTAATTAAGCTGAAGAAATACAGCCTAGTTTATTATCTTTAAATCTCTTGAGAGGAAAATTATTCATGGTGACACTTCAAGTATAAAATTATAAGTTGAAGAAAATCATAATCATATTTAATATAAATTCACCAAGTTTATGTAATTGTTTTTCTTTTTTTTTTTGCAAGATGAATTATTATTTTTAATAAAGGCATAACACACTGATTTATTATAAAAAATTTTTCTGTTTTTTAATTATAGGCCGAGTGATGAAGCATGACACTTCCGCTTATTTTTAATTAATTTTTTTTTCTCAATTTCGTTATGTTTTGTTGCAGCTTTGCATGTTTATTTTTAAATTTTTAAACAGCTTTTAAAATTTAAATATTTTTTTAATTAAAATTAAATGAATTATAAAACTTAATTGTATTTTTTTTTGCTGTAGGATTTTTGTTAACCGAAGTTTACGATTGGAGAAAATCAAATTTTTTGGTTTTGATATGGATTATACTCTAGCTGGTATTTCATTATTTGTTTATTTAATTTAAATTATTTGTCAATTTAAATTGAACTTTTTTTGAACTTCTTTTTGAAAATTAATTTTAATTATTTTTTTTGAAAATTAATTTTAATTATTTTTTTTAAAAATTAATTTTAATTATTTTTTTAAAAATTACTTTTAATTATTTTTTTTAATATTAATTTTAATTACTTTTTAAAAATTGCTTTTAATTATTTTTTTTTGAATATTAATTTTAA
>JAAFCF010007129.1:0-19177 GCA_013389785.1 Helicorthomorpha holstii | reverse complement strand
TTAAAATTAATATTCAAAAAAAAATAATTAAAAGCAATTTTTAAAAAGTAATTAAAATTAATATTAAAAAAAATAATTAAAAGTAATTTTTAAAAAAATAATTAAAATTAATTTTTAAAAAAAATAATTAAAATTAATTTTCAAAAAAAATAATTAAAATTAATTTTCAAAAAGAAGTTCAAAAAAAGTTCAATTTAAATTGACAAATAATTTAAATTAAATAAACAAATAATGAAATACCAGCTAGAGTATAATCCATATCAAAACCAAAAAATTTGATTTTCTCCAATCGTAAACTTCGATTAACAAAAATCCTACAGCAAAAAAAAAATACAATTAAGTTTTATAATTCATTTAATTTTAATTAAAAAAATATTTAAATTTTAAAAGCTGTTTAAAAATTTAAAAATAAACATGCAAAGCTGCAACAAAACATAACGAAATTGAGAAAAAAAAATTAATTAAAAATAAGCGGAAGTGTCATGCTTCATCACTCGGCCTATAATTAAAAAACAGAAAAATTTTTTATAATAAATCAGTGTGTTATGCCTTTATTAAAAATAATAATTCATCTTGCAAAAAAAAAAAGAAAAACAATTACATAAACTTGGTGAATTTATATTAAATATGATTATGATTTTCTTCAACTTATAATTTTATACTTGAAGTGTCACCATGAATAATTTTCCTCTCAAGAGATTTAAAGATAATAAACTAGGCTGTATTTCTTCAGCTTAATTAACTTAATCTCTTCAGCCAATTAAGCACTGAAAACAAAATTTAAATACAATACAAATAACTTAACTAAAACAGTAATGACTTTACTGCATGGTCATCAAGAACGAAAAATGTGTCCTCAAAATAAACGAGACTAAATTACATTAGTTTCAATGAAAATTAGTCTCGTTAATTATTTAGCACTTAAAATACAATTTAAATTGAGTTGACTAAAATATTTGTTTTTATTGAAATGAATTTATAAGTAGTTAAAAATCATAATCATCTGAAGATTTAACTCAAAGTCTTTATTTTTGTTATTTCGTTGCAGTTTTTGTATACCTTGAGGAAACCTGACGTGACTCTCCAGGTGTTCCCATAAACGTCGTTGATATCCTAAATATTACGTCATGCAAACATACAAAAATTCATAATACATTCAAAACCATTAAAAAAATACAACAAACAAAATAAATAAATCAATCAATCGGTCAGTGCTGGTCACCCCACATAATACGTCATCATCAACGAGTACTGTATTTTAATGAAGTTGAATAAACTGGATATAACTTATAAAAAATTGCTATTATCTTACAATAAACAAAGTTAGTGTTAAGTTCAGAGTACAAAATTAATCAATAAATAATAATGTACTGTAATCTATAGATGCTACATCATAAGAAAAGTGATACTTAAAAGACAAGTGATACTCTGTTGAAAGAAATAAACAGGAATTACGCAACTTCAAAAAATAATAAAGATAAGGAGATGAAAAACAACTTTTTTAACACTCAATTAAACTTCAAACAATTAATTAATTAATTGCCAAACAATGTTTAACAGCAAATAAACAGTCTATCATCAGCTTCTTATGAAAATCTCGTAACTTCCCAGTTCACCAATACGGAAACAAAGCTAAAATTAAGTTTCTTATTGTTTTTAAAAGAATGAGACTAAATTACATAGTTTTAAATGGACATTTGTCTCGTTTCTTAGTTGCGTTCAAAGAACCAAGACAAAATGCCATTGTTTTATATAAAAAAATGTCTCGTTTCTTTAACGTAATCAACATTTTCTTAAGAAGCCAACAATTATTGCTGATAATGAAAAATAATTTACTTACAAATCGTTAACATTTCGTTTATCATTAAGTCCTTTTTTTAAAATATTTTTGGTCTTCATGACTTTATCAGTAATCCAATACAGTATTTGTGTAATGTAATCCAATAATCCAGTTAATTAACAATATCTTTTAATTGCACAGATTCCAGAAGGATCAAAACATAAGCACTGGAATTTAGCAGCTGCTTTCTCACTCACTTTTTTGAGTCTTCCAGTTTTAAGATAAATAATTATAAACAATTTTTTCCCCTTAAATATTTCGAAATATTCAAAATAAAAATAAAAAACCACTATCAAAAAAGTTATTGACGTCAAATCCGGGTATCCAAGAAAAGGCGGATCCTCAAAATGTATGTGTTTATATTTAAGTTTTAACCCATTGCTTTTCTTTGGCAAAAACAACCAATTTAAGTTTATATTTACTTTTTATTTTTTTAACATAGGCAGAGAGAGAGAGAAACTGGGAAAACAAAGTTGCAAAAGAAAGATCAGTACGTTTATTTTCCTGCATTTAACGTGATAAAATACACGTAAATTGAGACACAATCCAGGAAACGGATTGCATGTTATGCAAAAAAAACCTAATGAAAATGGGCGTTTTCAAACATAAAATTCATCATCAAATGATGCCTCACCTTACTGTACATCTATTACGCATTTAGTATTTACACCTATGATATACCTGTAATATATACTGTAGATCTATAGTGTAACTTAACTTGTATGCCAAATTTTAAAAACACAGTAAAACACTTTCAAAAACCATCTGATTATTTTTTACTGCATGTAAACACAGGAACAGCTGTTTTAGACTTTGACGTAAGCTTTGCTAAATTTACAAAAAAAAAACATTTTAATACAGTAACTTAAACATCACTAATTAAGTTTCTTGAACATCAATTATGTTCTTTAAACATCAATTATATTTCTTAAACACTAAAGGCATTTTTTAAACATCTCATTAAACACAAAATTAAGTTCCTAAAACACTGATTAAGTTCTTCAGACATCTCATTAAAAACTTCAAGCATCTCATTAAATACCGGTACCTCAAACATCAAATTAAGTTCCTTAAACATCTCCTTAAATACCTGAATAACCTCATTAAATACCTCAAGAATCCCAATAAATACTTCAACCATCTCATTAAACACATGAAACATCAAATTAAATTCCTCAAAACACTGATTAAGTTCCTTAGGTTCCTCAAAATACTAAACTAAGTTCCCAAAACGTTGATTCAAGTTACTTAAATACTTATATCTTCAAACACCAAATTTAGTGCCTTAACCTACAATTAGACACCTCAACTGACAAACTTAGTTCCTATAGAACTGCCATTATGCACAATTATACAGCGTCAAAACTAACAAAAAAAAAATAGTTGAAGAACCTTGAATTCTTACTCTGCATTAAAAAAAAGGTCTAGAAACCCTTGATTAACGCCCTTTACACTAATTAATATAGTGCAGTGTAGATTTTCAATAATAAATATGATTTGCTGTACTTACCGACCTTGACAAAATAATTTTATCAAGATAAAGTTACTTGTACTCACACCTTAATGTTTATACAGTAATTTCAATTTACATAAATATGGCAATAACAAACTTAAGACACGTCATCTTAAAAAAAATAAAGAATTTCATTAAAAAATTCCACTGGGCAGTACACACTGGAAAATACAGGAAAACAAATAAACAAACTTGACTCAATAATAAACAAGTATAATAAATTACTAAACCAATAAAAATTATTAGCTATAAAACTTTTCTCACATATAAAAATATATTTAAAAACTAAATACCTAATTTACTTCTTTTATTATAAATTGCAACACCTTTGCACCAAAATTAAAAAAAACAGAAACGAGACAAATTGTCATTGAAACATGTACGATTTCGTCTCGTTTCTTTATTAGCGCTGCAAAAAAACAGTGTTCCTATAACTAAATCACCGGGTATATCCTTCAACTATTTTAAAATTGCTAAATTTCATTTTTTGTGCGTAAATTAGCATACAATAACCCTATTGTATTACAAAAAATGCCTTTGAAGCATAATTGAAGTCCATGAACTACTTTAAACGGTTATAAACTAGAAATTTCTATTAAAAAATTCCTATTACTTTGCAAAACATTCATTTACAAGGCTACAGTTTTTATTTACATAAAATTGTAATGTAATTGTGCACGAATTTGCGCACCAACTGATAAATATCGATTAAAAATTTGCAAAAATATTTCTGACAAAATCAATAAGCTGAATATTCACTAGTAAATAGCATAATAAATAATAATAATAATAATGGTTCTGCTGAGTTGCTCAAAGTCAGCTGATTTATTTCACTACTTCCTGTTACATTATCACTACCGGGTGTCAGAAGATAAGTGTTCACATACTAAATTTATGTAGGCAGAAAAGGAAACGGGAATAAATTGCATTGCTTACAATTGCTATTTGTCTCGCTTATAATTTGACAGAAATTACCAGAATAAATTGCACTGCTAAATATTTTTCTCGTTCTTGTTGTGCCACATGTCTTATGATCACCCTGTATAAATTTCAATGACAAATCACATGTGAATTGCGTTTGTGCACTTTAATAAAAAGTGTACAGTAGATCCAGATGTTTAGATACAAAAGAGTTCGTCAACCTTTTGTTAATATTTTTTCATGTATAAAATAAAATTAAGAAGAAAAAAAAACAGCTGTTCCAGTTTTAGATTGCAGTTTTAAATACAGTACATGTAACCAATACACCATATGTACTACAGTATTGTATAATGTCAACAAAACACTCAAATACACACCCAGGTGTAATAAATAACCATTATAAAAATACAAATTTTTATCACGTGGGTGTGTGACTATAAACGATTAATCAAAGTATTGAGTGACCGAGACAAAAAACATCTTTTTTTCATAGAAAAATAAAATGCTGTTCAGTTTTAGAACTTGTAAACTCACCTGTGGGCTGTTTCTCTGTAATATTTTTTATATGGTTGATTCCCCAAAACGTCATCGTCTCCATTTTCATCTCCAATTTCAATTGGACTTTGACACAAATTGGCACAACCGTTAGAAGACATCTTGATCAAACTTATCTACAAAAAAAACAAAAAGAATTTATCAAGATGTTCAAGTAATCCAGTTACTATGTCAACTAAAAATAAATTTCACGTGCTAAAATTTCTACTCTTCAATTGAATTTTGGAACGTTTGCACACTTTCTACTCATTCACAAACCATCGGTTACTATGACAACTGTAACATTGTTATTTTTTACTTAAATTGTAAAGTGTTTTCAGACATTCTAAATGACAGTTTGAACATTTTAAAATCAGATGATTGGATTGCCAATATCTGAGACGCCAAATGTTGAAATGCTAGTTTTTTTTTTATTATTTTTTTTAAATCGCAATAGTTAAAGGTTAAAACTAACCAGCGACAAAAAAATCGCAAATAACAAGGCCATTTAGTCAGCCAAAGTTAAATTCAGCAACTTCAGCTTTTTATTTACATCTATTTTTACATGTCATATTTTTTTTTGTTCCCCAACAGTGCTCAGTAGGAATGTCTAATTCTATTTTTAAGAATAAATTAATTTAGCTAACAGTACTAATTTACTAAACTTGAAACACAGAATTACGAGTGTAATTTAGTGTTTAAAACGAGCATCCTTATTCTTTAAACTGCAAAACAGAAATAATAAATTAATGATGTTTACTGCAAATTAAATTGCTTGTTTAGTGACTGATTTTTTAAACAAAATTATTTATAAAGAAGTGTATCTATAATGCAACGGAAGTTAATCAGGATGTTCTACCGTAATTACTATGGCAACTAAAACTTGCAACGTTTTTTATCACAATTTCAGTTTTAGAATGTTTGCAGACGTTTCCAATAACTAGTTGCTATGGAAACCTAACTTAATTCTTTAAATTTTAATTCAAAATTTAAAAATTTAAAAATTCAAATTGAAAAAAATCAGATGAATAGAGCATAAATTGCCATTGGGTCAATTAGGCCTCTGTTAATTATAAATCTAAAATAAATCAATTAATGTTCAGAATTTGTTTTTTTGCAATTAAAAAAATAAACATAAATTTAATTGCTATTCAATTAAAGATCTATAGTCTATATTGTATAATGGCAGTAATTACGTCGAAGAAAAATGTCTTGCAAAATGTAACTATTTCAAAGAAATCGTAAAAGATGGGAATTTCTATACAAAAAAAAAAAAAAACAAAATAAAAAATACACACAGTCAAGCTGGTAATTTAAACAGCAAAAATGAATCATTATACACAGTCATTCAACAAAAGTGGTAGCAATTTCAAAGTAAAAAGTAAAAAGTAGGAAAATTGCAGGTAATAATTTACCAAGAAAATTCAAGGAAGTTTTTTCCTGTAATTACATTGGTCATGGTTATAGCAAAAGTCGTTATAAGCGTAGTTCGTTGCATTGGGATTGTCAACTTTCAACAGAGTAAAAAGTTCATTTACACAGTAACTGGATAATGTTCAATGAAACTGATGTTGATGATGACATTTGCTTGAAATCAAAAACAAAAACAACTTTACAGCTTCAGTACTTTTTGCCGAGTGACTTTGCAAAGTTAGTGTTATGATTGTTACTGCAATGCACAAATGCAACCAAATCCTTTCAAAACATTTCAGCTATCTACAATGTAAAGTGGAAACTGGAAATGTAAATAAACAAACGGTTCTGTGAAACTTAGATTAGATTCACTCGACCGAAATGTTATTTTATGCCAACAAGAAAGCGACCAAATTCTTGATGCATTACCATGGCCCAGGAGTACAACATGTTACTTATACACAACATAGTTAAGTGCCAACTTAAAGATACACTACCACTAAATATTTATGAACTGTGACGTAATCAAATTCCCTCTGGTTAATATTCAACATTACTTTATTAAAGTAAACAGTAAAGCATAACTTGAACAATATTTTGTGTATGACCATTTCTGTCAAGTGTCACTTTCACTGTAAATAATTAAACATTTGTGTCAAATTAATAACAATTTCGTTGCCAACACCATTAATTTGGTAAGACAAAAGTGAAACAAATAAATATTAGAACTTAAAAGATGCAGTCTCTTTGAGACTAGAAATAAACGAGACAATTAGCTATTGGAACTGATGACATTTAGTCTCGTTTCTTTATTGGCCTTGTCAAAAACATTGTTCAAATTTAGAAAATCATCCGGCAATTGTACAGTAAATAAATTATACTAAATAAACATCAACAGCAAAAATGTCAAACTAATATTAATAAGTAATTGCCAAACACTTCAAAATGTCATTTTATTTACATGACAAAAACACACATTGAGTTATTCAGTATTTTTCTTTTCGTTATAGCAATTTAGTAATTACATTATATTGATCTGTAAAAATGTTACAGAGTTGTAAAATTTCAGTTATTTATGTAAATTAAAAATGTGTAAAAGTTCATGTCACTCAGTAGATTCAGTTACAATTCCTAAAATAATATTTCTTTTTTATTTTCTGTGCGAACTCTTAAGGTTAAATCTTTTTCTCCTAGAAATTGATGCACCAAATAACATCTATTAAGATGTACATTTTCCTGTCTATACGATTCACTGTCTTAATACTTTACATTTTCCTGGAAATGCTACAACCATCAAATGGACTCCTTTCTAAGAAGATTGCTACTGTATTACAATCTTGAAAAGCCACCATTTTTCAAATACAGTAAACGTATGGTGAAGCCCCATGAGAGCCATCACCCAAAATTTGACGTCCCAAACAATGCCAATCCATACATTTTTAGGTAACTTAATTTTTAAATATTCAAAATAACATTGGAATTTTGGAAAACATTCTAAAACATTTCAAAAATATTTTAATAAAACAAATAAATTTCTGTTACTATAGTAACCAAAAATGAGAATGTTTTAGAACATTCTAATTAAAAATTTGTATGAAAAAAAAATCAAGAGTAGTGAATCTCGGTTACCATGACAATTAGAACATCCTGAATAACTTCCGTTGCATATGAATAATTAATCCGAATTTTTCTCTACTCAAAAAACATCAGTAAGTAAAATCCACACAGAGAAATTTCAGGGGAATAACATTGATACTGAATATACTGTAATGTATAATGATTTTTGTTTTTTTGCTTGTTTTATATTTTATGTATTCTCAGAACAGTTACACAAGTTAAAAAAAAAATAAAAAAGTTGGCGCCATGTATTTCTACATACTATACTGTATAATATTCAACCGTAAATCATCCCAGCCAATGAAATTGATCATACAACTTAGGTCATACAATCATTTTGCAAGAACAACAAAACAAAATATCAGTTAATTGGGTAACTAACTTATATCTATAAATTGGCGACGACTAAATGACACGAAATACTGACGTCACTTGATCTTGAAAATGCAATGTTAATAAGCCGGCAATATCAGCTGCAAATGGCGTGATAACTTCCAATTGGCTCAATGCAGCTATTCAGTGTGTATGCGTGAACCCAGCATTCATAAACAGATAATAATCCAACTTAACTTTACTGTACATCAATGATTGATTTAATGATCCAACAAACATGAAACATCTAAAATTCTTTTGCACTAAAAACATGCAAAGTTGAATTGCACTGCACTGTGCACACGTCACAATTGCGTCACTTCTGCCATTATAAATTAAATTCAAATTTATGCAATGCAGATAAAATGTTTTCAATTAATTATTTTTGGCCTAAACTAGGAAACCACAGTACAGTACTTATTTTTAATTTTTTTTTCTTTTCCCTGAAAGTCTGACCTAATAAATCACTTTTATAAATTCTTGGCTGTTGGCCACATATTGAAGAAACATCTCTTTAATGACGTCATGGAAGATCAGATTTCAATTACGAAAGATACAAAGTGTAACTTAGTAATTATTATGAGTTATGTAACTAATAATTAAGGTTATGATAAGTTAATAAGTCACTTTAAAACTTTAAAAAATATTATAAGATGCTAAATTATTGTAATAGGTGCCTTATTAAACACTTCAAAATTGATTTTAAAATAATGATTCACCAAAATAATGATTAAATTTGATGCTAAGTTGCTCATTTAGACATCAATATTTGGAATTTTAAGCTAAAATTGTAAATGTAGCTTAAAATGTCCTAATTGTTTAAAATAGTAATAGTAAACTGTAGTAGTAGACTGTTTTAGGCATTACCTAATTGCTAAATTAGTCTAAAAGCATTACTTTAAATGTAGAATTAGCAAAACAGGCTATTCAAACAAGACACTTTGATTTCTAGTCACTCAAATTTGGTTTATGTGATTTCTAGTAACTGAATTTTGTTTTTGAGATATTAAATGTTGCTTCTGGTTGCTAAATTAGACATTTAACGCTAAGTGTACTAAACTTAACTCTTGCAAGTCCATTAAGCTAAATCGATCAATTAAGCACATAATTACATAATAAATCTAGATAATAAATTTGACTTTAAGACACAAAATGTAGTTTAAAAAGCAAAAATAGACATGTATAACACTGAATTTCATACTAGATGTAACTAACGAGCTTTTTCAAAGGCAAAATAGGCCATTTAGATGACATTGTTTGGTTTTTAGTTACTAAATTTTGCTTTTAAAATTGCATTAAAAATTCGCTCAAAAATCTAATTAAGACAAATTAAACATGCAATCAATTCGAAATGTACTAGCGATTTATTTATGTAATTTAGGAATGCTATTTTGGTTTCTAGTTACTGCACTAGATTTCTGAGGCATAAAATGTAGCTCCTGGTCGCTGAATTATACCCGAAAAAAAAAGCATTTAAAACTAGATGTACTAAAATTGTCATCCCATAAGCTAAATTAATCATGTATACTATTTATGGGCACAAAATCGTTGCTTAATGTTACTAAATTTGCTTTTTTGAGACCCAAAACGTTGCATTTAGCTTTGATTTTGAGTGTTCTAAACCGAATTTAAAACAAGCGAGAATTAACATTCACTGAGAACATTCGAACGTTTTTAAATTTTTTAATTAAAAATTCAAACTGGTTATAATCAATCTCATGTTCGAAATCCGATTCTCAACGTCCCTATTTTAATTAACCATCACAAGAAATCAACGCACTGGTTTGTTTTTATCATTCAATTCATTTTTTTTTGTGTGTGTGCTGTTTGAGAGAAGGAATTTTTGTGTGTAAATTAAAAGTGCATTGACAGCAGAAAAACACTGTGAGAATGAAGACAGCTGACAAAAATAGTCAAATAAACCCTCATTTCTAACATACATTTATACAAGATGAAGTAACGCCCTTTACAATATATTGAACCACAAATCCCCTTTGGCATTTTTATTACAGTATTATTATTTACCTTTTTCTGCAATATATGTTGTGTGATGCTTTCTGCCTTTTCAATACAATATTCAACTCCACTTTGAATTATTAATGGAATAAGAAGAAAATTACGAATTCAGATGTATGTGCACACACTAAATTTATCTTTTAACACTGGTATTTTTCTTGTGTTGCCCCAAAAATAACCCGTTCACAAAACACAATTTAACACTGTCTGGACAAATTTAATGTACAATGCACTTCACTTGCAACCAAATATGTATGTGTATAAAAAAAAAAGCAGATTCTGCGTATATAATTCTTCTTGAACACTAATAACACAACTTCTGCATTGAGCAATTCATACAGCTATAAATGAAAATAGGAAGAAAAACATGTCAGATCGCATACCAAACTTGGTATACTCAAATTAACAGAGCGCTGCAAGACGCACAATTCAAACATTACGAACATATAATAAGAATATGACGTAATTTTTAAAGCAGTTAAGTAAGTGGCTGCTTTTGGAAAACACCCCATTGAACTTGCGCGTTCTTGCGAAAGTTGAATAGCACGGGCGTTTTCAAATTAAAAAGAACCAAATTTATAGCGTGTAGCGTAAATATAGCCGCTTTTAACATAACCAATTAGAAATAATCGTTCAAAAACGTTTCGCTACCTAAGCGCTTTTACGTATTTATTTAGATTTTCTTGATTTTAGAAACATGTAGCGTTGTTCGATTATAAATTTGATTTCGTGAAATGCGTAGATATTTCTTGTTTAATTATTTTTTAATAAAATGTAATGTTTTTACCATTACATTTGGTGGTTTATCAATTTGAGAAATTTAATACCGGTAATAAAATATTTTAACATTGTGCAATTTTACTGACGCCCTCTAACGGGTATTAGTAATTCAGTAAAATCGAAACTACAGTGTAACATTCAGCCGGTGCTAGGTAAATAAACTAAATTTGTTTCAAAATCAAGTGAAATTTACATGGATCTACATTTAGATATTTATGTAAGTCATAAATCATTAATTCAGTCTTTTTCAAGTTTATTTTAAACGTCAATTTTGCAGTTAAAATGACGCTAACTTGCACGGTTACTGTAATCAACTAACTCGATCATAATCGATTCAACCTACAAATCGATATCATTGAATTTCAAGAGTATTGAACAACAATTGAAATCGATATATATCGATATTTGTCACTTTGAAAATTGCTCTCACATTGTTTGTCATGCATGTAAAACTCCCTAGACAACAGACTCGATATTTATATTTAAACTTTTTGTTTTCTTTTTTTATGAATTGCAGACTCGATAAAACAAGTTTAAAATGCAAGAAAATGGATTCAAATTGGTGAAACGTAAACGTAAATCAAAGCGAAATATGTCTCCAATCCCCTACAGTTCATCCTCGTGTTTACATTGCTTGGGAAGGACCTGCCCTGACTCAGAAGACGCAGATGGAAGTTTATCTGAACTAGTAGACCAAAACTTTGTATCCAAATCGTCGTCTCAAATCGATCTGGATAAAGTTATTCATAGTGTTCGTATATGTAAAGATGAACTACGTGAAAGTGAACTGTATAAAAGTATATCAGTGACTTTGGTTCGATCTCTACACCAATTTCAGCATCAGCAGCAACAAGAAGACCCAGAAGAAAATGGCACCACCACCGAAATGGTGAAAGAAGCTAACAAGTTTAAATTCCCAACGCTAATCTGCTATGGTTTAGGCAACTTTAGCTCTTGTATCATCGCCAAGTATCAGCTGGCGCTATTTCTATGTCTAATTGATGATTTAGAAGGCGAAGGCTTGCTTTATGACCCAGTATTTTCGTTCGAAGAGGCCACAATTCTAACTAAACTGCAATGCGCCGTTATTGGAACTAACGAAGAGGGAAAACGTTGTGTGGAGTCCCCCACCCTCTTTTACATGCCTCATTGTGCCAAAGAGCTGTATAATAATCTATTGTGGGCTAACTGGAGTCCAGCACTGTCAAATCTCGTCATTTTAGGCAATAGTTTTAATCATATGATGGACAATTTGCCCTACAGACAGTTTCATAACAACTGGAATTATATCTCGAAAGCTGTACCGTTAGTGGAAGAGTTTGGAATCTTTAATAGTTTTCGTTACAACGATATTTTCAACGATACTGCCATTCACGTCTTTTCCAAGTCAAAAATCTCCAAGTTACAGCAAAGCTTTTGGCTGGAACACGAGGAACCAGTGTATCGAGATAACACATAAACTTTAAAATAAAAACTTCCAAGGAGAAAGAAGAAAAATCTTGCTTAATAATGGGTTTCTTCTGATAAAATCTCTTTTTTTTCTTTTAAATTATAAGCCCATAATTATATCATGTGCTTTTTTTCTTTTATTTCATGTTTTTATAGTTGCTGAATTAATTTTTTTTTAATAATTAAGTTGATACTGGATGATTTTCTAAATTCAAAAACAATTTTTAAAGTGCCAATAAAGAAACGAGACTTTATCTTACAAGTTCCAATGACGATTTGTCTCGTTTATTTATTGGAATTTTTCTTTTCATCTTGCTAAGAAATAAACGAGACTAAATCTGATGACTTTCAATCGCTATTTGTCTCGTTTTTTTTTTCAGCTCTAGAGAAAACAATTTACCAGTTCCAAAGCCGATTCTTCCTGTTACTTACTTTGCCATGGGGTAAAAAAAATGTTTTAGAAATTAGAAAATCACCTCGTATAATGTGTATTATAAATGGCTAATAAGTTATTTAATTTTTGACTTGGATTAGATTTTCAGCAGCTGCTAAATTCAATAAAAAGTTCTCTAAAGCTGGAGCCAGTTTGTGTTCTCGTAATTTCTCAAATGTAAATATGGAATGACTTTTACCTTCAATGTTAGCTGCGAATAACGATTTTAAATGACTCAAAAGATCTCTAGTTTTACCGGCAATTTCCTATTATTAAAGAATTATCATTTTCGAATTAAAGTCGTTTAAATTAAAATGATTGTTTACTTTGATGACTTGGTGATCACTTAAATCTTCATCCTCAGCACAATGAATCATGAACAGAGCTATTTCTTTATGGGTTTTAGTCATGGTGAAATAGTCTAGAAAAGAAATTGGCAATGTTTACTTCATTAAGATTAACAATAGCAAAATAAAACACAAGAAGATTTATATTAGATCACTTCAAATAGATTTCTCAGCGTCATAAAGTTAAAGTTTTAAATCAATTTGTATGATTTGATTCATAAATGTAAATACTTTAGCTTTAAAGTGCCAAACATTTATGAGGGATAAAGCTGTAGAGCACAAAACGCTCATGAAAATCAACTGTAAAGTGCAAAATATTCATCAAAATATTCATCAAAATAAACTGTAAAGTGCAAAACACAAGTAAACCAGCTGTAAAGTAGAAAACATGCATAAAAATCAGCTGTAAAATAGAAAACATCCATGAAAATCAGCTGTAAAATACAAAACATATATGAAAATCAACCGTAAAGTGGCAAATATACATAAAATTAAGCTCTGAAATCCAAAACATGCCTAAGAATGAACTGTAAAGCCCACTGTTTATACCTTTAGCATGAGGCGCTACAGAAATCTCCATCGCAGCCAAATTGATAAAAATATCGTATAAATCGGATCTTGTTTCAACGCTTGCATCCAGAAATCCAGCCGCATAACATGATAAATCCTTTAACTCGTTAATCTCATTGGTTCCAAAATCAACGTGAGGATACAAAATATTCCAGTCTTGTCGATGCCATACAAACGCAGGCAAAACCCTTTGTAAAAACAAAAAGAAATTAATGTTTTATAAAAGTTTTATAACAACCATGAACAAACCTGATGAAATCTAGTAAAGAGTCTAATTTATGATGATAAACAATCACTCTTTTCTTTAACAAAATGGCAGTGTAGATGAGTATCGTTTCCAGTTTGAACATGTTAATCACAGCTGTTTTAAACAACTTTTACATATTTTAGTTACCATCACAATCCTTGCTTTTTAGCCTTGACTTTTACCTTTAATTCCTACGTTTGCAAATGATCTTTTCTGCTCGAAATGTTGCACAATGAAAGTCCCATTCTCCTCGGTGCTACATGATCCTCTTGTCACAACCGACAGAAACACTTTAACCAAGGCAGTTGGATTGCCCGTTTTACAATATGCTTTGCTCATGATTCGGCATAAAGTGTCGTATTTTTCAGGGTTTAAATCTCGTGTTAATAAAACTAATACAAACTGTTTCACCTGAAAAATCAGAACCGAATTTGTAAATTAAGAACATGTGATTTTGACTCTTAATAATCATGTACAGTACTTTAGGCAAATGGTCTGCTTCAAACACTTCTGTAGTGTGAAGATAATACCAAAATCTCTGAAAATGTCCATAAACAAAGCTGACTTGTTTCCCAAAATTACTGTCGGTTTGTAGACCACATTTCTTGAGCATCATTGACCGAATATCATTACGAATTGTCGGGTAAGACCAAGTCCATAGAACATCGCCGTTCGAATCCCTCTCTAATCGGTCATTTATAATTATTAATTAATCGATTTATTAGGCATTAAGTCGTTAATATTTGAGTGATTATTACCTATTAAACCAACGGATTGTAAGTCGCTGATTGCATCCATCCTTTAAAAAGTTTAAACGCCTACCAGCATCAACTTTTGATGATTTTGACATCCAAATTTATGAAATTCTAAACAGTACAGATGAGTACACAAGGACGACTCGAATCTCTCTACTCGACTCCAAAATCGACTATAAACAGTGAAGTCGATCTCTATGTGACGACACATAACATAAGTCGTTTGACTTATAAATGACGTTTTTGAGGTCATATAGGGAGTCGACTCTTTTGTTTGTTTACATTTTACGTCATCATGGCCGTCTTGTTACGTCGAATTTCAATTATGGGGGTGTTGGGTAATTCGATACGGACTTTCCTATGTTAAAAATGATGGGAAATTTTCAATGCGTGAATGGAAAATCATCTCATCACTTTTACGGTAAAAGTCTAAGCACGGGAATTGTAAAAGCGCGCTAATCATTCTGCCGAGGAAAGTGACTTTTTTTCGGCTACAAGGTTTACCGTCGTTTTAAAAGTTGAAATAAACTAATTAAATCGACATTAATCGATCATCCAATTGCATAGATTACTTTGATTTAGTGTTAGGAATAAGTGGTAGTCAGTTTTTTCGCTTTAATTTGTCAATTTTTTAATTTTGACATTCAATTTGGCGTTAAAATCAAAAACATGTTCAGATGCATAGCCCCAATGTTAAACTTTTATACTCAAAATCAGTAAAAAATTTAAAAAATGTTAATTACACGTCCAAACTGCTAACAACTAATCAAGAACATCATAAAAACACTCAATCAGTCAGTTTAAACACTTACAATTAGCAAAATATTATTTTATTTGATAAAAACAATATTTTATATGACGTCATAAGATCATGACATCATTGACAATGACATCATTTTGTCAACTCAAATTCACAACGCGCACTCTGATTGGTTGTTTATGTTGCTAAGAGCGATTCTGCTTTCTGATTGGTAAATATGACGTAATGATGACAAAATTATAAAAAAAAAAGATTGCCCGCCAATTTTGGTTGAGTATTCTTTTTTTCTGGCGGGAATTTTTTTTCTCAAAGAAGCCGACTAGAACGTTAACGGTAAACGAGCAATACGTTACTTTTAGGTTAAATTAATTAATTTTAATAATTACTGATAATTACTAATTATCGATTAAGTATTGTAAAATGTATCTGCTACAGCTGAGCTCTTTAGATGGCAATGAGAGCAGCTGGAATGACTGCAGCAGGGTAAGTAAACTTATACGCCGCGTATGACACGAACGCCATCGGCCAAAATAATACAGCAGAACGTTTTCGGTTGACGCTTAGAACGTCATAATATCTTCGTCGTCAATTTCTTTAATTTTTAACGATAATATAAGAAATCATTTACAAGAGTATTAATTAAACATCGATGTTAATTTTTACGTACAGTAGATTAAATTTCTTTATTAGCTTATTCGTGACCGTAATATGTGGTCAATGATGCGTTGGTATTAGCCGAGGGGAGTTATCGGCAGAAAACGAGGTAATGACGGCTAGAGATGGGCGACTCGACTCTGGAGTCGAATCTCTCAATGACGTCACATGACATAAGTCACATGATTTATAAATGACGTCACATTAGTTAAATCGTCTTTGGAAAAAATTTTCTTTTGAGATAAAAAAAATTCTCTTTGGAAAAAAATCTTTTTTTTGGAAAAATTCTTATTATGAAAAATTCTCTTTGGAAAAATTCTTATTATGAAAAATTCTCTTTGGAAAAATTCTTATTATGAAAAATTCTCTTTGGAAAAATGTCTCTAAAGGAAAATCACCTGGAAAAATGTTCATAATAGAAAATTCCTCATCAGGTAAAATTCTCGTCATGTAAAATCTTCATTAGGAAAATACTCACCAAGAAAAATATTAAAATTAGTGTAGAAATAACTTGCTGTTCAAGCAATCATGGAAATTGCAGATAAAAAAAAACTAAAACTTTTAAACAACTACAATTACTACTCGCATTAATTACTTAATTAAACTTACTACAAAATTACAATGTATTGTCTAAATGAAAATAGACATTTTGGTATTTTGTCAAATGAGTTTGTTTTATGGTCATCTACAAGTTAATAAGTTATTTTACATGAATGAACAAATCAATTAAAAGCAGAATTATATAGTAGAAAATTTGTTTTTTTTTTCTTTATAATTTTTTTTAACATTACAAGAGGCAGTGAAATGTAAACTTTTTTTCTCTCCCATCCATCCCCTTCACCCCTTCCCCCAACTCAACTCATTTAATACCCAACAACCTTTAACCTTCCTGGTAGCTCCTGATTTATATTGCAATTTAATTCCAAAATATATAAAAATCATGATAATCAATCAATCATTATTATTATTATTATTGAACAACAGTGAAGAAAAACTTTACCATTATTTATTGATTTTTTTTGCGAATTTCATAACCTTTTAAGTTGTTAATTACAGTTTCATTTTCTTAAAGAAATTTTTCTTCCATTGAATATATATACTGTATATATATTTTTTTAATTTATTTTATTTTTGGGTAAATCTTAGAAATTTAACTTAATAAACGCTGAAAAATAAAAACCATGCGTATTAATGTATTTTTTTAATTATTTTTTTGTTTTTGTTTTATTAATTTTTTTCTTCTTTTGAGCTTGATACAGTGGCTTTTTTATTTATTTATTTTTTTGCAATTTAAAAGACAGCCACTTTAAAAAAAAAATGGTCAGCAATGAATAAAAATTTTTGATGTAGACAAATGGTAAAAGAGGGCAGAGGTCAAACAAATATATCTCCTCCCCCTACTTTAACTCCTCCTCCTTACCCCCCTCAAACATTCATTTATAATAATAATTATAAGTTCGTATATTATTCATTTTTTTTATTTTATTATGAGGAGCTCTTAATAAATATCAAAGAATTTTTACCAACGTTGTTGTTGCTGCGGTTGTTGTGGTTGCTGTGGCGGTTGTGGTTGACTTCCGGCCCGAGAATGGTAATTATATTTTGCTAGATCGGCTGGATGGGCTAAAAACAAGAATTAACAAAAAAAAATTATTGATCAATAAGTTAATGACTAAGCAATTTAGGTTGGGAGACTTACGATTCCGTCTAACACTTCCTGTGGCATCGTAGCCTCTTCCTCCTGGATGTTGTTCTTGCATTGGTCCTGGTCCAGGTGGATGCCTTCGACTTTCGTCTGCATATTCGCCTGGAGCATCTGCTAAGAAATTGGATGGGACCAAACCACGAACTCCATTCATTTCACCCATGAAAAAGCCATCTTCATCCATTTCGCCATAAACGTAAATGATGTCGCCTGTGTTAAATGATAGTTCAACCTATACAACAAATACAGTACGTAATTCATTAATATGTTATAATTGATCTTTGAAATTGAGTTAGGAATACTTACGTCAGCGTCTACGTTTGGAGAAAGCTCTTGTGGGTCATAGTCGTATAATGCTATCATCTTTTTGACTGGACCTGCAGCCTCATAGTCATCATTCCAGCGATCCATATTGCGACCTTTTAGTTACATTAGTAGAATAATACAACTGATAAATTTAAATAATTATTCACACGTTGTTATTTCGTCAACAAATTGCATTGAATATTAAAATTAGTTTAGATTTTCAGTTTCATCAAAAACTAATGGGCCAAATTTAAAAAGCAAGTTCAAGGGCAAAATGACTTTTGCAAAAGGTCCCTGAGAATCAATTCCAGTTACAAGTTATTTATAGTCATTTACGAATGATTTAAATGACCGGACTTACCACCAGTTTTAGGGCCTCCAGTTGAACCCCTGTAGCCTTGGTCTCTTCTTGGTGGCGGCACTGCCCTTCTGCTTGGTTCCTCATTATCATTTCCATGAACTTGTGACACCATATTACACGGTACAAAACCTAATCTACCGTTCACTTCTCCCCAATAAAAGCCATCAGGGTCTTTATCTCCATGAATCTTAACGAGAAAGTAAGAAATTATTTTTTAAAAAAAATTTATTATAATTTTTTAATTAAATCACCTTAATTAGTTGATTTTCTCTAAATGAAAGTTCTTCCATGAAAGCTCCTGGATTTGGTGACATTGTTTTTGGATCATAGTCGAAAAGCGCCACAAAAGTTCTAACGTTTCGAGCCTGTTGAGAGTGCGAAGAA
Organism: Helicorthomorpha holstii; assembly: GCA_013389785.1. Taxonomy (NCBI): domain Eukaryota; kingdom Metazoa; phylum Arthropoda; class Diplopoda; order Polydesmida; family Paradoxosomatidae; genus Helicorthomorpha; species Helicorthomorpha holstii. The sequence continues at coordinate 200 of JAAFCF010007129.1, read as the reverse complement.
GGCGGATGATGATGATGACCAGGTGGTCCTCCTCCTCCTCCTCCACCAGGTTGCTTTTTAATTGGCCCACCACTACTAACCCCGGCTATTCGTGGGTCATGTCCACCCCGTTGACCACCCCCTACTACTCGTCCCCTTCCTCCACCACGCCGATCTCTCCTTTGTCCCATGTAGTCCTCGTCAGAATAATCAATGGCATT
>JAAFCF010007128.1:93550-106618 GCA_013389785.1 Helicorthomorpha holstii | reverse complement strand
AAATTAATCAAATCTTGGATTACAACATGGAGTTTTTCTTTATATTAATGAACATTTATATTTATTAATTTAACAATAAATCAAAACACTGGTCTGATTTTCCTTATAATCAAAGTTTGTTATGATTTTCTTTAAAATTAATCAAATCTTGGATTACAAAAATTATTGGGTTTTCATGTTTTTTTTTGTTTAATGTACATTTATAATTACCTATTAACTTGTAAATAATTAATCATCAGATTTGTTTGATTATCCAAATTAATTATTAATTTAATTGAAATTCACCAAATCTTAAGATTACAAAAATAATGAATTTTTTTTTCTAACATTAAAATTTAAACCATTTTTAAGTTATAATTTCTAAGTTATAAAATGCATAATTTGATTGTAATTTTAAAATTTAACTTGTAAGGTTTTGCCTTTATTAGTTACTTACTTTTACTTTGTTTCTTGAGTTTTTGTTAGAATACTGTATTGTGCGCATTGCATAACGTTGCATAATTAACTGTATATTGATTGATATTAATTGCCATAGACCACCTGATTGATTGCGTCATCAATCAGAGGTTATTAATTGTCTTAACCAATTTGGTTTAATTAGTTCTCTCGTACTACTCTTGTCTGACCGTTAACAACATGTAGCAGCTGATGTTAATATCACCGTCTGTAATCGTCGCAAACTACATCGCCAGTCAGCATTATAGTTCATTATTATTGTAAGAGTTTAAAACTTTATTTAACAATTTTAACCACGCTTCCAAATTAAAACTACAAATAAAACTCTACAGTTTTTATTTAAAATTTAATTTTTGATTGGAATCTGAAATGCATTTATAAATTAAAACTTTTAAAATTATATACAATCAGTTATTTCAGCTATTGCATTTTATTGTTTTGATTATATTTTGCAATTCAGTCATCATGTAAAGACATTTCTTAAACTGATTAAGCTATATATTTTTGGTTAATGGTCTATTAAAAGTGGATTAAACTAATTTATTTTAAGAAAATGGTATACGAGATGAGTATGATGTTTGATGTCTTAATTTAGACTATAAAGTTGTAAGTTTATAAATAATTTCAATCTAAACATAGTTAACTACAAACTTTGTTTAAGTCTAATTTAGGATAATTAAGTTATTACAATCCAACATTAATTTAAATGATATTAAAATGATTGTAAATTAAAGTGTTAATTTCTTTTAATATAAATAGAATTTCAGTTTAGTTATTTTTTCAAACAACTTATTTTTGCTCATTTAGTTTAAGGATTTTGTTAAAAGTTTTGCCATATTAGATTGAATCAATGTTAATCAGTTTCAATTTTTTGATAATTTCTTTTTATATTTTAATTTTGAAAAGTGTGTGAAGTTTAGAAATATGTACATTCTGAAATGTTTACTTTTGATTAGTATTCAATTAATAACCAATTAGTAATGAGATTAAAGTGTTGACGTTCAGTTGCTTTAATACATTTATTTAAAATAATTAAATTTATAGTTTTTATTTTGATTTAAGTAATTTTTTCAAACTTTTAGTTTCAGAAACTCTTTTTTTTTGACAAAAGTGAAAAATGTTAAAATAATCTTAGTTTACGTTTTGTTAATGACATTAATCATATTAATTAAATGTCATGTAATTTAGAGTGTATTAGTTTTTATTTTCAAAAGTAACAATCAAATTTACCAGGATTTTCCTTTTTATTGAATGATTGATTGAATCTATTTTTGTACTTTAAATATTAGTATTTGTTTTTTATTGTAAAATTAGTGATTTAAGTGTATTTTTAATTTAAAAAAAATGTTAAATTGAAGTTCTTTGCAATTGTTATTTTTTTCCATATAGTTTTTATTGTTTGAATTTAAGAGAATTTCACATTTTTGAATTAAGTTAAATAAATCGATTATGTGTAAAACGCCTTTTGAACCTAAATATAATTTACTATTAACTATTTTGCAACAAGATTTAATATTATTTGAAATCCATCAAGTGAATAGTTTTAAAAAAATCTGTCCAAATGTTTTGTTAACTAAAATTTTGAAACAATTGTTAAATAGAAAACAAATTGAACTGTAAATGAAAACAAATTGTCAAAATTGAGTCTTGTCATCTATTTGTGATTTATAATTTGTGGATTTGAAGTTTTTAATGTTATGACATCATTGAAATAATTAAAATAAAATGACAAAGTATTTGTTTTTATTAGATATAATTTAGCATTAAGAATTTTCTGTATAATTGTTTCTTTTCTGCAGTGTGAAAGCATATTTTTACTTCATTTTCAAACAAATTTACTTGTTTTTGATCAATGTTATCTCTCATTAGCAATTGAATTGCATTAGTAAAAGTAAACAAGTTATAAAAAGTAATTTTGTTTTGTATTTTATTAGTATGTTTTAGTTACAAAATTATAGAAAGATAAATGAGGTAAATTAGTTTTTGAAATACTTGCTTAAGTTTGTTTACTTATTTAAAGTGCTTGGCAAAATTAATAACTAAATTTATTTTTTTAATGAGTTTTTCTATATTAAAATTTGTTTGGTTTAAAATTTAAATTTGTTATAGTTTTTATTTGAAAGTTTAGCTGAAAGGGATTTGAAAGTTTGAAAGTTTATAAAACAATGATAACCAATTGAAGATTTTTATTGACTGCATTTATTTTAATCTGAATTTGTTGTTGATTTCAAAATCACTTGTTAATTTAATTAAGATTAAAAATAACTTCTGCAAATATACTTCTGAATTTTGCTTTATTTATTTAAAATTACGTTTTTAATTTATATTTCTTGTTTATTATTCTTTTTTGAATTTATATTTCAATGGTTTAATGATTAAAATATTGTAATAGATAAATTCAATTATGTTCACAATGTATTATGATTTAAGTATATTTTTGTATTAATTACTCTTTAATTAATCTTGCTGCAAGTTCATAGTTAATTTTATTTTTCAAAATTAAACGGTTTATTAAAAAATGTTTAAGAAACTTTCACAATTTTGCAATCAATTTTCATATAAGTTTTGTTTGTCATCAAATGTTGTCATTCTAAGTTATTTAAGAAATTTACTTCAAAACTGTTTATTTGATTGTTAAGTAAATAGATTTTTTGTAATTTTACATGAAATTTGAAATTAAATTAAATTTGTACTGCTATTAATAGCTAATCATCTGCTGTAATTACGTAATCAATGTATAATTAACTATAATAATTAAGTGTTTTAACAAAAACATTTTGGCAGCTATGGTTTTAAAGCATTTAATTTTTGTGTTTGAATATTAATCAGTTCTTTGCATATTAATCAGATTTTATTGTTAATCAAATTTCATTAATTGAAAAGCATCTTTTAAATTCATTAGTTAAATTAAGTTTTTAAAAAACATGTAATATTTTATGATTTTTTATTTAAATGTGTATTGGACATTTTTGTTGATTAAATTTATTTTATCTACAAATGTTTTTTTATTACAAAGTCATTCTTTTTGCAACGTTTTTTTACTTTTAATTAGATTATAATTAACTGTTGACAATGCATTTTTAGTTAATTTGATGTCATTAAAGGCAGTAAAAGTATTTTGAAAGGTTATTAATTAAAATTTAATCATATTATTTATGATTACAACTATATAAAAAGCTATTGATGGGGTTTTTCCTGAAGATTTTGCTTTAATCCTTAGTCATTTAATAGCACCAGATTTAATTAGTTTTCATTAATTGACAATTTATAATTATTTAACAGGAATTAACACATTTTTCAGATTTTCTTGATAAAATTCATTGTTAATTTCATTGAATTCAAATTAATCAAATATTCGATTACAAAATAATTTTTATTTTTTTTTTTTCAACATAAAATTTTAATTTATTTAATTAGTTAGTCATTGTCACAATACAAAGTTCATTTTTAAGTATTAAAATGCCTAATTGGAATGTAATTATCATATAGTTTATCACAAATTCTTGTTAACTTTATGAGGTTTTTATTTAAAATAATTTTTTTTATTTTTTGAATTCAAATTAATCAAATATTCGATTACAAAATTATTTTTATTATTGTTTTCAACATAAAATTTTAAATTAAGTTAATCAGTTAATTATTGTAACAATACAAATATAGTTTTTAATTATTAATAAAATGCCTAATTTGAATGTAATTGTTGCTTATTTTTCGGAAATGTTTCTTGACTATCAGGATTTTATTTAAAATTAATTTTTTGATTGGAATCGCAAATGCATTTTTTAATTAAAAATTTGGAATTAAATACAGTCAGTCATTTTAACTATTGATTTAATGATGTATATTCTTATTGTTTAGGTTATGTTTTGCAATTCAGTCATCATGTAAAGACTTTTTTACTTAAACTGATTAATTTAGTTATTTTTGGTTAATAGATTAAGTAAAGTCAAATTAAACTAATTGATTTTAAGAAAATAAGACAAGAGTAGGGAGAAATGGTGTTTTGATATCTTAGTTTCAGCTATAGTTATCTTTTTAGAAGTGGTCATGACACCTTTACTAAAATTTGTGTTTAATTACTAAAAGTCTTAAGTTTAATGTCGTAAGTTTTATGTTTTAAGTCTTAATTTTTATGTTTTAAGTCTTAATTTTTATATTTTAAGTCTTAAGTTTTATGTTTTAATTAAAACATAATTAGTTGTTCAGCTATTGTGTATAAAAACATTTGTGTCATGATTAATTATTTAGTTTTGTTCAACAAAAATATGATTAAATTAATAATTGTCAATGATATAATGGTTTTGTAATTTTGTTGACTTTTGTTTCTACTTTTATTTCAAACTGGTATTTGTGAGAATTTTTTCTGCTAAAATGGTGGTATAAACTTTTGTCAATTTAAAACAACAATTTGTAAATATTTAATCTCTTAAAATAGTAATGAATTGTATTGATGTTTATTTCTCGAATTTTCTTTTATTTCAAGTTCTTGATTTACAATTAATTATTTCTTTCAAAACAATTTTCAATTTCTTTTTTGGTTGCTTGTAAATAAGTTTAATCATTTTTTTAATTGTTAATTTTGATTCAAGAATTTCATAAACTTAGACTTTTTTTAAGTTTAAAGTTGGTTTTTTCTGTTAAGTCAATTGAATTGATTTAATTAAGTACTCAATTTTTTTGCTGATACATAAATAATTTGTAGGGTGATCATAAGGTATGTGTTCATCCTTTAAAAGAAACAAATGTAATTTCTTGCCATTTTTTTATTTCATAAAATTACAAATTAACAAAAAATACCAAATGATTGTGTAGATTACCAAAGATAATTGATTTTCTCAATACATTTCTTTTAAAATTGTCTCATATGTTAACATTGACGTGATTTCACATTAACTTTTGTAAAATATTGTTGATTAATTTTATTAATTGATTAATGAAAACGCAATTAAATTCTTGATTAACAGTTTGTTTGTGTGAAGGTCGGAAGGAAAATTGCTTTTAGTATAAATAGATTTCTCGTTTTAATTAATTTGTTAAACCGATTTGCAAGTTGTTGGTGTTAAGTTAATTAAATCAGTTATAACATTTTGATAATTTTGAAAAATGGTTTTTAAAGGTTACAAATATATTTAAAAAAATTATAAAGTATATTTACTTTCTTCATTTGAAATGTTGATTTTTGATTAGTTTGATTAGCACATTATTAATCATTATAGGGGATTGCAACGATTACATTTTTAGTTGCTTCAATACATTCATTTTATTGATTATTAACCCTTTCAGATGCCATGTACACGATCGTGTCACTTACTTTTGAATGACCAGCAAAAATTTATTTGATTTACCCTACCATTGGGAACCTATGTATATGATTGTGTACACAGTGCTTTAACACATAAAAACAGTAGAACCATCTAGTAGTGATTTTGAGAAGTTTTTCAAGGGTTGGAAATCATGACTGTTACAAGTCATGAACCAATGTCTTGTAAGCACTTACAAGAAGTCAAACAATTTATTAAATTAAATAATACTATTTACTTCTTGCTTTCTTTCTTTTAATTAAGACCTTAATTAATCTAGATATAAGTTGTATTTCATTTAAATTGAACTATTTAAATTCTAAATTGATGTTTGAAAATCATGTACACATTCGTGTACATTGGTTCTCAATGGAGGCAAATATTATTGTTTTTGTGTGCAGTGACCCAGTATATTCTAATGCAACAACATGGGTTTTACATAGTTTATTATTACAGAAACATCTTTTGGTGTAAATTTGTTTATGGAATTAGAGAACATTGAAATCATGTGAGTTCCAAACTTCAAGCTTAATTTGATTTTCTACAAAAGGATTTAAAAATCTAACTTTGACTGAAGATAACATTTTTAGTCCACTAGAAATGAAAAAACGTATTGGACTTCACATACTCATAAAAAGCATTCTATTTCCACATGTCAAAATGTACGGGGTAGACACAATTTCTGTTTTTCCTAAAACAATGTATGCTAAGTGATTTTTTGCCAGCAAAGAAAAATTGAACTTATAAGCCCATTCCAGAAGTACAATATGACAACTGTGGCCACTTACCAATTCATTTTGACATGATCGGATGTTGCAAATACATTGCTTGCACATGGTGCTCATATTTTCAATGCTTGAAATGCATAGTTTATTTCTGTTTACTTAAATCTAAAAATTATTTCTTGATTTACATAAAAAATGACTTCAGTAATTAAAAAAACCTATTAAAATTATTAATAGTAATCAATAGTACTCATAGTACTCAATGCATAAAAAAGCTAAAATTGTTTTCCTTTGAGAGCCAATGTACACGATCGTGTACAGGTTGTAACTCCGGTTCTGAGCCTCACAGAAATTTCAAATTTTTTGGGGAGCTTTATGAACATATAATAAACATAATTCCAAATTTTCAGAATTTTCTGATGAGCTAAATTAAATGGCATCTGAAAGGGTTAAGTAGTGTCAATTTCTTTCTAAAAGTAAATAATTGAATTTTTTTATTTTAGTTTATTGAATTAATCTGTTGTCTTGAATGTTTAAAAGTATTAAAATAATCTTAGATTAGGAATCTTTTTTAATTAAATTCACTAATTAAATGTAATGTAATTTAGCTATATTGGTTTTTATTTTCAAAAGGAAGTTTCAAATTTACTTCTTGACGATGACATTCTTTCATGTTAAATGATTTCTTGAATCTCTTGTAATAAAATCTCTTTAAAGATTAGTATTTGTCTTTTTAAGTTTAAATGCATTTCTGATTTAAAACAAAGGTTCCTAAAATTATAATTGTGCAATTATTTCTTAAGAGTGTAGCATTTCATCTCATACGTTTTTCTCTAAATTTCTTTAGTTTGAATTTAATAAGATTTCACATTATTTTTTATCTTAAAATTGAATTCTACTTTAGAGTTGCACAATTAAACTTCAATTGATCTTCTATATTTTAAATACAACTAAAATGATGACCTATGTTTCTTTTAATCATCATAAACATGTTTTTTTATGGTTGATGTATTACTTAACCAAATTCTTTTAACTCTCCTTTAGTTAAAATTTGAATGTATTGATATTTGAAATTCATTTACTGTATTATTTAACAAATATACTATTAAATATTTTGTTGTTGGTTAATTGAAGCACATTTTCATATTATGCCATCAAGTTATTTATGCAAATACATTTTTACTTAATTATTTTTGGTTTGTTAAACAACAAAAGTTGATTAAAAAATAATTACCTTTAAAAATTTAGAAAATACTTTTTTTTCTTTTTTTTCAAATTAAATTTTAAGGATTAATTTAGTATGTAAGATTTTAACAAAACTTAAATTCTTTTTAGTGAACTTGTGTTATAAACTATTTTTTTCTAAAAAAAATTGAATATTTAGAATTTCTAAAATATCCACATTTTACAATCAATTTAACAAGGTTTTATCACTTGACTGAATTTTTGAACAATGTTTATAAAATTAGTTTATAAAATTTAAATAAATTAAGAGACACCAAAGATAAATGATTCTCTTAATGTGTTGTCAAGACATTTATTTTTAAATTGTTGTGTATGTTAAGATAAATTTTTAATTGTGAATTAACTTGAGCTTTTGTAAAATATTGTTGATTATCTTTTGTTTTTGTTTGCATTTTGAATGATTTAATATTTTTAATAATTCATTAAAACGTGGTAATAAGCAACGCAACTAAATTCTTGACAGTTTTTATACAAAAAGTATGAAGGAAAATTTTAAAATTTTTAGTAATTTTAGAAATTAATTTTGTGGGCACAAATTTTACTAATTAGCTTCTTTAATTTGTTCATTAAGTTTTCCAAATATGTGTTCACAGTCATAAAGTTTGTTTTCTCATTAGTTAATTGGCTTTAAATTGAGTTAATTACACTTTTAATTCATAGATTAAATAATTAATCTAGTCGATCATTACACATTAATTTTATTGTAATTAAATTATTTTGAGTGAAATTCTCGAAAATAATTTGAATTATATATTTTCTTTATTTAGTTTTGTGTCAAATTAATAGAAAATTATGATTTTAAATTTGTAATAAAAATGTTTGATTTTCATTTACCTAAGTTTAAATTTTGTGACATGAAAAACTTGACTAAGTTTAATTAATTTGTAGCTTTTTATAATTTCTTGTATATTGTTATTAATTGACCTTAAAACTTTATTCAGTTTGTTTATTTTCATGTTTTTCATTAAGTATTTTCTAACCATTTATTAGCTTATTCTTTCATTAAGTTTTTTTCGTTATTTCGAGTACATTTAATGAAATAAACTAATGGAATTGTTTCTGTTGAATTTTCTGCAAAGTTCATTATCTACTTAACTTTTATGAAATTGATATCATTTATTTGAAGCATTTTAATCATCTTAAATATTTAATTAAAGAAGAAATTATTTAATTTACTTTTTATTTGGATTAAAGTCTTTTAAAACTTTTAAAAATTGGGCTAAACATGAAATTGGAGGTTGGTTTGGCTATAGTTGTGAGTGAAAGCATGTTTCATTTGAATTAGTGTTGCTTTATTGTATCAATTGTTTACATTTTTTAATTTTTTGGATTTAATTGTTACTTTAATAATTACCATGATTAATTATTAGTTATTAAAATTATCAGCATTGAAATGTTTTTATAATTTTTTTTAGTTTTTAATTTCCAACTGATAACTCTAAGCCAATGTTAGGATTTTTTTTAGGTGAAAATTATAAATTTGCGAAGTCTATGAAACTGATTATGTTAATTGTTTGTCATTATGGAGTTTTCTATTGTTAAAATTTAATGATCTAAAAGTAATGTTTACATTTTTGAAATTTTATTTGGATTTTGAATATATAATTTGTATTTATTGACCTTAAAAATATTTCTTATTAATTCAGCATTTTTTAAGACTTAAGATTAATTTAGCATTATTTATATTCAAAACTATTTTAATTTTTTTTTACTATTATAAACGTATTTTTCATTCAATTAATTTTAAAATATTTTTTCAGATTATTATAATTCATGGTTTTTTTAATCGTTTTCAATTGATCTAATCAGTTTCTCTAGATAAATTTTCTTTAATTAGACTTTTAATTTAATGTTGCTTTAAAATTATCAAAGTGTTACACATGCAGCTATCAATCATTATTGATTTTTCTTAGTTTGGAAATATTTAATTTAACATTTTCTCGTAAATTTTATTTTGTAAACTAATAGTTAATTACCTATTAATTAATTTACAGTAAATTAAGTATTTTATTAGTTACTTTATGTGGAGTTCATTATCTACCTTATTTGACTTTATGAATTTGTTATCAGTTCTTTGAAGCATTTTAATCATCTTAAATCTTGAAATGAAATTAGTTAATTAACTTTTTATTTTGATTAAAGTATTTAAACAATATAATAATTGAGCTAATCATTTAATAGGATGTTGGTTAGGATGTGGTGATTTTGTCGACATAAAAATTTAAATTAGTTAATTATTGCAACAAAACAAATATTGGTTTTAATGACACTTTCAAAATTATTAAAACATTTTAATAAATTGAATTTAAAATACTTAATTTTATTTATGCTTCTGGGTGTTGCATGTTGGTTCTACTTTTCTAATTTTTTGGTTTAAGCTAATTTTTTAACAGTTTAATTTCATATTGGGATAATTTAATATTGAATAAATAATGATTCTGCTGATTATTAGATGTTACATCAGTAACAAAACATGAACTTGATATGGGAGAATTTATAAAACCATTTATTAAACTTATTATTTACTTTTTTTCCCCAATTTGTTATAGTAATTGGTTTATTTTTAGCTTATTAATCTTGTGTTTTATCTGACAACAGTTAATATTTTATAATGTTATTTGTGTTGAAGATATTTGTTGATTAGATTTATTTTTTTCTACAAATGTTTTTTTTATTACAAAGTCACTGATTATCTTTACAGCGTTTTTACTTTAATTAGATTATAATTAACTGTTGATCATGCATTTTGTAGTTAATTTGATGTCATTAAAGGCTGTAAAATGTTTTTGAAATGTTATTAATTAAAATTTAATCATTATTTACGATTACAACTAGTTCACCAGCTATTGATGAGGTTTTTCCTAAAATTTATGCTTATTTGGCTTAATTTCTATAGATCTGATTTGCGATTACGAATTATCACAAGATTATCACACAAAATTATCACAAGATTTCTTTTTTTTTATTAATTGAACATTTATAATTATTAATTTAACAGTAATTAACACTTTTTTCAGATTTTCATGACTAAATTCAGTATTAATTTCATTAAAATACATCAGTCAAATTAATCAAATTTTAAATTACAAAATAATTTTTAATTATTAATTTTCAACTTAAACTTTTAATTTAAAAGTTAATTAGTTAATCATTGCAACAATACAAAGATACTTTTTACATATAAAAATGCCTTTATACTTTTTATACTTTTGTTTATATTTTTGTTCATGCTTCTGATTTCCAACTGATAATTGTAAGACAATGTTAACGAATTGAAATTTTTCTTAGGTGAAAATATCTTAGATGAAATTTGCTGTTGCTGTGAACTGATTTTTTTGATGTAATTGTTTGATGTGGTGATTTTCTATTGTTAATAGTTAATAACCTAAAAGTAGTAATGTATACATTTTTAAGTTTTATTTGAATTTTGAATATTTATTTTGTATTTATTGACCATAAAAATATTTCTTTTTAATTCAGAATATTTTCAGACTTGCATTTTTTTTTCTTTAAACAAGTTATTTATATTCAAAGATTTTCTTTTAGTTTTTTAAACTGTTACAAACTTATTTTTCATGCAATTACTTTGACAGTTACACGATTTTCTTATTTTCAATTGATCTAATAATTTTCTCTAGATGAATTTTCTTTTAATTAGATTTTAATTTAATATTGCTTTTAAAATATAAAAATATAACACATACAATTATCAATCGTGATTGAATTTAATTGAAAGTTACTTGGTTTGGAAATATTTAATCGAAAATTTTCTCACAAATTTTAAGTAGTAAATTATGTGTTTTATTAGTTAATTAAGTTTGAGTTCATTATCTAACTTGTTTGACTTAATGAAATTGATATTATGTCTTTGAAGCATATTGATCATCTAAATCTTTAAAAGAAATTATTTAATTTTTTTTTTGATTAAATTTTTTAAACATTATAATAATTGCGGGAATCATTGAATAAGATTGGTTTGGAAATGTTTAGGATTGAAAGCTTTTTTCATTTGAGACAATTTGAATTAGTGTTGTTTTTTCGCCTTTTGGGTATAAATTAAGTGTAATTACAATACTGTATTTTATTATATGAATACAACAAGTGACAGATTCAGATATAATTAATCTATCATATAACATCATCATTTTAATTATTTCATATTTTTTATACTTTGATTTTCAACTGGTCAAAGTTAAAAAGTGAATTGTGCCTTGTAACTGATTCATTTAATGATTTTTCTGATGTGATTGTTTTCTATTGTCAATTCAAATCAATCAAAAAATTAGAAACAAAGTTTCTGAATTTTTATCTTTCATTTATTGCCCTTAACCAAAATTTGTCATTGATTCACTATAGTTACATCTTCTTTATGACCAAAACTAATTTTCAGGTTATTTGAATATTAAAATAGACATGCAAGTTTCATTTAATCAGTTGTTCAACTTTTCAATAACTTTTTTGAAACAATTACTTTTAAAAATTACATTTCAAAAATGGTTTTGAAATTCATCAAATTAATTTGTCTTGAGGAATTTTCTAATGGTATATTAAAATGTGCAATAAACAAACTGTAATTGATTTTAATTAAGATTAGTTTGTATGGTTATAAAAATTTTAAATTTTTGCAAATATTAAAACCTGAAGTTTGTCAACAATTGTAAATGATTGAATTTTGGTTACATTTTTTTGTTGTTAAAATTGCAATACACATTTTCATATTTTGGGTTGGTTTTTTTTGCATTTAAAATTCAAAAAAAGTCAAGTGAATATTGAAGATGAGTTGACCAAAATGTAGTAAAAATTTGCCTTGAAAAACTTAAGACCAAATTTTATACTTGATTAAATAACTTTAATCATAATTGGCCACTTAATGGCAGAGTGATTTACAATTAATAAACTGAAAGTGGTCTAAATACACAGTAAATACAGTATACATACAATACATACACCCAGCTGAAAATGCAGCCTTTTTATACTTCTGACTGTGTCTGGAACATTCATATTCCAGAACATTCACATTCCAGAATATTCCAGATCCAGAACTTTCCAGACTACTCAATACTCAATTATGCAATCACAATATTCAAATTATACAAATTGTGGAACTCAAATTCCAACAAATATTTTTTATTTGAAAAATGGAATATAAAATTTTGTTTTTATGAAAAAGGTAATTTAATTTTTATAATTTGTAATTTGATGAAGTAATTGATTATAATTAACAAATTGGTTTTTAAGTTTGATTAGATCTGTTGTATACGACAAATTATTGATTTTTAAATAAAATAAATTCTGATTTTATTAAATTGTGTTGTTTTTTAATTAATAAAAAACATTTTTAA
>JAAFCF010007128.1:49948-82179 GCA_013389785.1 Helicorthomorpha holstii | reverse complement strand
TTTTAATTTGCATTTATTTTAATTTGCATTTATTTTAATTTGCATTTGTTTTTTATTACAAAATTTATGATTAATCTTTTTTTACAACATTGTTACTTTAATTAGATTAACGTCCATTGCTTACTTGGCATTTTATGGTGGATTTCATGTGATTAGTTAAATACTTAAAAGTTTGATAAAATGTTAATTAAAATTTAATCAAATTAATTACAATTGCAAATTTTCAAGTAAAGTTTGGTGGGTTTTTTTTTTAATACTTGATAAATGCTTTTAATTTTTTATTGAATTTTGTTAAATGAATGAATTTTTCTTAAAAATTGTAAAATTTCAATTAGATTTCAAATCAAAGGTAATGAATTTCGTTAAAGCACAATGGCTTTTATGTATTCAGGGCCGGCGCACCGCGGGTTCCAAGGGTTCCCCTGAACCCGGCCCCGCGCTTGGAGAGGCCCCGCGGTCTACGAAATAAATTTTTTTTTTTTTTAGGAAAAATTTTTTTTAAAAGAATTTCAAAAACAAAAAAATTTTTTTTAAGAAAATTTTAGAAAAAAATGTTTTTTTTTTTCAATGTTTGAACCCAGCCCCGCAAAAAGCCGCGCCGGCCCTGTATGTATTAATTGTAATAATTCCAACTTTAGTTTGGTAACTGATATTTTGAACAAATCAAATCAGATTTTTGAATTCCACATTAATTTTAATTCATTTAAAAGTAAACACGTTAATTAAACTTAATTAGTATAACATTTGTTATTTTTTGCATTTAGTTTATGAAATATGATTCAATCATTTTCATTAAATTGTTATTGGATAGTTCGCATTTTAAAAAGATTAAGTTTGGCTTTATTAATTTATTTTTTCACACAGAAATAAAACCTTTTAACTGTGAAGTTAATTTTGATAATTGCAAATTCTTTATAATTTAAAATTTCACGTAATAGTTTGAAATGTATTTTCATTTCTTATTTTGAATTGTTGGCTTTTGAGTGTTTTATCACATTACATGTTGTAATGAGACAAAAGATTTGCTAAAATAATTGAATTTATTGAATATATTTGTATACTTTTTCTTGTATTTTTTTTAAAAAAAATTACATTGTTAGTCTTTCTAAAATAAAAATTCTTAATTTTGTTTTTTTTTAATTTATTAAATTCTTTGTCAATCAATACAGAAGTGCTAAGAAAGTTTTAGATTAACCATTGTTAATTACTTTATTGGTTATATTGGTTTTGTTTATTAAAAAAATAAGTTTAATCAGTTTATTTGAGAATTTCTCCTTTGTTGATTCAGTTTAGTGATGTAGTTTGAGCTTTTTTCTTTATTAAGCGCTGTTAATTTTTCATTAATTGTAGCAATAGTGGTTTTCCATTAGCATGTAATTTTTAATATAACAAACAATTCTGAAATACCAGTTTTGTTTCATTTATTCAACATGGTAATTGCAATTTAATCATATAAATTTAAGTAAAGTTTTCTGATATTTTTTGCTTTGTAATAAATTTGTGTTTTCTATACACAACAGCTGTATTCATCAACATGTCATTGCATCTCACTATCACAAGTTCTTGGGTTTTAATTAAGTTTTTTAATTTAGATTTAATTTGATGTTTAAATTTGAATTATGTTTTAAACGAAATGATTAATAACACATTGAATTTAAAATCTGGTAAAAACCTAAACTCATTTTTTGAATGCTAAATGAAAAGTTAATTGGCATTTTCTTTGCACTTTTTTGTACAAGTTTAGTGAATTTCTTTACCAGTAAACATGCGAGTTAAAATGTTGTTAATTTCAAAACATTTTTTTTCATCGACAATAGCAAAACACTTAATTATTCTCAAACTTTAAATTTCAAAACCAAATTCAAATTTTTTTTAAATAATATTTTTAGTATTGAAATTGCATTAAGTCTAATTAAAATATTTGTTTTATCATTAACCAATCATTATTAATCTTTTCACCGTTAAGTGTACCTATTTTTTTCTTAATTATTTTTGTAATTAATTTGTAGTTTTGCAAATTATACGGTTTTTTAATGCTATGTAGAAACAAATTTAACTACAAATTACAGTTAATCATTCAAAAAAAAAACATTTAATCTTTATATTCAGCTTTTTAAGTTTTATCACTAATTTCAATTAAGAAATAATAGAAATCTTAATAAGATTCATTGAATTTTGTATGGTTTATCTTCACGTTGTCTATTTTCGTATTTCTTTTCATCTTTCTATCTTTAATTTTC
Source organism: Helicorthomorpha holstii (assembly GCA_013389785.1). NCBI lineage: Eukaryota > Metazoa > Arthropoda > Diplopoda > Polydesmida > Paradoxosomatidae > Helicorthomorpha > Helicorthomorpha holstii. The sequence continues at coordinate 79,939 of JAAFCF010007128.1, read as the reverse complement.
AAACTGAAATTTAAATTTCTATATAAAAATCAAATTCATATACTAATAAATGAATGTATTAATAAATGAATTAACTACATTTATTTACTATAATTTGAATTAAACTTGACAAGATTAAAAAATAATATAAAGTAAATATTGAAAATCAATAGGTTGCCAACTCAAGCCATTAAAACATCCATCACGTTTTTCTTAATCAAATCTTATTATTAATTAATTGAAACATCATTTACATTTAATATAAAATTGGATTACACAATTATTCTGGATTAAAACACGTCATTAATTTGAATTTAATTATCATAAAAAATTGTTTTCTGATGAAATGATGTACTTGCTTTAGTTACATTTTCAATATTTTTATTGATATCTGAAATGCCTATCGAATTTAACAACTTTAATATAAAATAATCAATTATTTTAACTTTTGATTAAGTAAAGTAGATTCTTATTGTTTTTGTTATTTTTCTATTTAGTTATTATGCAAGCACATTTTTACTTAATTATTTTAGTTTGTCTATCAATTATATTTGATTAAACAATAATTCCTTTTATTAAAGTAGAATATCAAAGAATTGTAATGTGAAATAAAATGTCTTTAGTTTGAGATGCAAGTTTTAAGTATTTTGGATTTCATTTATCAATTAATAAGTGTTTTCAGAGAATTTTAAATGTTTCTTACAAAAAAGTTTTAAATTATTATTTATGTAGTTTCATATCTAAATATAATTTACTATTTTGCACTTGTAAACAAAATATGTAGAAATTGTATTATTAGTAAATAATAGTAATTGTTTTTTAATTGTAACAATAATGTTGAATTGGATTTCAGATATCTAAAATTAATTTATAATTTGCATTTTTTCCATCCATCTATTTTTCATTGTGTGAATTTGAGCGAATTTTACAATGTTTAATTTTTTAACTAAGTTTAGATTTATCAAATGCCAATTTAAAACATCATAGTTTCAGTATTATATTATTGTATCATTATTATATTAACTAACTTATTTTTTGTACTTGAAAAGAAATAAAAGATGTAGAGATGTAAAAATAAGATCTTATATTTTAAATAAAGTATACAAGTATGTAATTAATGGACACAAGAAAAATCAGTCCAACTTTTTGTTACCAAATTTCAGAAACAATTGTTACATAGAAAACATTTATTGAACTGTAAATGAAAAGAAATGATCAATTATCAATGTTTTTGTCTGATATTGAGTAAAAACAGCTGTTAATTTGTGATGCTCTTGTCTTAGTATTTGCTTTTATTAAATATAATTTAGCATAACTTTAGTTTTTTTGATGAACAAAATTAGTTTTTTTTAAGATTAAATTAAAATTTAATTTGACTATGATTGCATTTGGGTGTAAAGAGATGTTTAATTAATATTCTTCAAACAAATTATCTTAATTTTGCTAATTTTAACTGATATTAATAAATATGTTTTAGTAATTTATTTGCCAGTTTTGATGTCTTGTTTTTGTTACGCATTTATTGGTTAATTAACTAATTAGTTTTCGAAATATATTAAACAATATTCATGTAGTTGTAGTTCAGTTTTAATATAGATGTCGATATATTTAAAGTGATTAGTCATATTAATAACTAAATTTGTTTTATTTATATGAAAACTCGTTGGATTTAATGATAAAATTCATCTTTCAGTTCAATGTATACTTTCAATGTTTTATTAATGTTGCAAAAGACTAGCAAAATTAGTTGCTTTTACTGAAAGTTTATTAAATATTTTAAAACAAATTATTAAAAACTATTGTAATGGTTCATTATTGTTATTAAAGCTGTAAAACATTATTTAGTTGTATTTTTAGTCATTGATTATCGTAATTAACAATTAAAAATTATTTAAAACATTATAAACAGGTCATGGTAATTGTAACAAGTTTTAATTAACCTATCAAAATATTTGTTATTGAAGATTTTAGATTGAATTCAATTTAAAAAAGTTCATAATGATTTAATGACACTTGGGAAATAAAAAATAAATTAATTTGTGACAATTGATTGTAAATATTTGATGGTACAAGGCGTGACATTGATTTTCTAATTAAAAAGCTGAGATTTTCATTACATTTGATTAAAATTGAAAATATTTGTTAATATTTATTTGTTAATCAGTTTTAGATTTAATTTGAACAGTTAATTAGTTTAAGTTTTGAGTTTGACATTACGTTATCGCCAGTTTATTAGGTTTTTTTAGTATTTGTTGATTATTTTAGGTTGTTGATCAGTTTTAGTTTGAATAGTTGATCAGTTTGCAGGTTTTTAATGATCAGTTTTTAGGTTAACAAAAGTGATAATTGATATATTTGAATTTTTTTAAGATTAAGTTTCTTTAGCCAATACATGACTTAAATTAGGCAAATATAAATACAAAAACTTCATAACTGATATAAAAAACTTGCATCTCAATTACATATGTTTCTTCATTGTATGGTTTTATTTTTCTTAACTAAAATCACTTCAAAATATCAGTTTTTTAAAAATTTTATTTGTTATTTGTATTAAATGTTCTAATTTTTTGTAGAAATCATTTTTTTGTTGAATCTTAAAAGCATTAAAATCTCATTATTTTAAGAAATTATTTCTTATATTAAACTTGAAGAAATTTATTAACCAAAAAGATTATAAATTTTGTTCAAATATTGAGTCACTTTTATTTGATTTTTTGACAATTGTTTATTATTTTTTATTAGTTTTGTTATTTTTTTCTGTAATTTTCAGTTTTTAATGCCAACAAACTTGTAAAATTCAATAAAAATTCCGAATAATAAAGTAAGTTGTATTTTAGGAGGTTTTTGATTTTTTAATTTATGAACATAATTAAGTTTTATTTCCAATTTTCATCTCTAAATCTTAAGTTTTTAATCTACATCACCAAATTAAATCAAATTTAACTTCTTCTTAGTGCCAATTTATATAGTTTTTTACTTTAAAAAAATTTTAAATTGCTTTTCATCATTAAAATTTGCTTATTTTTAAATTTAATTATTTTGAAATATAACTTCAGTTTTATATTCCCTCTTAAAACTTTAAATTAGTTAATCATTGCAACAATTATATTGAAAGATTTTACATTACATTTACTAAGTTTTTGTTATCATTGGAGAAATAATATTTTGCCATTTATTTCTTATTAAAGCAAATTTTCTTTTTAACGGATTAATTTAGTTACTGTGATTTATTGATCAATTAAAGTCGATTAAACTTAATTAAATGCAAGAATTTTAGATGGAAGTTTGCAATTTGTTTTTATTAAGCTAAAAAGTTTTTAAAAAAAAGTTTTTAAAAGTTTTTATTTTCCCTTAAACTGATTAATTTAGTTACCAGTACTGTGATTTATTGATAAATTAAAGACGATTAAACTTAATTAATTGTAAACAAATTAGAGATGAAAATATGCATTTTCTTATGTTTGTTTTTTATTAAACTATAAAGTTTTAACTTATGTTGAAATTGGTTTTCATTTATATTTTTGCAAGTAAACTAAATTTAATTAACTATAAAGTTTAACTACAATATTAAGTATTAATTTAGTTTAACTTTATTTGATAAATGAAATAACTTTTTTTCTAGTTTTGTATTTTGCTGTGATGCATTTTTCTAATGTAAAGATTTTAATATTAAATTTATTTTTTTAATCATTGGATACAAAACATTACTGTTTTTGTTATATTTTGCAATCTAATTATTACACAAGCACAATTTCACCCAAAATGATTAATTTAATTATTTTGGGTTTATTGATAAATTAAAGTTGATTAAAGAGGAATTACTTTTAAGAAAATGGAAAATTTAAGTCGTATTAAGTTTAATTTATTATAATAGTGTTTAAAGTTTTTTTTTACTAAACAGATTAAAAGTCTGTTATTTCTAAGTCAAAGTGTGAAAGCTTTTATCATCCATAAATTGCTTTTAATGAGAGTAAACAATTTATTCCATTGGTTTTAATTCTTATTTGGATTTTATTTGTATTATTGATGTCTAAATGTTTTTATATTATTATCAATTAATGCAAGATATATTAGATTTTTAGATATAATAATTGATAGTTTAGTTGTTTTTAGTTTACAAATGATAAATTTGTAATGTTAATTGGTAATTTTAATAGCTATTATTAGGGAATTAATTGTCATTTTCACATTGGAATTGAAAAGATTTTGCTTAAATTGTTTCATTAATTAAGTTATGAAATTTGTTATCTAATTCTTATCCAATTTAAAAGTATAATTTGTGTAATTATAAATTTAAGTAAATATATTTTATTTTAAATAAAATGTTTAAGTTGATGTTGTATTGATGCTTTGGTTGTTGTTAACTATATTTGAACTTACCTAACAATCTTGCAATGGTTGATTTTTTGCCAGTTACACAGGTTTTTAGTGATTTCCTATAATGTAATTAAAAAAATTAAATTTGGTTTATTAATTTGTTGAAAAACTTCAACTGGAATCAAAAAACACTTTTTTTTCAAATTTGAAATCATTTCTTGATTTAAACTTTTAATTTATTTTACTTAAATTTAGTTTATTGCACTGATTTTAATTATCGAAATCTTGAAGTTTAATATTTCTTTTTTAAAAGCCATGCAAAAGTGAAAAATATTTAGTTTAATAGATTAGATTTTTGGTGGTTTCTTTGATAAGTTTCACATTTTTAATTACAAGCATCAATTAAGTTTTTTTTATTAGTTTAATTGTGCCATAACTAAATTTATTTATCAAATTAAAGTTTAATATATTGAGACATTATTTTATGAAGTAATTAATTTGCTTGTTGTGGATGAAAGTATTTTCTGCTAATCTTGAACTTCATGAGTCTTGAAATGAAATTTTTTTTAAAAAGTTGTTTTTTTTTGGAATTTACAATATTTTTTGTAACATTGTAAAATTAAATCTTACATTAATCATTACTTTAATCCTAAATCATCACATACCTTATTAGTTCTTCACAGGTTTTTTATAAAAAAATTATTTAATGTTTTTATGAAAACTAAGTTTTTTGAAACAAACTTAAGGAAATTAAATTAAGGAAACTTAAAGTTGATTGATTTCTTGTTATTGTAAATTCAATCACTTATTTGTCGATTAAAATTAAATTTTTTTTGGATTTACATTGAATATCTATTTTTATTGTAATATATTGTTCTGATTAATTTGGGCGTCTTAATTATTGATCATATTGGTTTTTTTAGTTAAAAATAGATACTAAGACTTCAATTTTATTCCTTCAAATTAATTTCAAGGATGAATGAAATGTGCACATTTTGGTTTTATGTTACAAAAACAATTAATTGTTAATTTTCATTTTTTTAAAATTAAAACATAAATTCATTTTTTATTGCTGTCACTGAAATAAAAATTCACTTTCCATCTTCAAATGTTTATTAATTATTTTTTGTTTTAATTAACTATTTAAATCATATTTTTTGTAATTGTTTAGTTGAATTTACCAGTAGTTTGGTGTTTTACTTTTAAAACTCACATTTAAAAACTGATTTGTTTTCGTTAATTACTTGCTAATCAATTTTCTTGCGGAATTTGTAACAAATTTTATTTTGCAAAAGTTTTCTACTAATTTTACATGAGAACTTTATTTGTTTTTATTCTGCAATGGAATTTTATTACCATAAAAATATCTTAGTAAACTTTTATGTTTTCTTTTCTGAGATTTACATAAACTATTATAAATTTTTTATGAAGTTAAATTACCTTTTTTTAGGAAAGTTTTGTGTTGTGGTTTGTTTTCTTAGATTTACATACAGTAAATTTCATTTAAAATTAAAATTTGTTTTACACTATCAATGTATTTGTTACAAAATTAATTAAGAAATGGCAATTGGTTTTTAATTTCATGTTTAACTGTTTACCGGTAGCTGTTAAAAAGATTAATTCAAATTAGCAAAGAAATTACATTTTACACCATAAAATAACTTTTATTAATCATTCAATAAATCTTAATTTTTTTCTTATTTTATGTGATATTTTTTGTTCAACTATTCAAATCTTTTATTTTCTTTAGTGTGAAATGATTAACTTGATGCGTCTTATTTCTTTCTTATAAAATGTATTAAAAATTACCAAAGAATTATTCATATTACTTTTTATTTTATGGTTATTTTTTCTAGTATTTTAGTTGTAATAATTTTGCAAAACTTCTAAAAGGGGGTTGTTTATGTCCAAAATGCAGTTAAATTTCAATAATAATTCAATATAACATTTAATTTTGTATTAAACTAATTTTGAGTTACATTTTTAGGTTTGTTTTGATAAACATTTTTCTTAATTTGTTGCTTTGTTTCCTTAATTATTAACTGACATAAGTATATTGAGTAATAGTTGTTCAGAAGGTTTATCGTTTGAAGTAGTGATAATTAATTACTGGTAATTACTTTAATTAAGGAAAATTATATATAGATTTCAAATGTTAATAATTGTATAAGAAAGTTTACAAAATATAATCTTTTTTTCAGTTGTTTAACTGTAATTTTAGCTTTACCTCCTACATCACCAAATTAGCTTTTTAAGGACATTTGTTTGCAATTAGTTTATTAAGTTATCACTTTATGCGATTGATTTCTGCAAGTGAAACAAACTTTTAAGACATTTTGGTTTTTTGTTGTTCTGAGTTCATTATACAGTATGATCGATGGTTTTAACACAAAATAACATTTGTTTTAGTAAATATTGTCTCTTTTTATTAGGTTTTTTATTTTTATTGTATTAATTATTGCTAATATGTAATAATTTTTTTAAAGTAAAAATATTAAACTTCAAACTTAATTTTTTAATGAAATTGAAGGATGAACTCAGTATAAAAATTACTTCATGTATTTGCTTTATTGACAATAATTATGGATATTTTTACTTTTATTTTCTAAATTAAATTTTAACTCAACAATCTAATATTTATTGAAGTAAAATGTCTCATTTCATTAAAGTAAAACACGTTATAAACTTTTTTATAATATTTTAGTTTAATTTGTTTAATTCCAGTTTCTATTTTTTTGAAACTTTAATTCACTTAATTGTAAAATGTAAATTTTAAATATGGTTTTGATGTTGGTTGTTAACTTAATCGAAATTAGTAAGCAAATTACATTATCATTTTTAATTGTGAAAATGGATTCATTAAAGAAATGTACTGTGTATAAATCTTGATTCAATTTTTTTTAGTTTTAGTGAAATTACACTGCTATTTTGTAGCCATTGTTTTACTTTAATACATATTTTGCATTTGTTTTTATGTTAACAAATTAAAATGAATAATTACTCATTATGGAAACGATAAACAATTAATTTTAATTATTTAATAAATTTATTGAATTTAAAAAGTAAACAGGCTTTAAATTGGAAACTGTCCATTTTCTCACTGAATCTGGTTATTTATTAGCATTGGTAAGCAATTATTTGTTGATCTGATTCAGAAATTAGAAACATTAACATTAAATTTTGTAAAACTTCGATCTTTGATATGCTAACACATTTTCAAAAAATTAACTTGTTTGAGTTTTGCTATGTTTTTTTGTTAATAATCTAATCAGTTAATGAAAAGGTTTCCAAATCAATTAAAAATATTATTGAGTTAATTAAAAGTTACAAAAACATTTTTAATTTTTGAATTGTTTTGTCATTTGAACTGTGTAAAATGTAATTTCTTTTTAGTTTTAATGAATTGGCTTTTAATTGTTTGATAAAGAGATTACTTTTCAATATTTCCCAGATTTAATTTCAATAAATGTTTTAATTCCTTTTTACTTATTGTAAATGTTACCAAAGGTTCTTCAGAATCTATTCAATAATTGTTTAATAAAAGAAAATTGACAATGGGATTTCATATTAAGAAAAGTTTTAAAAACATATGACTAATACATAATAAACTAAACACAGTATCTGATAATTTCTTTAAATTATTTTGGTTTTTTTTTTCATTTATTGATCTAAGATTTCTTCAACAACTTCATTTGATAATTGCGAAAGTTTAAATTATTGTTTGATCAATTTTAAACAATCACATCAATTAATTTAATTGGTAATTAAAAATTACTAAATTAAAAAATACTATTCAAAAAATAGAAACTTAAGATTATAATAAATTTAAATTATAAAAATTTAAATTATCAAAAAAATCAAATTATCAAAAATTCAAATTATCAAAAATTCAAATTATCAAAAAAAATCAAATTATCAAAAAAAAATCAAATTATCAAAAAAATCAAATTATCAAAAATTCAAATTATCAAAAAAATCAAATTATAAATAAAAGTTGCAAAGTGACATTTGTTTCACAGAAACTCATTGATTTTGGTCTTTGTAGAATTGGGTTTTAATAGTTTCTAAGAAGATCAAGTAATTAGTTTAATGTAATTAAGATTTGACATTTCTAGTAGTTTATTTAAAGCATAATGGTAATTCAAAACCTTTACAAAGTTATTTAATCAACTTATTTTCAGCTACACTAATTTAATAAACATTAAGTATTTGGGTTAATCATTAGGATGTTGGTACAGAAATATTTGTTACTGATACATTTTTATTTGAAAAAATAGTTTTTATTGTTGGTTTTTAGTATAAATTAAAAAAGTTTATTTCCTAAATTTGTATTTTATTGTGAAAGATGATTTAGTGATTTGTTTTGGATACAATTAAGTGTTCAATTGCTGAGCTGTAATTGTGTATACTTACACTGTTATGATTACTAATTAATTTTGTTTAAAACAATTAACACACAGGATCATCATATAACTCATTCATAATTGTTCTTGATAATTGAAGAAATTGCTATTTCAATTTTTAGTTATTGATTTCCAATCTCAATTTCATTTTTACTTGTTTAATGGTTTTTTAAGACCAGTAATTGATTGAAACAAGTTAACATCAAATTAGATTAAAATAGTTTTGTTTATTTTAAGCAATTTTAACTCTTGAATGACTGTTTTTGTGTGAAAATACTTCACCATGGAAATTATGTTTTCAGTAATTTCTTTATGGCTTTTTTTCTGGATAAAAAGGCTAATTTTTAAAATTGATTTACATTATATTAACTTTTTATCAGTTTAAATGTACAAGGTCAAAAATCTGATGTAATTAAGAAATTACAATTTTAAAAAGACAACTTTTGATTTGTTTGCTATTAAACAGTGTAAATTTTAATCATTAAAATGAACAATTTTTTTGTGATAGTGGTTTTTATTACATTTAATTAATTAATTGAAACATGTTATTAAGACAAGTAACTTTAAAACTTCCTACGCTTTGAAAACTTGAACACATGAAAACTTGTTCGTCAATATTGAAAATATTGAGTTTTTTAAAATAAGTTCACAGTTTAGCCAGAATAAAAAAATTTTGAAAAAATTGAATTTTAATTAAAAAATATTAATTTTTTTTTTCAAAAATAAAAAAACCGCTTATTTTATTTCTAGTAGCTTTGAAGTGTAATTTGTTACTACTATTCCTGTTTCTTTGATTTGAAAAATTGCAATATTTTCTGTTGATTTAACACAAATCGTATAATTTTTATATACAGATACTTTTCTTATTTAACTAAATCTTTAATTTAATTTTAATAACTTGGAAAACCAAAGTTTTAAACTTTTGAAAAGAATATTTTAAGTTTTGATGACTTTGGTTTGTTTTAAAAATTGTTTTATCAACACTATTTTGCAATGAGTTTTTTGATGCTTTTAAAGTATTTTTCTTGAATTAATTCTCAACTCAAAATAATTGTAAAAAAATATTAACTTCAAAAAAGTATATTGTTTTTCCATTAAAATAACAACAGATTTTCCAACTTTTTTAAAATTTGATTGTTCAAAGATTTTTGTTTTTTAAGAAGAATTTTATGGATTTTTTTATTTTAGTTTTTCAACAATCAATAATTAAGTAATTTCATTAATGAAAATTATTTTTATTTGAAATTGTAAAATGAAATAATTAAACTTGAAATTAATTTAAAAAACTTAATCATCATTAAAAACTTATTTGTTTGTATATTAATTATTATATTTAAGTCCATTCCAACAATTAGCATTATTAAGGTAATAAATTAACTTATTCCGTCGATTTTTTAAATTAATTTTCAGTTAGGTCACATATACATATTTATAACAAAACTTACTGTATATTCATTATTTTCATCGCATTTTGACTTCATTTTTTCAGTAAACATAATGGCTAATATATATTAAAACGTAATATAAGATTTCATAATTAAGTCATTTCATTAAATCTTTCAACACATCATATGAGTTTTTTGTTGCTTAAAACACTATAAAACTTCACTAAGATTAATAAACAATGTATTCAAATGGTTAAACAAACGTTCAGTGGTTTAAAAATATTCACTTATTGTCAATTGAATTTATTGTCTAATTGGTTTTGCATTAAATAATTGTGAGCTGCTTTTTATTGTAAAATATTTCATAATAATTTAAAAGTGGAGGATTTTTTTAGTGAAAATTTGTAAATTTTATCTTATAACTAAAAGTTAAAAAAGTTCTTGACAATAAAACATTTTATTATTAATTTCATTAAAATGTACACAATTAATAAAATTAAATAATGGATTTCATAAATGGTTTGATTAATGGTTTATTAACATAAAAAGTTTAATTAGTTAATTTAAATTTAATTGTCAAAATATATGCCAAAATATTGCTATGTATTTTTTTTGCTGACTACTTTAAAATTTGATTGTTGTTTATTTTGAAATCTCAATTACATTTCTTGTTTAAATATTTTTAATATTTAATTTATGCAATTTTTTAAACTTTGGTTTAAACGATGTTAATTGGTTATAGTTTGCTGCCTAGTTTGTTGAAAGTGATTAATTTAATTATTTTTGTTTATTGGTCTATTAAAGTCGATTAAACAGTAATTTATTAATGAAAATGGAAAATGGAGAAGGCATTGTAAAGTGAAATTTTGTTTATTTTAGTTTATTAGATTATAGTTAAAGTGGTTTTCATTTGTGCAGTATTTTAAAAAATAAGTCCTTATGGTTTTTATTTAGCAAATGTTTTAAATTTTTGTTTTATACAATATCAAACTGAACATAATTATCTATAAAGTCTCTAAGTTTAATTTAGAGTTTGAGTTTTTATAATTAAACAGTTCCCATATTAGTTTTATTGCTTAAAAAAATTCAAATGTTTTTACATTTAAGTTTAAAAATCATGAAAAATCTTGTGTGATTAAAAAATTTCATGTAAATGATGAAAGTGTATTTAATTTGCTAATTTGAAATGTTAGTTTAAATGCTAAAATAGATGCCTATGTCTACTGCACCACGGAAAATAGAAAAGACTTCCCACAAATGGTAGCAGAGCATATGGACGATTTTGCAGTAACATTTTGTGAAACCAAATTCTGAAAATTGACATTTTTGCTGTTGAACTTTATTCACTGTATTGAGAAAGAGAGAGTTGACTGTAAGTCTGGACAGACTGGCTCCCACGTTATACTGTTCATAATATTGAATTTTAACCTACGTCGATAATTCATTATTACAATTAAAGAGGGGGAGATGTGGAAATGACTAATTTAAATTGAGAAAAGAGTAATTTCAGTGATTGACAACTGATACGACTACAAGACAAAGAAAGTATTTACTACGATTGAACTGATTGAACTGCTGTACGGGGCAAAGAACATTAAGCCGTATTGCAGCATTTCCCTAATGCAGCAGTTACAACGATTTTGCAACGCCTCAGCTGATTTAAATAATTTGAATAATTATTAAATCAATTCAGCATTTTTTTATCTACTAAAGCCAAAATGTGTAGATTGAAAAGCAACGTTATAGCAACTTTTGAAACGCCTTCAAGAGAAACTTCTTACAACAAGGCTCCTGATATTAAGACTAGTTTTCATCCGTTGATTAAAGAAACTCTTACGTCGCAGAGGAAAAAGCCAATGCCTACGACTATAAGCCAAGCTGATTCTTCTCAACATTTTGATTCTAATTACTACAACGGCAGACATTATGATTATGCGATTAACGACTGTAGCAGCGAACAGCGGCAATTTGTTAACAACAACATTCACCATCTACGAGAAACACTTCTTTTGAACACCGAATCCGGAAGTGATGAACGTTGGATCTTAGACAGTGGTTGCACTAATCATGTTAGTTACGTTAAACCGTGGTTTGAAAACCTTACCAACGTAAAAAGTGATGACGTTTTGACTGCAGATGCCAACAGCAGACTAAAAATCGCGGGTAAAGGTACCATCAACATGAAGACTACATGCATTAGAAACAAACAACCATTTACCACTGAAATTGAACTGACAAATGTCTACTATATTCCCAACTTGAGACGAAATTTGTTATCCGTTTCAACGATTCAAAAGATGGAAAATAGAGTTAATTTCTCGAATGGACAATGTCGCATATTTAATAGGAGAAACCAACTCTTCGCCGTAGCCAACCGAGTCAATGGCCTATACATCCTCGATAGTACTCAGCTGAAACCTATGCTGATGGATGCTGAAACGCCAACCGCCATTCCGCAAAACATCTTGTGGCACCAACGATTTTTTCACGTCAACAGCCAATATGTGAAGTGGACGGCTGAAAAACAACTAGTTAGAGGCATGGAAAACGCCAAACTGCACGACAAAATTTATTGCCAGAGCTGTAAACTTGGAAAAAGTACCAAGAAACTGTGTAGAGCATCGACAGCGACACGATCGAAGTTTCCGCTACAGCTTGTACACTCCGACTTATGTGGACCATTACAAGTTACCGGCCACAGTGGACATCGATACATGCTGACATTTCTGGACGATTACACCAGAAAGACATTTATTTATCTGTTGAAGCAGAAGAGTGAAGTCGCCGATTACATGAAGCAATTTTTGGCGATGGCAGAACAACAAGCTAACCGAAAACTGCAGAACATTCGAACTGATAACGGTCTCGAATATTCTAAACAGGAGTTAAGAACATTTTTCGCAAACCTGGGCATACAACATCAACGTAGTAACGCTTTTACTCCACAAATGAACGGAGCAGCAGAGCGACTCAACAGGAAGATTTTAGACCTTGTGAGAACTTCCTTAAATGCCATGAATGTGCCGAAACACTTCTGGGGAGAAGCCGCACATACAGCCGTATATATCCTCAACCGCTCATATTGCAAAGCGCTAGACGATAAAGTTCCTGAAGAACTGTGGATTTCAGCGAAGCCAAGTGTTAGACACCTTAGAACATTTGGATGCACAGCATACGTGCATATACCTAAGGAGAAGCGCCATAGCAAACTAGACAACCGAGCTGAGATGCATGCTATTGGGATATGCATCAGGCAGAACTAGAGGATATCGCTTATGGGGTTTTACGAGCAAGAAGATAATTTTCTCCAAGCACGTAACTTTCAACGAGTCCTTACCGGCATATGTTCCACAAACGACAACGCAGAACATTGTGTCCTTAGACAGTTTTGATGAGATGATAGACCAGTTAAGTGACATCGCATCTGACCACGAAAGTGCCGATGAGATAGAACCAGATAGTGGAATCGGAAAATCTTTGCATGATACACTACTTGACACGTCAACACAGACCACCACAGAGATGCCGATTGTAAAACAATCTGAAACACCAATTGTGAAACAATCCGAGACACCAATTGTACAACAGCCTGTGGACAACGCACCAAGACGAGGAAGACCATGCAAAATTAAGTTAATTCCGAATCCATACGGTCGCAAAGGAAAACCTAAAGAAACACCAGATTCTTCAGAGCCTCCAGTAGTCGAAGATGACAACGAATGTGAAGTGATTGAATTACTACACACCGACTTGGGAGAGCCGATAACAATTGAAGACGCTTTAAGTTCTATAGAATCTGAGGAATGGCCAAAAGCCATCAATCACGAGCTTGAGACATTAAACAGTCGTGCAACCTGGACAACTCCAGAAGAGATACCTGAAAACACCAAACCAGTAGGTTGTAGATGGGTTTTTAAGCGAAAAACCAATGAACGTGGTGAAGTGACCTGTCACCGCGCTCGACTCGTAGCACAAGGATTTTCACAAACGCATGAAAAGAACTACTTTCACACCTATGCACCAGTGATTAACTTTGTTATACTTAGACTATTGTTTGCGATCGCTTTCTTGTTAAAGTGGAAAACGTGACACGTCAATATAACATGCGCTTACCTCTATGGAAAACTAGAAGAGGAAATATACATGAAAGTACCGACTGGATGCAGCGTTAGTAACAAAAACGCGAACATAGTGAAATTACAAAGACCAATTTATGGACTAAAACAGAGTGGCAGAAATTGGTATGAATGTCTGCACGAAACGCTTACAAATTTGATCTTAACGCGATTGACTGCATGTAATTGTGTTTACAAGTACAAAAATTATGCATACATAGCTGTTTACGTGGATGACTTGACCATTTTTGGCAAAGATGATCAGATCATTGAAAACATCATTTTTGAGTTGGAGAAGCATTTCAACTTGAAAGACCTAGGAAATGCGACTTATATTCTTGGAGTGCAGATACACAACAACAAAGACTCCATCTCCATCTTGCATACCGCTTATATTGAGCAGGTGCTCAAACGTTTCGCCATGACAGACTGTAAGAGGATCCAAACGCCGATGGAGAGCAACAAACACCTTGTAAAGAACAAAAACTTGAGTTCCAGTACTCTCCAAACCATTTACAGGCAAGCCATTGGATGCCTTAGCCAACTCGCTACTCATACACGACCGGATATAATATTCTCAGTGACCAAGTTAGCTCAGTTCAGCACTAATCCAAGCCAAGAACACTGGATCTAGGTCAAAAGAATTTTCCGATACCTTAATGGAACCAAGGACCTGAGGCTGAACTTGACAGCAAGAAACCGGACACTGAAGTTTTATTCCGACGCCGATTGGGCTTCAAATTTCGCAGATCGACATTCGACTACAGGTATTATTGCTTTCTTTGGTGATGTTCCAATTTTGTGGCGTACATTGAAACAACGTTGTATCGCGCTATCGCCCATGGAAGCAGAGTACCTGGCCATGTCCGAGACAGCCAAGGAGATCGTCTGGCTCCAGAACCTGTGCCGAGAACTATTACCAACTACCAACTTTGACACGGTGATGCTAAATTGTGATAACCAAAGTGCCATCCATTTTGCAGAGAACCGAGTTGAGAACCGGCGCAGCAAACACATCGAACTGCGATCTCATTACATACGTGAACTGATCGAGCGAAAGTTAATTAAGTTACATTTTGTGAGTTCTGAAAATAACATTGCTGATATATTTACCAAAGCTTTAACAAAATTGTTGCATGTTAAAATATGTTTAAAATTGTTCTTAAATGCGCACAAATTTTAGAGGCGGGAATTTGTTGGAATTTGATATTGTGCGCATTCCTCATTTGCATTTAACATTGTTAATTATAAGATCCCCTGGCGGACTATGCAACACCTAATCATTGTAATCGTTAATAGCGTTCAGTCATTGTCCAGCCGTCACCTTGTAAACACCTCTCTCCACAAATGTAACAACGTCATAATCATTATTTAATTAACAACGACTTCATTAACGACATTAAACCAAGTAACATTTAAAAGACTGCTTATATTTAATTGTTACTGCACCACGGAAAATAGAAAAGACTTCCCACCCTTAATGAAGTTTTTCTTTGCACTTTTTGTTTAAATTTAGTAAATTCTTGTTTTCTAATTTTTCTTATAACAAAGTTTTACCTGTCTTAAGAAGCTTATGTTTAACTCAACTCTCAACCTTCAACTTTTAAAACAAGTTAAATTCATAACATTTTTTTAATTACTATTATTATTACACTAATTAAACAGTCGTATTAATTAAAATATTTATGTTGACTATTTGCCAAACCTTATTAAGAATTTCAAAGCATGCACATTTGTTTTCTTAATTATTTGTTAATTAACTTAATTTAGCTACAATTTCATAACTTTTATCTTACTAAACTTTTTCTGTTTAAGAGACATAGATACGTTTTGTTTTTATTTGCAACTGAATTTTATGACCATAAAAAATCGTTTTAAAAATTAACTTTTCTCTCTGAAATTTACATCAAATATTGTTGGAAATTTTTTATGACTTTTTAACGGGTGCTTTTGTTGAATAAAGTTTCGTGTTGTGGTTTGTTTTATTAGATTTAAATAAATTTTATTTAAAATGAAAATTTGTTATGTTATCAATGTATTTGTTAAAATAATTAACGAAGAAATTGAAATTGTGGTGCTTTGAAATTCAATATCAATTATTCATTATCACTAATGTTATCAAGTGTTTTATTTTTAATGAAAATCTTATCAGTTTTTTCTTTATAACAATGATGATGATTCACCCAACACATTTTCTTGATAATCAAATTTTTTGTTTTAGTTTATTAAAATATTTTGAAGTTAAAATTGTCTAAACATAAAAATTTAAATTTGTTAATTACCGTAATAGTATGAATACAATTACTAATTTGAGTTTATTAAAACATGTTTTTAATTTGAATTTAATTATCAGAAAAACGTTTTTTTATTAACAAAAATAGTTGTAACTAATTTGTGTCTGACAATTTTTTATTTCATGAAGGGAGGAATTTTTAATGTTGTAAATCTCATTGCAATTAATGAAAAGATTTTTAAATCTTTTATTAGTTTTGGAAATGTTATTAAATCTTTATAAAAAAATTTAGGTTTTATTTTCAGTTTACAATTTTTCCAGTTGCAACATCACTAAATATCTTAATTATTTTTGGCAATTTTTCTTTAATTCAATTAGGAAAATAAATTAGGGAGATGACAAATGTATTGGAGTTTTTTAATTTTGAAATCAGTCATTTGATTTCAGTTGATTTTAAAATTATCTTGTATTTTGATGGCAAAATGTTTGATCATATGAAGTTTTATATATATATTTTTTTAAATGAAAACTTAAAAGTTTGTCTTAGAAATATTTTCAGATTTAGTTAGCTACAAATGCACTTAATTGTCGATTTCTTTGTCTTTCATTGTTTTAATTAAGTAAGTTTTAAATGATTAAATTCTCCAATGGTTTAATTGAAATAGAAATTCACTTTTCATCTCCAAATGTTTAGTCAAATTTTTTGAATTTGTTTTTCTTTTTGATTAAGTAAATAATTTGCTTTTTCTATTTTTTAAAACTTTATTTTAAAGCCATTTTATTACCAAATCAGCAAACAAATTACTCATAATATTAAGCATTTTGTATTTGCTTAGTGTTTTTAATAACTAATTGAACTACATTAATTGCTAAATAACATTCAAATATTTTTTTTTTTGCTCAATGACATTCCTCAATTACTTTGGATACTAAAGTTTCGAGACTGAGTTTTAAGTAATTTTTCATAAATGTGAACATCAATTTTATTTTTATTACATTTAATTCATTGAAACATACTAAATCAACTTTAATTTTTTGATTGATTTTGCTAATGATTTCCAAGGTAAATTTTAACATTAATTATCATTCTTTTTTTGCTAATATTACAATTGATATTTTTCATTAAAAGGCAATTTTTAAATTTATAGTTAAGTTTTTGAACATTAATTGTTAGTCGGTTTTGTAAAGGAAAAATCAATCTTTTTTATATTCTTTGCATTCGTTGGACAATCTTACATACTTTCTGGCAAAAAATTGCAATTTAATTTCTAACTAACAGGATTTTATTGAATTGTGTTTTTCAATAAAAAATATTAGTAACTTCGTTCAACATTGTAAAAAAAACTGTTTTTTATGAATTATTTCAAAGTATAAGTTTATTTTTTGTAGCTTTATTATTGCTGATTCTTCAATTTGATGAATTTATATATTTTCTTCAATTAGTACAATTTAATTCAATTAGTACAATTCAATTCAATTAGTACAATTCAATTCAATTAGTACAATTTAGTTCAATAAGTACAATTTAGTTAAATTAGTACAATTTAGTACAATTAGTTAAATTAGTACAATTTAGTACAATTAGTTCAATTAGTATAATTTAGTACAATTATATTATGGAATTTGCTTGTGTTTAACTGGATTTTGAATTTATTTTCTTTACTAGATTTTGAATTTATTTTCTTTACTGGATTTTGAATTTATTTTGTTTACTGGATTTTGAATTTATTTTCTTTACTGGATTTTGAATTTATTTTCTTTACTAGATTTTGAGTTTATTTTTATTACTGGATTTTGAATTTATTTTGTTTGCTGGATTTTGAATTTATTTTCTTTACTGGATTTTGAATTTATTTTCTTTACTGGACTTTGAATTTATTTTCTTTTCTGGATTTTGAATTTATTTTCTTTCCTGGATTTTGAAGTATAATTTTCAAAACATTTTTGTAAACAACTCTTCCAATTTTGATGGTTTGACTGATCATATGAAACATTTTCAGCGAAATCCACAAATTTATGTATCTAAATTTTGGTTGTTAATTAAATTTTAAATACAATTTCGATTATCAGTTTTATAAACACACTTGAAACTAGTAACCAATTAAATTTTACCAAAACATTATGAACACATTTAGACAATTATTTTTTTTATTGTTTTAAGATTATTTGTTCAATAACTTTCCAATCACAAATGTTTGCAGATTATAAAATCGTTTAAACTGTTGATTGATTGTTGAGTTTTATGTAAATGTTAATCAAGACTTTAATGTAAAACAATTTTAAATTTACTTTGCTATATTTTGTGTTCGTAAACTAATTAATATTAGAATATCTTCGTGGTTGGTTTTCAACTTTTAGTATGGATTTTTAATTTTTAATTTGTTGATTTTAGAAATTGACAAAGCTGCTACATTTGAAATCTGGTTATTTAAAGATTTTGGTTTTTACAATAAGATTACATTTTTTATGTTGGAATTATTTTTTTCCATCCCTGTACATTTCTTTGAACATAATCTTATCATCATTTTAACATTTAAGCATTTGATTTTGGTTTTGGTTTTTAAAAATCTCTAAAATTCATGATTAATTCATTGGAATAAATGTAACATGTAAAATGTTTTACATTTATCAGACTACACATTACTCTGCAATTATTGTTTTTTTTCTTTAATATCAAATTTTGGATGTAATTGTAGACTTTTTCAAACATTTAAAGTATAAATCAGCATTTTTTTGTTTGAAAAAAGTTGTTTATTTTAAAAATTTATAATAAATTTTAATATTTTTTTCTTAGCAAATTAGGAAATAAATTACTTAAGATCAAAACTGTTATTTTTTTTACTAAATTTACAATTTTGTTTGAAAATGTTATTTCATTTTTTCATTGTTTAATTTACAATTTTATCATTCAAATATACTAAATTTCGTAAATTATTTTTATTGACACTGAAATTTAAATTCCATTAATATTATTTATTTCTTGCTTTTTTATTTTCGTGTTTTTGTTTTAGAAAATAGAATTACTGTACATATAATCTAAATATTAAGTTTAAAATACTTTTAGAGGAATGAGTGTTAATGTCATGAATTTTAATTTTGAATTTATTTATTTGGGATAATTTTGATTTGTTAAAGTTGATAATACGGTTGAGAATTTCAGTGCCTTATTTAGTCATTTTTTAGTTATCATAACTATTTGTCAATTACTATTTTGATTATCATTTTTATAAATACACTTGAGATTAATAACCAGTTAAATTTCCTTGTTTCATCAAAACTTTATCAACACAATTGGACAATAAATTGATTAATGTTTTAAGATTATTTGCTCAAGAAAATTCCAAGAAGAAATGCTTTCAGAATTTAAAATCATCTAAACATTTCCTTAATTGGATGTCGAGTTTCATTTAAATTTTAATCAATACTTTAATGTGAAGCCAATTTTAATTTAATTTGCTATATTTTCAGTTTGTAAAGTAATTACATGCATTAATTATATTACATTAGATTATGGTCGTGGTTGTTCTTCAATTTTTAGTATGAAATGGTTTTTATATTTTGGATACATTTTGAATGCTGGAAATATTTTGTTTTGTTCATGTACATTTCTTGATCATAATTTTCTCATATTTTAACCATTTGATTTTGAATTTAAAAATTTCTGAGTTTGATAATTAATTCACATAGTTTGTTTTTAACATTCATCATTTTAAACATTGCTCTGTAAATATTTTTATCAATTTTTTCGTTAATTTTTAGTTTTGAATGTTTTTTAGACTTTTTCAGAGTTTAAGTAAAATTCATTGCTATGCTTAGCCCTACTTAGCTTTGCTTGAAAAGAAAACATTATTACCACTTTTAATTATAAAATAAATTATTTAAGATAAAAATTGGTTTTCCAATACTTTACTAAAGTTATAATTGTATTAGAAAATTTGAAAAATGTTTGTTTTATTGTTTAATTCATTATTTTTATTGACACTGGAATTGAAATTCCATTATTATAATCCATATATAGGTTTAATATCTAAATAAATATATTTATAAACTAAATATTAAGTTTAAAATAATTTTAATGTTAATTTGAAATGAATTTGTGTTGATGTTCTGAATTTTAATTTTAAATTCAATAAATTGGGATGATGACGCTGTTGAAGTTGATAATATTGTCAAAAATTGGGGTAGCTCATTTAGTTATTTATTAGTTGTCATTAATTTTTAATCAATTTAATTAAATTTTGATTTTTCTTTTGGCACATTATATACTAATCAAATCACTGTTATTTAATTAATTTCTACTGTTTTACTGGTTTCCTAATGGCATAAAATAATTAAAGTCACTTACTTACTGTATTACCAAATTTTTACTAGATAAATTCATCTACTTATAACTTTCCTAAAGTGTTTTGTAATTGGTTGAAAAACATTGTTTTTTTTATCATTAACATATAATATTTGTATCATGAACTTCATTCAACATTATAAAAAAAACTTTTTTAATTAAAATATTTCAAAGTGTGAGTTAGTTTCTTTTTTTGATGCTTTCAATATTCCTGATTTTTCAATTTGAGGAATTTACATATTTGTTTTTTGATTTAGTACAATTTTTTTCTAAAATTTGCATGTGTTTAATTGGATTTTGAATTATTGTTTTAAAGACATTTTTGTAAACACTTTCATTTTTCATGATTTCACTGATCATAAAGGACATTTTTCATCAAAATTAAAATCATTTTCTGTATTTAATTTTTTTGGTTGTTAATTAAATTAAGTACTATTTTAATTATCAACTTGGGTTGTGGTCGTATAAGTGGTAGTTGATGTTAATGAGAAACATTAATTTAAAACATCAGTTGTTGGTTCAATAAATTTAATATGAAATTTATTTAAGTGGTTGCATTGTGTTATTTTATTTAAAAATATTCTAAATTATCGAATTTTCTAAATCACAGAATTCTGGATTCTCAGGAGTCTCAGAGACTAAATATTTAAAAGGGGCAACTGACTCATTAGCACATTATTTGCAATCATAATAAAATTCGTTATGTTAATGTGAAGCCATTTTAAATTTAATTTGCTATATTTTTAGTTTGTAAATTAATTATATGTACTAATAATATTAGATTATTGTCGAGGCTTTTCTTCAATTTTTAGTTTTGATTTCTAATTTTGGATTTGTTGAGTTTATAAATTGGGGAAATTGCCACTTTTATATTTGGTTGTTTATAGATTTTGGATTTTATATTTTGTTTATTTCGTGTACATTTCCTGAAACATAATATATTCATATTGTAAGTAATTAGTTTTGGTTAAAAAAGTTTCTAAAATTCATGATTTATTGGAATAAAGGCAACATTAAATGAGCATTTGTAATACATTTTTGTTTATTTACATTTATCAGATTACTCTCAGATTAAGATTTCTTTCAAGTATTTTAAAGTAAAAATCAGCACTGTTTTTCTTGAAAAAAGTGGTTTATTTCAAAATTTTATTATCAATTTCAATGTAGTATTTTTTCTTTGCAAATTAGGAAATAAATTACTTGAAATGAAAATTGGTTTTCCATTACTTTACTACTGTTATAATTTTATTAAAATGTGTTGGCCAGTTAATGTGTTATTGTTTAATTAATGATTTTATCACTCAACTGTATTTTAAATTTCGTAAACTTTTTTGTTGGCACTGAATTTTCAATTCCATTATTATTATCCATTTATATGTTTACTTATTTTAATTTTCTTTAAAAAAAAATAAAGATATTAACTAAATTAAGTTTAAAATACTTTTAATGTTAATTTGAAATGGATGTGTTTTAATGTCCTGAATTTTAGTTTTGAATTTCATTAATTCTGATGAGGACTTTGTTAAAGTTGATAATACTGTTGAGAATTGTGGTGCCTTATTTAGTAATCTTTTTTAGTAATTTTTAATGAATTTAATTAAATCTTGATTGTCTTACTGAGTTGCCCTTAAATATCAAATCTTTAATGCATTAGTTTTAATGAAATTTTCTTTCTTTGACAAATTCAATCACTCAATTATTTAATTTCTACTATGGTTTCTAGTTTTCGTAATCCCTTTGAGTAATTAAAGTTACTTATTTGAAGTATTACAAAATTTTCAAGTTAAATTCATCTACTTATAATTTTCCTAAACCGTTTTTTTAGAGCTTATTTTTTAAACAATACTTTTTAAGTTTTAATTAGTTGCTTTCACCTTAATTCTTTCAAAAGATTTCATCATGTATTTGCTGTTAGTATTTTTAATGTAAAATGTCTACTTTTAAATTTTTTTTAGTTTAAATCAAGCAAATGAGTTACTTGCAAAAAGAGCTACTTTAGTTTTTGATTTTTCCTTAACTGTTATTTGAATGTGTTTAAAAATCTTAATCTCACATATACATTTAAAAATAAGTTGAAATTGTTAAATTCAGATTTTGTTAAACTTTAATTTTAATTACATTTTTCTGGCATTTAATTAGTTTTTGTTTTAAAATTTTTTTGATTGCAGAATGTAGTTACATTTAATCTACTTATAACTTTTCTAAGCTGTTTTGTAATTGGTTGAAAAATATTGCATTTTACCAGCTTATTTTTGTAGCAATATTTTTAAGTTTTAATTAGATGCGTTCACATTAATTGCATAATAGTTGATATTTGTATTTTTAAGGTTAAATGTCTACTTTTAAATTTATTTAGGCTAATCAAGGGAGCCAGATACTTAATTAACTTGTATAATTTTACTATTTAGTTGTTCGCTTATTATTAGCTGTTATTTAATTAAAAATTAATGAAAAATAATCAATTGCATTTTGGTGAAATTAAAGTTAACCATTTGTTAAACTTTTGATTTAAATTTCTTTCTAATTTTTCTATTAATTATATTTTAGTTTAAGTTAATTAACTTTGATTATGTTATCTCAAACGTTTTTGATTTGATAATTGCCATATTTTATTACATAATTGAACTGCTTTAAGCTTTTAATTTCTGATTTTACAATTTGATTTTTCTGATACTAAATTTTTTCAATTAGATTAATAATTAGGATTGTATTTTTTACGATTTGGTTTAATTTTAATAAGTATTGTGAACTGGACTTTATAATGCAAATTTAAGTGAAAATGTTTAAAAATCTTGCTGTTTTTTTTCATTTTTAATTAACTTGAAAAATGTTTTTTTTATCAATTATTTAATCAATTTTGTTAAATGAATTAATTTTTCTTCAAAATTAAGCTCAGTTTTACTGTATTAATTTTAATAATCAATATTTTCGATGATTTCAATCAATTTTAAACTTATTATTTAATCAGTGTTATACCTAAAAGTGATCAGATCACTGTAGTTAGTGGCACCTCTAGTGGTAAACTATAAAAGTTCATTTGATGTTGTTGAGTAAAGTTCATTGAATTTCATAATAATTTCACAAAATATTTGTTTTGTTGCTAAATCAGTTTTCACCAAAGAAATGAAAATAATTTCAAAACTAAAATGACTTATTTTTTTTGGAAATTGTTTTGTTTCATGTACCTTTTTTAATTTTCTTTCAAATTGATTGGAAAAGTTGAAAAACCAATTATAATTTACATATTTTACATAAAAATATTTGAAAGTATATTTTCGTTTATTAAATTGATAACTTGGATTTTCATATCGTTGGGTAATCTTGCATTACAATTACATTGATTAACTTAATTGTTTGATTTAATTATCTTGTTAAATTTGCAGTAAACATTATTATATACGAGTATTTCTATTTTATACCATTTTGTTTTTATTTGAAACCGTAAATTTCTTCTCAAGTGGAAAATAACATTTTAGCTTAACTTTTATTTCTCATTAAAAATAATTATCAAAATGAGTAAAATTAATTATTTAACCATTTCTTGTAATTTAGCTATATTTTTAAATTTTTAAAAATAACTTATCAATGTAGTTCATTTTCTCTCTCATTGATTCTGTTGATTGATTTATTGAATCTGTTTTAATTATTTAAACAATTAGTTATAACATTTGTGTTTTTCCATTGAAATGCATTTAACTTTTTTACGAATTTAACTAACTTTTTTTCAAAAAAAACTTGCAATTACCAGTTTTTTTACGAGTAGTGTAATTTCGGTAATGTTTTTGACTTTTTGTGTCTGATTTTTGGTAATTTAAGATTTAACTGATTACATAAACTGCATAAAATGACAGTGATAATTAACAACAAATTGAATTTTTAATCTCATTGAAATCTATTTTTAATTTCTTTAACAAATAACGAACATTTCTTTTTGCATTTTTTTCTTAATTTTTTTTTATCTTTACAAAACATTACTTACGCTATAAAATACTGATTTAAAAATTATTTACAACATTTAAATGAAAAAAATAATGCATTTAATTTTAAAATATTCTGTCTTCATTTTTTGATTGAGATTGCATTTGTAAAACTGTCAAGTTTAATTTTCTTCAAATTAGCATTAATTAAAATCTTGTTAATTAACATAATTATGTTCATTATATTCTGTATCATGTTAAAAATGCCAATGTTTTTCTTTAATTATTTTTACTTCATTTTCATAAACAATTTTATTTGAAACAATTATTGGGGGATTGACAATATTATGGGTTAAACTTTCTAAGTTTTACAATCAAATTGAACTATTCAACAATTCTAATCTTTATAATCAACTTTTTTTAATCTTTATAATCAACTTTTTTTAATCTTTATAATCAACTTTTTTTTAAAGTTTTGTGATTGTAGTTTTCAGTCAGAAATGTTTAGAGAAAAATATTCAGCATAATTGATTATTTCTGGGTTAATGAAGTTTTATTTTTTGGTATTTTGGTTTTAATTTTCATCTTTCTGTTTTATTTATTAAAAGTAATTATTTTATAATTTTACATAGATTTGATATAAAAATGAAATTAGTTTCACTATTAATAATGTTAATCATTTGTTTAAGCAGCTACATTTACAACAAGTTGAATTATAATGTATTAATTGATTTAATTGGTTTTAATGTACAATACTGTAAATAATGGCAAGTTGTGAATTTATTTGTTGAATATCCAGCAAAAAAGAAACTATTTTTTAAACTTAACCATAAACAACTTGTTTCTTTTATTTGACATCTTGTTTTGTTCAGAAAGAAGACTACTTTCTTACTGTAATCTTGCCCTTTTTATATACACGATTGGGGGGTTAACACAATACATTATTTGCATATTAACAAATCATAATGCTATTACACAATACAAAGTTCATCTTAAAACAATACTCTAATTTAAACTTTGAATACTAGTAATTAATTCATCAACTAATGATGACCAAAATACAACAAAATTAATCATTTAAAAATAAATCATTTCATTTGGTTTATTAAATCAATTCTAATTTTAACTGGAAACTATTTGTTAACCTTAAATTTATTAACCATTAAAACGTCTAATTTGAATTTAATTATAAGTTTTAGTTTCTTAATTAATGTGTTATTAATGCATTTTTACATTTACTTTAATAAATCATTTGACCATTGCATCAATGAAGTAAATTCCTATTGTTTTTGTTATATATTTTTTCATCAAGCACATTTTCAGTTCACTGATTATTTTATTTTAATTTATTGATTAATTAAATTTAATTAAACAATCATACATTTTAGCTCAAAATAAAAGTAAATTTAAGCTATGAAGTTTTAAGTTTGTGTTTTCTTTTGATTTTGTTTTCATTTACATAAGAATTTCACATGTTTCTTACTAAAAATATTTTTATTTTTAACTATGACAATCTAAAGATAATTAACTGTAAAGATCATTAATTGTTTTGTGTTTAATTATAAAAAATGTAGAAATGTAAAAATTAGATCTGATATTAATTTTATTACAAGTACCACAAAAGCCAAGTTTTCATTAGAAAACGAAAATAGCTGTCCAGATGATTTTTTTAATTAAAATTATAAAGGAAATTATTAAATGTTAAACAAAAAAATTTTATTTAATTGTAAAGAAAAAGAAATTGTTACCATTATCTCAAATCTGTTATTTTTCAATCTATTTGTTTTATATTGAGTGAAAGCTGATGTTAATTTGTGATTCTTTGATCTTAATTTTGTTTTTCGGCATCTGAGAAAGGACACTAAAAACAATTAAGTTTTCATCAAGAATTTCCTTGTTAAAAGAAATTAAAATGTTTGAAGAATAAACACTCAAATTAATTTTAACATTAAGAGATTCCAATAATGTCATTTTTTCTGAATATTTTTTGAACAAATCTATTTTTTGTTATTAAGTTTTAGCATCAATTAATAGCATAAAATTACTTTTTAGTTTTAAAATTTCCAAAATTACTTTCTTACTAACTTAAAGATATTAAAATTTGTGCATAGTAAAGTGTAAACTACTTTTAGTATGCATATTTATCAGGCTTTGAACGGTGAATGTTTACGAATAAAAATTGTTTGGTTGGTGTCAATGGTTTTAAAGACTATTATCTTTATATTTGCCAGTTAATAGTTTTAAGGTTTTAGCATCACTAGTGATAAATTTTGCTTTTTTTGTGCTAATTTGTATTGTCTTGGTTTTTGTTACATAATTAACCGTCAATTAACTAAGTAATCAGTTTTTTAAAATTCCAATTTAAATGATTTATACTTATTTTAGTTTTTTTTAGTTTAGTGAAATTGAACCTTTGAAAAGGCATTGGCAATACCAAAAACTAAATTTACTTTTTTAATGAATTTTTATTTATATACTGTAGAAACTCATTTAGTTTAATGTTTAAGTGGGTTTGGTTCTTTGCTGTGTGGAGATTTTGTTTTTAAGAATTGACTCTTTTCTCTGGTTAATTTAATTTAATTTGCTTACCTTTTACACTGAACAATTATTTTAGAATTTGTTTACTAACATTTATTTAAAGAAAACTTATTAAACAAAGTTTCAATTGTCTTTAAATGACATTGAAGTTTTAAAACATGTTATCAATGAGTTAGTTTATGATTCTCTGTCTTTTTAGTTTTTTAATTATTATTAATTAACAATACAGAATGATTTGATATGATGTATAATCACTATATTGACATTGAAAGACAATTTTAATGATTAATCACATTTAATTAACTCACAAAAGGATATTTGTATTTTGTAAATTTTAAATTAGTGTTAAAAAACAGTGTTAATTAAAATGAAATTGAAATAAAATACTCAATTATAAAACTTCAAATTACTCAAAATAATACTTTTTTTTGTTTTTGCAACTTCGCCAATCCACACTGTTTCTTTTTATAGTTAAAAAACATTGAAATTTTAATTTAATTTAAACAAATAATTGATGAAATACAATTAATTGAACAAATTGATTTTTTGAACATAAAATTTATTACTTAATGATTTTCTAATTTAAACTCGTAAATGTAATTAAACTTAAAATACATTTATCATTTTTCTAATGTGATTTTAATTTCTTTTGATTAGGTTTTATTAATTTTTCAATTTATTTACTTTTAAATTATCTTAATCAGATGCCACTTTTCCATTGATTATTAATTTTATTTAATTTTAATCACAAGCCAGAGTTGATTGATATTTAATTCCAATTTAACATTTTCTTATTTTTTCAAGATATCTTGTGCTTAAAATCAAGAAATATTTAATTACAATTTTCTCATTATGTTTTATAAAAAATAATTAACTTTTTAAATTAATTTAATTCAAACTTAAATAATTGATTAATTACAGTTAATTGAATTTACAATTTATTACTTAATGATTTTCTAAATTAACTCTTAAACTTAATTAAACTTAAAATACGTTTATCAATTTTGTAATGGGAATTTAGTGTGATTTTGATTTTAATTTGTTTTGATTAAGTTTTATTAACTTTTTTGAGTTTTTTGTCTTTAAATTATCTTAATCAGGTATCACTTTTCCATTGATTAGCCAGAATTTTTAAGTATTTTATTGCCATTCAACATTTTCTTATTTATTCAAAATATCTTTTGATTAATCAAGCAAAATTTAATTATAATTTTCTGATATAGAAAATAATTAACTAATCAACTCATTTAAGTTTAACTTGCATTTTGATTTTAATAAATTGTTGTAGTCATCCAAGTCTCTGTTGTGAACAAAATTGCATTGAATTAATGTTATCACTAATTATTAATTAACAAAATGTCTTTAATTTTCTTAGTAATTTTTTAAAAATATATTTTAATTGAATTGAATATTTAATTTTATTTAATGATTGTTCCTAATTGTTTTTCATCTTCTGTGAGTTGCCTTATTTAACTAATTAAGTGGTAATTAAGAATTACTTTTGATTTTGCTATTGATTATCTACTAAATAAACTTTGTATCTTGTTAATGTCCACTTCATCTAACTGAAAATTGGTTTTCTTTTTGAATTTGGTTTTAATAAACTTCAAAATATCTTTAAAAATATATTGGAAGTTTAGTAACAAGTAATTTTTATGTTAAGAAGAAATTGGAAAGTGTTTCAAATTAAATTAGAATTTTTTTATGTGTTTAATTAGTCAAAACAAAATATTGAATACAAATTTTAAATG
Organism: Helicorthomorpha holstii; assembly: GCA_013389785.1. Taxonomy (NCBI): domain Eukaryota; kingdom Metazoa; phylum Arthropoda; class Diplopoda; order Polydesmida; family Paradoxosomatidae; genus Helicorthomorpha; species Helicorthomorpha holstii. The sequence goes on along the minus strand of JAAFCF010007128.1, from coordinate 50,959 downwards.
GTTTTAAGTTTTTTAAATATTTTTATGGTTTTTATTTGGTCATTAATCGTTTTAACTGATGGCATTTTGTTATTTTATACAGCAAATTCGTTAGAAAGGAATTACAATTTTATATCAAATAATTAGTTTAATTTAAAATAATTAGTTGAAAATTATTGTTTAATAAAGAAATCGTAGTCGTATTTTTGTCAAGAATAGATAAGTTATCTATATATATAAAAATGAAATGACATGTTTGTGTGTGTTCTTTATGCCTGACTAAACCGCTCATCCGATTGCCATGAAACTTTAGGACGTTGTTAAGTACACTCCCAAAATCATTTTGCTGAACAAAAAACATTAAATATTGTTATATTTTTTTTAATAATGCTTTTTTAAATAAATGTGGTGTTCACAAGACAGAGCGTGATAAGCATAAATTAGCGCCATCTTTTGAGCTAACGATAAAACTAATATTTTAAATGACCCCAATAGAATAGAATGCGCACAATTTGAAGATTAACGGTTTTTTTAATTAACGGGAACGGGACGGACGGGAAAGTGACAAACGGGAAAGAGACAAACAGGAATGGGACAAACGAGAACGGGACGGACGGGAAAGAGACAAACGGGAACGGGACAAACGGCAAAGGGACGGACGGGAAAGAGACAAACGGGAACGGGACGGACGGGAAAGAGACAAACGGGAACGGGACAAACGGGAAAGGGACAAACGGGAAAGGGACAAACGGGAAAGGGACGGACGGGAAAGAGACACACGGGAAAGGGACAAGCGGGAACGGGTGGACTTCATAATCTTCGCAGCAACGCGCGGACGGGTACAGCTAGTTTCAAATAAATGTTAGTTATTTAATTTGACTTGAGTTATTTAACTGATGAATTTTTGTTCATCAGGACTTGCAGTTTTCAAGACAAGGAATTGTGAAGGATCATTGGAATCTGTAAATCAGCTGATTGTGGTAAGTAGTTAAGGCTCGAGTTCCGCCGGGCCAATCAGCATTCCCCCTTTCA
>JAAFCF010007127.1:57760-78377 GCA_013389785.1 Helicorthomorpha holstii | reverse complement strand
AATAGATGGCGCTGAGAAAAGGGCCTACACCATCAATGTATAGTTGTCTGCCCTTCACTTGTATTCTTGTAACAATTATAGTAAGTTTTATCATTAACCTTTCTGATTAAGTATTGAATTTAAATATAAATAATTGAAACTTCTTTTATTTTAATTGTAAATCATATTCTAAGTAAGCTAAATAGGTGTTTCCTGTTTACTGCAGTGAGTTATATTCAACAATTGTTTTTGATTTAAAATCGACATTATAAGCTTTTGCATGCAGTAGAATGCTTGCCTGTATATACGATTTCATCATCCTATTCATAGTTAATCTGACTGGGTTGGATTAATTAAATGAACAAAATAATCACCACAAAGGTTATGGGCCCAGGACCTATAGCTTAATTGGATAAATATTTGCCCAGATTTTGTGATTCTGGATGAGAAATCAGCTAGTGAATTGTGAGAAGCTTTAGGACACCGTCTGTAGGACTAACTCTTCAATTTGAGCAAACAAAGGGCCTTAGTGTGCTACTTTGAAATTGCCGGTTTTGCAACTTTGAGACATTGTTTGCTGAGTCAAATTAAACTTTTCATCGATAGTCAATAAAGATGTTTATTTTGCGGGTGCAAAATAAAGAGAGAAGTGTGTGATTCTGGTTTTGAACTGGACAAACGGTTTGTGGCTTATCAGCTGATAAGGTCACTGCCCCCTGATTACTCCAAAATTTGTGCAACTCTTCACCAACTTCCTAGAGAGGACGTTGCTGTGGAAAAAGTGGTGCAGACATTGACTGTTGAGGACAGTAGAGTCCAGTACTCACTTGCACCCACCAATAATGGTTACAACAATGGAAATCATTCTTTAATGGCTACTGACGGAATTAAAAAGTTCCCAACAAAAAGAAAGGTAAGAAAAATGTTTCCTCTAGTAAAAATACTGGTGGGAGCTGCAAAGTCAGAGAATACAAATAAAGGCAAGACTGCTCAGAAAAAAAATACTGAAGTCGTTTGCTATAGATGTGGGGTAAATGGTCATTTTACCCAAGATTGCATACAGCCTTATTCTAATTTCTCTGACAATGCTGGTCTTTCCAATGGCAACTGTGGGTTTATGGCTTTTGAGCAACTCAATGGTAATTTTGGGGATAAGTTATCAGAATCAGTGCTTTAGACAAATGCACTGAAGAGTTGTTTGACTGGGTCATAGATAGTGGGGCCACATGCCATTTTTGCAAGCATCTAGAGTGGTTTAGTACGTATACAGAACAGCCAAGTGTTGGAAATACTACTGGTGAGAGAGGGTCCCTCAATATCCGCGGTCATGGCAACATAGTGTTGGATATTAATGGTCATGAAGTGACTTTATTTGATGTTCATTATGCACCAGATTCTCGAGTGAATTTCATTATTTGTGCTAGAATAGACAGAAAAGGTCTTAAACAAGTAACTCAGAATGGTGTTTTCTCAGTTATTGACAATTGTGGCAATACTATTTTAAATGCAAAATTAAATGAAAGTAATTTTTACGTCTTAAATGCAGCTCCCATAATTTGCGAGAGCGCCAATATGGTGGATACTGCCTATAAAGTAGTGGACTTGGAAATGCTTCATCGTCGATTGGGGCATTCAAGTGTTACGGTGCTCAAGAAAATGATTGCTGATAAATCCGTTGATGAAATTAGGGACATTCATGACAAAGATCTTCGATTTGGCGACATTTGTGTACGGGCTAAGGCCACTAGTGCAAAAGCACTCAGTATTAGAAGTAAACAAAGTTCCAAAATACTAGTCTTAGTGCATATTGACTGTTGGGGGCCAGCTCCATTGGACGGGCTAAATGGAAAATGTTATTTTGTTACTTTTGTTGATGATTGCAGTCATCATGTGCGAGTGTTTGTTGTGAATTTGAAGTCTGATTGCTTTGAAACAATCAGAAATTTCATACGGTATACTGAAAGATCAACTGAAAACAAAATAAAGGCCATTAGAACGGATAATGGACTTGAATTTTGTAATCAGGAGGTGTCAAGATTGTTAACCAGTGCTGGAATTAAACATCAACGTACAAATACTTACTCCCCCAAGCAAAATGGTGTAGCTGAACGGTACTACCACACCATGGGAGAGAAAATACGCACACTAATTTTTGATAGTGGTCTGGAGACTAAATTTTGGCAAGAAGCAGCATTAACCGCATGATATTTATATAACAGAACTGGTCACAAAAAATTGGATGGGCGATTGCCAATGGAGGTTTTGACTGGATCCTGTTGCATTTTGATTTCATTAATCGTCGTATTTGTTATTCATTTTGTCACAGTTGCCATTCCATTGATGGTTTATCATTTGTCATTTAGCTCATAAAGAGCAATCATTTGTTATGAATATGTGTATTAATGTGTTTTACTATTTCAGACATTGCTTGATCTCAATTCTGACTTAGAATTGTGTACATTTGGACAAAATAGTGAGACATGAATTTAGATGTAACTTAAACTCTAAATAATACGGGCAATATTGATCCCAATCACCTCTATCTTTTGCTGTGCCAATAATCTAATATAATTGAATATGTAATTAAAGTTAAATTTATTTATTGCAATTGATTTATGTTAAATTTGTTGAATTGCATTAGATTTTATTGCAGAAAGCATGCTAACCACATGGTAATGGCCTGCTCTATGCAGTTTAGAATAATCGATTATCGATAATCGATTATATCGATAGTATATCGAGTTTTACATGCTCCCCTATGGACGCATATAATCGAGACATTAGAAGTCTCCAAAATGTCATTCATAATTGTAGAATATCATTTTCATTAGTATATTCTTGTTCAATATAATTTTCTCTTCTTATTGATCTTACATTTTTTTCTAGCTTAATTATTAAAGTAATTATGACGTTTTTAGTAATCTGGACATTGGCTAAGCAACTACAGATACGTTAATATGCGTTTTGAATTAGAATTAACTTTTAAGCCTTTTCTAGTTTAATTAATTCCTGTTATTAATTAAACATATTTAAGCATTCATTATTTAGTCCAGCAATTGGTTATAGACCTTTTATTTGTTTTCAATGTTTTAGGTCACTCTGTTTCCCTCAAATACATGCGTTACCCAGAAAAGGTGATTCATGTAGCTTCAGCATGTTAACCTTAAGTTAATATGCAAATTGTTTGTTGAATCTCATTTAATAAAGATCTAATAATCTTTAAATTGTCATTACATTGAGAATTAGTAGCATACTAATTATAATTAATGCGAATGTAATATCCCAGCGGGGATAATGATTCAAATCACATTTTGCAAACGCCACAATACGCATACATGTACTTTGGATTTTTCATTTGCTGTGTGTCTTTCTTACAATAAAGACCTACTGATTTTAGATCCATAATTGATTGGTTTACAGTTTATTATAATGATTTAATTTAATCTCATGCGGAGAATTTATTAATCTACAGCATAATAATAAGTAACTAAGTTTGGAGCAGAAATTAGTAGTGCGAATCATTTTTAAGTTAGTAATAACGTTAATTTCAATTGATAAAGGCTAATTGAGTTGAAAATTTCTGCTTATTGGAGTTTGCAGGAATTTCCTTTGTTTGCTAAGATTTGTGCAATATCAGAGTAGCTAACTGATTAATGCATATTGAATAGTAATTGCATAGGTGATTCATAGTGTAGAACAAAACACTCCAACAGATCCAAGCCCAGTGTCAATCATTTGGATTTGTTTGGATGTGAAGCTTAGGTATTTGTGCCTAGTGAAAAGCGCAAAAAGCTAGAATCCAAATCTATTAAGGGGTTAATGGTTGGATACACATATGACACTGTGGGGTATAGAGTGTATATCAAATCCATTGGTAAAATCATCAAATCGATAAGTGTTCAATTTAATGAAGTGCCCAAACTGGGGGAATTAGTGAAAAGTGTTTCAAAATATCCCACTGCTGAAATTGTGGTTGATGATCCAAAATGCAGTGTTGACAATAACAATTCTAATAAGAAGACTCCTTTTAGAATTTTCATGATTCCAGTGATTCAGATGATGATGACAACATGAATGATGATGCGGAGGTTGTTGAACCAGCTCACAGTGCAGTCGATAGTGGTATTAGTACCATGTCAGGAACCGGAAGTGCCACAAAATCTACACCAGTAAAAAGAGTTGGTATTACTCCAATTAAATTGAGATTCCAACAGGTGCAGAGCTCATCAGGGACATCATCTACAAGTTCATCTAATTAGGAGATTATTGCTGTTGACAATGCCCTCAAGCCAAGCTGAACACGTTCAGGGAAGAACAGGCCATCGACCAAGGTGCAGTTCCAATTGGAAAATATAGAAGAGGAGCTGTATGAACTGCCGATGCCAGCCCCACACGTTCCAGGACACTTTAAAATGTCAGGTGGCAAAGCCATACCCATCTGGGATGAGAGGTATGCCAATAGTAGCACTGAATCAAGCCAGGGGTCATCACCTGAACATTTTCATATAAAATACATGCAAATCGACAAATGTTTAGTGACACAGGACCATTTTCCGTGACCCTCTGCACAGCATTTTGCCTCCAGGAAAGTAAAGCGCCATCTGTTGATTAAAACAATAAACAAAATTCATGTGTTGTTCTAATGCAGCTGGCATGCGTATGTGTACTCGAGACTGCTGTTGTTTCGAGGTTCCAATCCCAGCCACCAAACTTCTATGTAGAGGGGTTGCGGAAATTGGTTAAACGTTATCAAAAATGTGTTACCCAGAATGGTGACCATGTACAAAAGTTAATTATTGTTGCCACACATCAAAATTGACATTAACCATTTAAAACTGTTAAAAAATGACAATTATTTGATGTTTAACTTCCTCGGAGGCAAAAGTCTGTGCAGAGGGTCACGGAAAATGGTCCTGTGTCACCAAAAATGCGTCGATTGACATGTATTTTATATTTAAATGTTCAGGAGACGTCAATCTATCGAATGCTGTTAACCAAACTGTATTTTTGTGCGTAATTTAATTTTTATAATAAAACGGACCTTAGTTTTTGAATAACCCTCGTATCTTCAACTTGCATTTTGCCATTACAAAATGCAATTAATCACTTTTATGAATGCTTTGCATGCGTTTAAAACTCATTTTGACATGATATTTTGAAAAGGTTTGGTGTTCAAAACGATAGAAAAACCATGATTTTTCCCATAGACTTCCATTCTTTTCTGGCTTTAAACTCAGCCCTAGGAAACCTGATAATTTAACTTTAAGAAATCAATGTAAATGCATGCTTGGACATCATCTCTACGTTAGTAGATATGATGTCCAAGCATGCATTTTGCCATACGAGGCTTACGAAGCTCTTAAATCTAACTTTTGCAAAATTGCAAAAGTATGTGTCTGGACGCAATTCCTTCAGGAGTTGATAAAACAATCTTCAACTTGCATTTTGCCATTACAAAATGCAATTAATCACATTTACACATGCTTCTCATGCGTTTAAAACACATTTTAACATGATATTTTGAAACATTTTGGTGTTCAAAACAATAGAAAATCCATGATTTTTCCCTTAGAGTTCCATGCTTTTCTGGTTTTAAGCTCAGTCCTATGAAACCTGATAATTTATAAGTTTAAGAAATCAATGTAAATGCATGTTTGAACATCATCTCTACATTAGTAGAGATGATGTCCAAACATGCATTTTGCCATACGAGGCTTACGAAGCTCGTCAATCTAGCTTTTGAAAAATTGTGTGTCTGGACGTAATTCCTTCAGGAGTTGATAAAACATTCCTTAACTTGCATTTTGCCATTACAAAATGCAAGTAATCACTTTTACGAAAATCCATGATTTTTCCAATAGAAGTAGTTATAGTACACTATGTCAAACGAATCACAGAGCTCCATGCCTCCTCTTTTTTTTATTTCAACCAATCACAGAGCAGTATTTCCAAAAGGGGTGGGGCTTAGGGATACATGGATGAAGCCTATTTGACACACTTCCCCATGTTAAAGTCCCATAGTGACATCACACCACCTTCCCTGCATTCATCATTTTACACACTTTGTCAATGAGACCTTGACAATTAGTCACCTGTTCCACCCACTAAACGTCAATTTACACCTCTTTCACCCCCTAAACTTTGATTTAACGTCAATTTACACTACTTTCACCTCCTAAACTTCGATTTTACCTTGAAAAATGTGACATTTGATACGCTTTTCTGCATGTTTTACTCCATTTTTAATGAAATTTGACTCCTTTGGATAGCTTCATATACCTCAAAAGTTCTTTTAACCACGCTTTTTTTAAATTCTTTAATTGTTCACGCCCCATTCTATTTAGTTCAACCTACACTTTATGTAGTTACGCCTACAAATGGCAACTCCTACCGGCAGGTTACACCCCAAAAATGTATTTTACATTTTCAAGTCAAAAGTAAAGGGAGGAGTTACAAAATGCAAAATACTTTTTTCAGCAAAAAAGTTTTTATTTCATTAATTGTTTTTGTGTGGGTTTGCTGGTTGGTTACAGCTATCTTGTTATTATTAAAATTTAAATTAAGCAACTATCTTAATGGCTTGGGTAAAGTTGATGGAGTGGGAGTATGATAGTTTGAATTATTTAAATGGAAATTTATTTGCTTTACCCAAAGCTGGTAAAGTATGTATACCCATGCAAAACACCTTGTGTTTTACTCCTATGATGTTAAAATTCCAGGTGGAAACTCATCAGCGTTTGTTTAATTATTTCAAATCAGAACCCAGCAGGACGGGTCATTGTAATCGAATGCAGGGAATGGCTCATGGAGATTGTTTTATATATTGGTTAATCATGAGTGGGTGTATTACACCAGGCCAGATGGTAGATTATATCATGGACCTTGTGAGGTTATTCATGTGTCAGATTCTAGCCAAACCAGGGTTATTTTTGTTACTAAAAAGAATCCTATCATTTATCCACGCATGTGCCTGGTTGAAGACAAATTATTGGCCTTGGAAAAAAGTAATGATAACAATATGGAAGCGAGATTGATATCTTTGTGCAATGGCAAAATACAAAAAAATTCAACTTTCAAGGCCATTTACTACCCAAAAAGTTAATTGTATTGGTTGGTATGCATGGTTGGTAAGATACAGGGTGTATATTTTGATTATACAAGGGATGGATGATCCAATGACCATGATGTGGATGTATGAAGGACCAACACAGGAGTTTAAGCAGACGGGCAAAAGTGATATTATATACAGCAAGTTTTTGGGTATTTTGGAGACAGAAAAGAAGATGATTTTGTATAGAAAAACTGATTTATTTGTTAAAATAGAGTTGCATATTACGGATGAGGCTTTGACTGTATTGAGGGTAATTCCTTGTCCTATAGGGGGTTTGTATGGTTGCGTAATGGATAATCATATATACATACCTAAGGTTATTAATTATTTTAAAAATGTAGATAAAAATTTTAAATTTTCTGGCATGCGGGATGTGGCTAGTCATATGATGGGGGTGCAATACAGTCAGATTGAAATGACTTCTTTACAGATATATACTTATGAATGTTTACTTTCCTTGCAAATATTATCTTGTGCAAGAATATTTAAAAATGAGATTATTTTTGCTCAGTATTTACCACCTAAATTGTGTGAGATTTTTAAAAAGTTTAGATTTAATAATAGATGTGTTGAGTATAAAGATGATTAAATAAAGTATATCAAACACATATGTGATACTTCTAATAAATATTATTTTATTGTCAATAGAATATGTATGTCAAAATAAACATATTAAAAAAAAATATTTTTTGTATCTAACCTATTTGTTTGTATTAAATAAATATTTGTGATTCTTCAATAAATTTGTCCAGATCTTCAATTTAGGTGTCGTGAATAAATTTGTTCAGATCTTGCCACAAATTTTCTGGAATTTCAGTTTCAGGTAAATTCGCTTTCTCAGTTGGTGCAGTTGACATGCCGGATGATGTCGGTAAAGTATCCAGTTCATTGGGTTTTTAAACTCAAATCTGTAGGTATCTCCGGTGGGGAGTTTTTTTGGCATTTTTTGTTGGTATTTTTATTTGGAGCCAGCAGCGGATGAAGAGTGTCGATTTTTTTGGCGATCAATTAGCTCCATATTTTGGGTAGGATCAAGCATTTCCATTTGTTGCATTATGGTGATGGCCGGCAGGGGTTTATTTTTTTTTTGGAAGGAGGCTGTTTTACCGGAAGAAAAAGCTCTTTTACCATGTGAAGTGTGACGAAGAAGTAAAGCAATATATTTAGGGAGAATTATGCAAGTGTATACGCATAAAAGTTGGGCAATGCTATCTCCGGGTTAAATTTTGAAAGTTTGTAGGCTTAAATTTATTAATATTACTATAATTTCACCGGTGTAATCTTGATCGATAACCCCACCTAATACATGAACGACTTTATGCAAAGCTAATCCGCTACGATCAGCGATACGTCCGTAACAGTTTTCGGATAGTTTAATTACAATGCTGGTGTTAACTGGTCTAATTCACTTGAAGGAATGTGACATGATATGGATGAGTAAAGATCTAAGCCGGCAGATTGAGGAGTCGAGCGAGTGGGAGGATAAGCTTGACCATTAAAAGGTGCCCATTCTAAAGTTAAAGCCATTATTATTATTATGTTTTATTTAATGTGCAGTGAGTAAGATCATACCTTTTTAATTTATAGATTTTAAACATAATAGAATATTTTGTTATTTTTATTATTTTTAGTGAAGGTGTGTGAAATTTAGAATAATATGTTAGTTAATGTGTGGAGATGTAATGATAAATTTGGGTCGTCTATATGCATGTAAAAAAAGTGATTGTGTTATTTAACCTTTATGTGACTGAAGACCCTGACACCATACCTTGCCTAAATGGGTACAGGTGTACCCATGCTATCGTATATAGATTTCAACATTGCTAGGACATTTTAATGCTGTCAGCCTTATTAATAATGTGTTATTAATCTATATAATTAGTATTTAGGATATAAATATTGCATAATTTGTTTATTTTTAGTGTTTTTATTGTAGTTTATTAGTAATATTATATAAATTGATAAGCATATTTATTTTTGTTAAAAAAGTATCATTGATCACAATATGTGTTTAATACCAATTGTTTAGAAATCAAGGTAGAAAGTTTTTTTTAAAGTAAATTATATTATAATGGTAGACATTCAATTAGTGGCTGTTAATTTATTTTATTCAGAGGTCATGCAGTCTACAATACACTTGTAATTGATTTCAACTCTATGCTCATTATTTGCCCATTATTTTTACTGTATATTTTATGGCAATAGTTTTACATGAAAAACATTAAAATTTTGTTTTAAAAGTTTTAAAATACTTGTAGATATTTTACAATGTCTACATTGTTTTATATTGAAATGGGAATTCTATGCCTATAAATGTAAACAGAAAGAAAATGGCAATAATGCCATTGTTACACTATTGGTAAGTTAATTATAAATTGAGTTGTAAGTGCTATTATTGCTAAGAGAGAAATTAATCCAGAAAAGCAATAAAATGTGTGAATGTTATTTACCACATAAAGTTATACATATGGTATTTGTTATAGTACTGTAAAACCATCCATGATTATTTTTCATACAATTGTTTAGAGTTTGAGCTTTCTATATAATATATAACATATTTATATATCACTGTATAAAAATATCTAAAATAAGTGGTTAAATACCATTGCTAAAATTTTGCTTTCCAATTATGCAAATTATCAATTTTGACTCATTGCAAACACCCTAACCACAATGCACATACAGCAATAGCAACCATTTTAGGTAGTAAATAAACTTGTGTTCTAAAATTTTTAGTACAAGAAACACTTAAAATACTATTCTAAAAATGCTAGTGTTGGTGTTTCAAATACATATATTAGTGGAAATAATGGTCATACATGATAAAAAAACATGTATGTAAATTCTGTGAGTGAAATGCCAGTTTCATAATGGACAATCCATCAATAAACTAGTTAGTAGTATTTAAAATGGTTACAAATAATCGAAATTAAATGCATAATGATTTATAATTAATTGATGTTCTTAGAAATCGATTTATTAGCTGTTAAACTACATGAAAATGAATCTGGGTACACCTGTACCCATTCAGCCATATTCCATAGCAATTGGGAAATGAGGTCCCAAAAAAAAGTTGTGAAGCTAAAATTCTAAAATCAAGTTTATTTTGCTTAGAAATGATTGTTTGTGGAATTCCTAAAGGCTGAAGTAGCTACAAAATTTTTAAGATACTAATTTTTGAACTCAAAGTCAATTTTGGGTACACCTGTACCCGTCAGTCACATAAGGGTTAAAAATAAAAATACTCAATTAATAAATAAATTTTTATAAATTTACGCAAAAAGGAAATTTGAAACTTTTAAAAGTAACATAATAGGTTTCAAGTTTTTAAATTATAAGGGGGTGGTGAGAAGGGTGAATTTAAAGAATAGTGAGTAAAATAAATGTGATACTTATAAAAGATAGAAAAATAGGTGGAGATAATTTGTAAAATATTTTTTTAAAAAACATAGTGAAAATTCTATAAAAAGGGGACTATGATTCAATGTTTTTTAAGTGCATCACTTGTATGCGGTGTACTTAAGTATAAAAAAAGTAAAAAAAATATATTGGTTTTTATTAAGCTGGTTTAAATTAAATAAAATGCATTCACCTGATCGTTTTGATATTACGACTGATAGAGCGGAGCAGCTTCTATTTTTCTTAGTTTTTTTGATGATTGATCATATGTTGGATTTGGTGGCTAAAAAAAGCAAAGTGTACGGAAGTTACTTGTACAATAAAGCTACCGATAATTGGAGAGCCTATGTTTTGAAGGTTGGACCACCTATTTCACAATTTTGTCATACTGAGAGAAACTGAGAGCTGAAATGTAAGCAACAAAATAAGGAGTGGTGAGAGAAGATAACCAATATGTATCGTTACGCTGTGTGCGCCAATAAGGCTGAAATTATTTAATGTTTTGATGCTGAGAGCTGTATACTGCTAGAAAAATGGGATAAAAGATTGCAATATCAAATAAAAGGTAACGAATTGTTTTACCTGTGTCAAGATGGAAATGCTTACACAGATGTGGCCTGTGCGGGTGGCATTATTTGTTTTCACTTGACCAAACTATTTGAAGTTTGGAAGAAGTACTGGAGGTGGATGTATATAGTCAATTGTCATATCAAGGGGTACATATTATTGCTCCTGAAAATATGCCTTATCTTTATGCTCGTTTTATGTCTATTTGGTGGAAACCTTTTATGAAAAGTATGTATACCAAACTCAATAATCCAGAGGAAAAATGCAATGCGGAAAAAATGATAAACATGTTTAAAGAAGAGTATCAAAATTATGATTCATTTTTAGAAGAATTTAAAGGTGTATCTATGACATCGGCTGAACTTTTTTTCTTATATGAAGGGTACATTATATTATGCAAACACAATGTTATAAATCTGGAAAAATGATTAATTTACTTAAGGATATATTGAAAGATATTAAAGAATGCCTTAGACAAGAAAAAAATGTTTGGAAAAATTATGATAATTTTGATTGGTGGAAGGATGAAATGGGAGTAGATATGCCTCCCATTTCTTATATTCCGCCCATTTCTAAATATAATAATAAGCTACTAAGACCCTTAAATTATTGTTAAGTGATGATAAAGGCACCGGTAGTGGTGGTAGTAGCAGTAACATCAGCATTAATAAAGCGGAAATTCATAAAAGAATTCGAGAATTAAATAATGGTGATGATATTGACAAAATGTTAGTTGGAAAAAAAGAAAAGATTATAAACAACGAATAGAAGTGAGTGAGGCTAATGATGATGAAGCTTGATGTTTGATGATGCTACCGCTAATTAATTATATATGCGGAAAATTTTTATTTAATTTTTTTCTTTGAATAATCAATAGTTTTGGATAATTATATAATCACAACTTATTATTATAAAATATAAGTAAGCTTTTTTTTGTTGTTTTAATTGCAATGTTATATTAATCAACTTTTTAAAATGTCAATGTATAAAATAAAAAAATAAATTGTATAACATGAAATAAGTGTGTATATATAATTTTATTTTGTCTAACGTGGGGTTACAATTTTTTATTTCTAATATGAGCTTTAAAAGTAAGTTTTTTATGCGGAATAAAGCTGGGTGAAGAAATAGCCGTGTTAATGGTGAATCTTTTTTTTTGTTAAAATTTTTAAAGTTCCTTGGCCTTTTTGATTTAAATTTTGACTTCTGACTTTACTGCGAGTACGGTTGGCAGGTGGGGAGATTTTAGAGCTGTGGTCCAATTTTGATGACGATAAAGGTATTGTCAATATAGTTTTTTCCAATGACCTATGGGGGAGGATAGTGGTGTAGATGTAGTTATTTTCTTTTTTTGACATCTTTTTTTGTTTTTTTGTATTTTTGGTAGAAGAAAAATTGGATGATAAACTGGTGGCTGATGTGGAAGAGTAAGTAGCAGCAGGACTGTTATAAATAGTTGGGGTTGGTTTGTATGTGTTGCTGCTGTGACTGCTCTAGTAGGGGTGATGTGAAGGGGTGTTGACACATTATGGTTGGTAGTAATTGATAATTGTTGTAGAGGTACAGTAGAAATGCTGCTGCTAGTGTTTTCAGTCTGATGTATTTGATCTAAAATTTGATTAAATTTTCCCACCAATTCGTGGTACAATTGCATACAACGAGCTAAAGATAAATTTGATTTCTTTTCTAGTAGGGTGGTGATTTGATTTTGCGTCTGATACAATAGCTGTTCCAAAGGGGAAGGAGTGACAGCTAAATTTATGGAGGGATTCACATAATTTTGTAAGGCATCTTCTGTGTTACCTAAAGTTTTTATGCTTAAAGTAGTAGTGGGAGGAGGTGATGGTGTTGCATAGGTGGTGGGAAGGTGAGCTTAATTGTAATCCTCCACATCCACTAGCATCATTTTACGTACCATTTTTTTAAACATGGAATTAATGCTGAAGCTAATCCTAAAATGGCTGGAGCTAGAATATCTAGTAGCAGACAAATAAATCCTCCATGCTGTGACATACGTTGACGTTTGGCTGGACGTGATACATCAGGGGGTGACAAACCGTGAATAACTTCCCCATATTTACGCAAAGACTTTATACCTTTTTTACCAGCATATTCATTGCGATAATTTAGACAGTATTCAGACATTTTATTTACGGCAGCAAGGGTTAAACGTTGACAATAAGCGGCTTGTTTAGTAGGTAATGCTTTCAAGCGGCATAAAATTTCCAGTTGCTGGAGGAGTGGTGGTGGGAGTGGCAAAATGCGTTGAGGGGTTGTAGTGCATCGGCGTCCCCCTTCATGCGGCGGGGAAGTGAGAGGGGTAACCAGCGATGGCGGTGTCCAACTGCTCCCCCCTTTCGTGGGTGGCCAAGCGGTGGTGGGCGATGGTGTTGGTGGGGGGTAATTAATTTTTTAAATTGGCGTCGTTGACGAGGATACTTTGCAACCACCTTCTTGTTGGGACACGCAGGCATAGTGAGGTGGGTTTATTAAAGGCAGTGCATAGGGGGTAATAAATTGATGAGGTTGCTATTGTTGGCATACCAATTCTAAGTAATGCACCGTTTTTTTTAAATTTTCAATTTCACTTTTATTAAGATTTCCGTCGTTTTGAAAAGCTTGAATTATTTGAATGAGAAATAAAAACTCCAAGGTGAAGGTGACTAATAAGGCAAAAGTGGTGGTGCAATACTTTAAATACTTTTTAAAAGTTACTTTAACTTATTGCTATTCAGAGGAATGGAAGAAGTGGTGGTAGCTATGGTGGAGACAGTGGGGGATGTAGTAAGGGTGGATGATGTTGTGGAGGTATTACTGGCACTGCCACTGCTGATACTACCTCCGATTGGAGAGTAAATGTTTTCTAAAATATTGGGCTGCATCTTGATGGTTGATGATGGATTCTTTTAAGTGACTTGCTTTTCTTTTTTACTCTGTATATGACGATAAACGGTTTCTTCTAAATAAGCTACAGTTTCTTCGCCAGGTAAAATTTTACTCAAAAATCTAACGCAGGTAGGTGTGTTAGGCATGAAATCCAAAAACAAATAGCAGTATTCCTGGCAAGTGGCATCTATATATGCTTCCTCATATTCTTTTGCCGATATGCCTTCCACCTGTTGGCCAAAATGGCGACATTGTTTGCTGTCACGTGGACTTTTGAATAGAAATAAATATTTGGTATTTAGGCTAATGGTGCGACTTTCGTTGCCACGCAGAAATAAATTTTGATTGAATAAAATTATGCTAATATTATCGTGGTGACTGTCTTTAGTGAACATTTTAGAAATAAATTTATTGGATTGACATTCTAACATTAGATCATCGATAATCACCAATGTTTTATGTTTTTCATCGGCAGAAGGTACTTTTTCCAGTAATCTGGCGTGTAATTGTACTTTTTTAAAATTATGCCATACTTGTGTGTCTTCGTACATGGGTAGATATTTTCCGTAGCAATTGATAAGTTCATCAGGTATGGGTGTAATCATTTCTTTCATTTGGCGTAAAAACTTGGTTAAAAATACTGTTTTTCCACAGCCTGTAGGACCAGCAGAAATGCAGGTAAAAGGGTGCAGTAATTTAAGTTGGTAAGTTGAATTAAAAATGTAAAACATTTTTTTTATTTTTTTTTATTTTTTTTTTAATTAAATAAAATATTGGGTTAAGATAAAAAGTGATATTTCCTTCAACTTTTAAATTAAACTAATATATCATCAAATGTAACATCACTATTTATTTAAATCGCAAAAAAAAACAACATTGTAATATATATTGTAATATATATACAATGTAATATTTTTTATTTTTAATAGCATTGCATTTCACAAAAAAGATTTGAATTTTTTTCAATCATCGATTGTAATAATTTCCGGAGTTAGACGATTAAGCACTATACTATCGGTAGTAACGCCATAACTACCACCACCTCCTACAATGTTGGTAGTGATTTTTGGAGATTTAGGTATAACATACGGTTTAACTCGAGCAAACCAATAGTGATTTTAATTATTTGCTAAATATACTTTTATCAAAATTACATGTTGGCAATGATTTTAAATTTTTTGCATAGGTGTGTACGAGGTTGGATTTTTTATTAGTATCATCAGCATCATCTTCATCAAGAACCACAACATCGTCATCATCTTCATCTAACAAACTTAGTTTAGGCATCGGAATGGTCATTTTGGTTGTTGGCGGTATAATCCATCATGTCAGTTGGTGCAAGATGATGATAACATATAGCTTGAGGAGGCATTGGCTGCAGTTTTTTTTGTTGAACCATCAACAATTCTTCGGTTACTTCGTCTTCCTGTATATGAGAACTGTTATTAAAAAGAAATTCCATTGCTTTTGTCATACATGGTCTACTTTTGTTTTCGTTTAAATCAAGCATTGCAAATGCCTGATCTATAACTGGATTCAATTGCTTTAACTGCAGCCAGCTCTCTTGAGTGAAGTTAAGCCCAGTGCAGTAGCCAGCTTGCCTTACTAGCACATCATCATTTCCAGTGGCCGTGTTATAGATTCGATCTAAAGCTCTCAATTCCAGACATTTGAGCTGTTGTTAAGTGTATATTTTTAGGCCACGGTTAAAACCAAACATTTTCCAGCCAGCCAGTTGTCCTTCAGCATTGGTGATGGGCTTGTAAGTTTCACTAGCCGGCATGGTGGATGGTAACATATTCACCTGCATATTTACGTTTTGACGCTTTGATCCAGCAGGAGGAGCAGCAGGAACTGTAGATTCATCTCCGTTGCTGAAGAATGTTGTTTGTTGTTTAGCACTCATTTTTTTTTACAAAAAAAATTATATTTAATTATTTTTTAATGTGATGGATGTTGACAGTGCAATTGTTTGCAGTTAAATGGATAATAAATGCTACTGTAACGGGTCTTTTTATTTTAAACATTTGGGGGTGTTAACAGGTAATAATTAGCTTATTTTTCCTTTCTCTTCCCCTCCTTCTTTAATAGCTTAAAGAATAGTTTTACAAAGTAGTGTCAAATAACCACTGTAATAATATTTCCCGTTACACAGAATTCATAAACTCGTGTGTACATTTTTTAATCTTTAATTAAAAATTTTGTAAATAAGAACAAACATATTTGTGTAAATGTTTTTATTTTATAAACAAAAAATTCCAACTTTTTATTGTATTACAATATGGTAAGAAAAAAATCGTAGGCTTTTAAAATATAGTATTACAAAGTTAAATGAAAAAATGGCGTCAGTAAGGCAATAAGAGGAAATAAAAAAACAATTATAGGTGCTATTTAATTTTTGATTTATTACAAAATGAACAATTTTTATAGCATGTAAAAATTTGTTTAAAAGTAAACAGACTAATAAATTACAACTTTTCTTGGGGTGAATAATTTTTTAGCATAGTTTTCATAACTAATTTATCGTTAAATAATAAATTTTTAGAGTACATTTGGCTTAAAATATAAAAGAATAAAATTTTTCAATAACGTTGAAATAAATAAAATAGACAATGCGCTCCACAAGTAAACCTTGTGGGACTCTGTAAAATGTGCGGGTTAATAAAAAGTTTTGGAAAATATTTGTGAAACCGTTGTTGCCAATAATCATTATAAAAGTAAGGTTCATTTCCAAAAGATTCAAAAAAGTCTCTTTGCATATCTTCATTTACGTAAAACCAAACCCAATGTTGACTTTTTTTATGATCTTCATCTGTATTTAAAATTAAACTCACAGAACAATATCTTCAATTTTGAATTTATAAGAATTTGTTGTTGAATCATAGTTTAGATAAAATTCAGGTTTATTGCACGTTAATTTTAAACGAATTTGAATTAAATTGACCAATAATTTAGCGCAACGCTATAGATCAAAATGTAGAGATATGTTTGTGATTTGGCTACTGTTGTATTCAAACTTTTTGTAGCTGTAGTGCATCCATCCACATTCAGTGCGAATATATCATTTACTCCTTCAGTATTTGGTAAAAAACCTTGCAATAAACTTTTAGTTTTTAGCAATTTGTCGTCAAAATTTAATAAATTCTCAAAATAACATTTGTAAGGATACAAATTAGAGGTGCTGGTAACAAGAGTGCCATTAATAAATAATTCCACTTGACTAAATAAGCTAGATCCAAAGTAATTGGTAGGAGTTTCCACATCAGTATCATCCAAATCATTGCCATCGGATCTAACCACACGCCCTTTAATACGCAAACAAGGTTCAATAAAATTCATAAAATAATCTACATCAACTGGAATAAAAAATTCTATGGTAGACGAGTTAAGGGGTGGAGCTTGAGGTAACAATTCAACTTCTATTCTTTCCTCAATTTCACGATATTCCTGATTTAAACTAATCTCTTCCTTGTCAAATAATTCCAATCTAGAATCGTAGACCACCACCACCTTCAACTTTTATTAGATAATGCTGCTGACGACTCCTCGCCAATATTACCACTCTTTCTTTTGGGTGGCATGATTATTATTATTATTAATATATTGGAGTAATAACTTTAGCACTTCTATTACGTCTAATGGGTCCAAAGATATTTCATTTTATGAGATTATGTGACTTTTTTAGTCTTTTTATAATGTTTTTTACTTTTATGCTGAATTTTATTTGAAGCAGAATAACGACGACGACCATTAATTGATTTAACTACTGTATGTGGATGATAGCTTTTTATACCTCTGAACTGCAAATTAGCTAAATTTTCCATACCTCCCGGCAGTATTCCCAAAGGTAAACCGTTATTACCTCCCGTAAACTTACGTCTCATGGCATTTATAGCATGTCCAACCAAAGCTGAACCAGATTTTTTAAAGTGTTCTTTTCCGGCTTCTTTAACATTTCTACCATCATATATATCTTCTAAGGTGTTAATACTAGCTCTGCCTAACTCTTTACCCACCGTTCTAACTACAGGTTTTACTAAAGGTTTAATCCATCTAAAAATATTAGAAAAAAACTTCCTAATCATCGTCCTCGTTGAAAACGTATTCCACCATAAAATGCTGGCCTTTGATTGCCCCAACCTCGCTGATGTTGATGGCATTGCTTCATTTAATAGCATAATAATTTATCATCATTGTCACTATCCATCATAGCTTGCTTTTTTATAGCCATTTTTATATTCATATGCCCCCTTATATTACAATACCATAATTGTATATCTTTTATTTATCTAGCAACTATAATGGGTCTAAAATGTAGTTTAAGATGAGTGTCTCCGTCTTCCAAATTAAACAATGTGCCAAAGTAAATTCTTATATCAATTTTTATAGTCTGGAAAGTGTCTAAGCATATGGGTACATACTGAGGTTGATTATATAGAAAATGAACAAAACTATTTTGACGTTGCATATTTATAGGTACAATTTGCAATAATGTAGCCTGCATATCACCTATATATTTTATGCATTTTAAATTTAAAATCTGGAATTTCACGATTAATATTATTGATGATATTTTCCATATCTTTCCACAAAAGTTCATTGATTACATCTACTAGAAGTTCAGCACTATCATAATTATTAGTAGGAATTTTTAAATGCTGACGTTTAATATAAATGCGACAGTAATGGTAGGTTTGTTCTAATGTTATTTCAATAAATTTCACTTTAAGATGAAAGTCTTTTTTCCATGAATTATCCTCGTTGAAATAATAAATTATGTCTGAAAATGATGTTGGTTTTTTACCTGGCATTACAAACATAATAGGAATATAGAAGATTTGCAGTGAAAATCCGTAGTTTATAAAGTTACTATCGGAAGTGATATTTTCCCAACGATGAGGAATTATAATATCCACTAATCCAAGGTCCCAATTTGTAGAACCTAGTTTAATACTGTTGGCCAACTGTACAGTAAAAAAACCTGCTTTATTGCGAGGATAATAAGCTACAGATGCACTGGAAGTTAAAGTTATATAGAAACCATTTTGACTAGTATCTTCTTTTAGAGCAATTATTATAATTTATTATTTTATTTCATGATGATGATGACGATTGTAGTAACAAGCATGGCTATTCATTAATGAATATTTTTATCTTCCCCAATGTGTTTTTATATATTTTTTACATCCTTTTCAGATACCCAACTATTCATTTTACTAGGATAACCCCACCATTTTACCAGATATTTTGTTTGTTTACTAACTTTTTTACTACTTAATATTTTTTCAATTTTAAAATACGTTTAAACAACAGGTTTTGCTACTTTTTGTAATTCAGCCTCGTAATATATCTCCTGAATTTGTTCACTTTGACTGTCAATCACTTTATACACAGGGTAAGGATACCTCAAAAGAACTTGATAAATGGTAAATATTGCCTCCATCCAATTAGGACTATGAGCTTCTTTATCAAATATGCCTTTCCAACTAGATAGGCGTACGCTATCCCCACTTTATAAGCAGGTTTTTTAGCCTTTTCTTTATAATAACTTATACCATACATTTTTTTGTAGACATGTGCCTCATTTTGTGATCCTACGTGTATCGGTGCTAAACCAGTTACTAGTGATGGAGTACTATTATAACCTTTTACTATATTTTGTAAATTTTCCAAATAACAATAGGAATTTTTTTTCCTGGCCAACATTTGAAGTTTCATTCTTAATGTACAATTAAACCATTCCATGACTGCGGCTTTTTTGTCACTAACCGAGGTATAAAAATTCACTTGATAATCATGCATTAATTTACGAACATAAGCATTTTCAAACTCTTTGCCTTGATCAGTGTGAAAATTAGCCGGAGCATTATTGTTGACATGAAAAATATCACGGATATTTTTGCTTATTTCCGCCGCACTCTTAGTTAGCAATGGACGTACCTAGGCGTACTTGCTAAAAATGTCAATAACTGTCAAAATATATCTAAATTTATTGTTGCACGACAAATAAGCTTGCACATCCAAAATGTGAGCTTGCCATAAATTATCAATGCCCAGTGAATGAGTCTTACTGCAGGGAAATTTATGTTTTACTTGTCTTAACAAGCTATAAGGATATTGTTTAGCTTCCCAACGTTGAAACAGTGGTGTATTCGCTTGACCTATTGATTTTCTAAACCTCTGAATTGATCCTAAACTATAAGGTTTACTGCTATCATAATATTGCAAATTCCATTTATTCTCCTGTTTACAACTATTCAATATACTTTTTTTCTTATAAGGTGCCATCATCCATACATATTTTTAATATTCAAAAGGCCAAGCTTTTAATTGGTTATCCACATAGGCCTTATCAAATACAATCTGATATGGTTTATCACATACTTGATTTTTTTAATTACCAGTATATTTGCATCTTTTAATATTAAACTGCTGAACTTTTACTCTAGTTGTCAAAGAATTATCAGTACTATTGTCAACCAATGGAGATGATATTGAGGAGGATGTTAGTTTTTGACATACCATACTTTTAATAACTTGATGATTAATAACCTTATTAGTACTAAAGTTCATGTTTATATTTCTTACCTTCCACACTTCCTCTCCATTACTCAATTTATAACCATACTTTTTTGGTCCTCCACATACAAACTCTGTTATATAAACTTCCTCTTT
>JAAFCF010007127.1:37422-57660 GCA_013389785.1 Helicorthomorpha holstii | reverse complement strand
TTTTTTGGTCCTCCACATACAAACTCTGTTATATAAACTTCCTCTTTTTCATGAGCATATTTACTACCAATTACTTCAGTTAATTGACCCAATTTTTCACCAATCATAGTTTTTAAAGGATCTTGACTTCTCGTCAGCGCAACATATATTGAACTATCGGTATCCATGTACAATGAATTTTCACCCATTAAATCCAACAGAGTTTGCAACCATAATCTAGCACAAGAAGTAGTATATGCTGCAATAATTAAATTGGTTTTACCCGACACTCTCGACACTTCCACCAAAGGTTTATATGTCACCAGCATTTTATTTAAATTCACTATCTTGGCATTTTTCACTACTTTATCATCACTATTTAAAATATCAACTAATTCCCTATAAGTGCCAAACACTTTGGTAACCGGTAAATCTTCTTGCTGAGCAAATTTTCATTACAATGAATTTAAACAAATGTTTGCTATTACTCTTTTGCCTACATTTTTTGACACATTTTCTAGCAAAATACCCTCCACCTGCTGGTATTTATTCATATCTTTTAATTTATCTTTGTCACTGCACACCCAAGCAGGCCAACCTGAAGACTCTTGCTTAATTGTTAGCAGAGCATTAACGTAATTGGCAAACAAACCCTTTATTCGCTTTTCATAGTGCCAAACTTCATAAACTTTAATCACTTGATATCCGCATTTAACTGCCTGATCTACTTCTACAGTAGTCCATGTGCCACTTATGGCTCTAGAAAAATGATAATGCGTACATTTACCATCTAAGGGATTTTGAATACAACATGATTTGCACAGAGGAAACATCAGCTTATTTTTACATCTATAAGGTAGCACAGGATGATACAATTTGCTAGGTGGAACCACCACACACTTTACCATACCAAAATATTTGCCACCCCCTTTGTAAACAGTGGGATGCAAAATCTTTGGATGTCCTACTGGCATAACATCATACTTGTTAACGGTAGGATATAAACTAACGTATACCACATACATTACTCTCTCCCCCTGTTTTGTTTTATAGTACAAGCGAGTAGGAGCTGTGCGTTCTTCATAAAATCCCTGTCTTGGAATTAAAGGTCCAGTTATGGTACAGAAATTATTAAGAAAAGACTGCTGCATGTGTGAATTAATTTTAATTTCACCCTCCAACTCACATTCCCATTTTATTACTCTATCTTTAATATAATTACAATAATCTTATTTTAATTTATTAACTGGTTCAATGGTTTTGTTAAATAACTGTTGCATAATACAATTATTCACTCAATTAAAAGTGTCAGGTTTAAAACAGCGGGGGCAACCATGAAAATAACAACCCATAAATTCATACACCACACCATTTTTTTGTCCCATCCATCCACATACATCTTACCAAAACATTTTTCACCTCCATTCAAAGCGTGTTGTACATCAATTTCTTTAGATTGAATAATCCATTCTAACCACTTAATAGCCTTTTCACTGTAGCGTTTTTTAGAAGAATAATAACCGGTGAAAAGTGGTATTATACCAATGCTATTTAAAGTCATATAATGAGCCAAATAAACGTTTTGACAATATGATGGCAAAGTCACAGCATGCCAAAACGGATCCATGGCAAACATTTCACAAGTCATACGCCAAAATTAATTACAGGCCAGACGCAAAATCACCACATCCGATAAACAATATTTTTTAAGCTATTTCTTAAAATCAAAAATATTATCCGTCTGCTGCTCATGCCATTTTATTAATATCTGACGCTCTTGTGCTGTCTTTTTCATGTGCGGCTCATAAAAATTCAACGTTGGCCACTCTCCTACATAATTTTGATTATCAACTCGATTAAACAAATGAGGAAAATAACCTTTTTTAACACTAGAAAGACGGAGGCCGTCAAAATGACTGCAAACGATTTTCAAACGTTGATAACTTTTTTGTTTTATTACTTTTTCTTATGAAATTTCTCGACTTTTCCTAAATTTTAATGGTATTCAATTTAAAAAAAAATTTAAAAAAAATTTTCATTAGTTTTTAAGTTATTTATACAACTACCTATAAAGACGCATAGCAGTCAAAATGACCGCTGTACATTTTCTATGGAAATCAATTGGAAATACATGTTGGCAAGTTAACACTCATGTTTGATAATATCCAAGCATGATTGATAATAAAAACCAATCAGTCAATCAGTTTGTTTATGTTTATTTTTATATTTTCAAAGAAAATTGTAATGACTTTTAGGATTTTAGTATATTTTAGAAATTTGACAAAAAGTGAATCTGAATGATCAAGTGATGATCTTTCAGATTGTGATAATTTTATTGAAGAATATATTGAGGAACAACATAATGAAAATTGATTTATTTGATATTAATAAAAAATAAAAGTTAATAATTGTTTTTATGTTGCATCAAATTCTGGACACCTGAAATCACCCCTAGAAACCCATGTACATTTTTAGTGTTTACTTATACTGAAAAAATACATAACACTATAAAAAATATAATTCAAATTGGAAGTCAATATAATTCATCTTGGGCTAACAAGTTACGCAATTTAAAAAAATACAGATGAAGTTTGTAGTGGATTTTATCTTATAATTGATGTTAGTAGAGCTTATTTTATAATTGAGCTTGAATTTGTGTAAACAAATGTGTACAAGCTAAAAGATGCCTTGTCAAATTCAGAATTAGAAGCTCTCACAGCTATGTAGTTTTGTAAAAAAGCAATAAGTAAAAATAATATTTTGTCAACTTTATTTTATGGTCAACTTTATGTTATGGTTCTGAAATAATTTGAGGAAAAATAACCAGAGACTAATTCATAGAAATCATGAAAAAGTTTATAATTATCAAAGATGTAAGCTAGTATAATTGTGCAGTATTTCCTAAACTCTTCTGAATTTGTTGCTACAATTTTCAGAAGAGCTTAGAAAAATTACATTTGAACTTCATAACACGTAACTAATAGGCTAAATCAAAATATAAAAAATTTTAAGAAATAAAAAAACGAATGAAAGATAAAAAATAGCAAAAATAAAAATATATAAAGATGTTAAACTTGTAAAAAATAATCCATAGTAAGTGTACAAACAAATAAAAAAGCAATTCTTTAGCAGTAATGAAGTAAAAAGCAATTAAATGTGAATTTTGAGTTGTAAATATGTTGTGTTTTGAATTTTCCCATAGAAAATCAATGAGCGGTCATGTTGACCGCAGTTCGTCTTTATAGGTATTTCGTTTTTCCCGTCTTTCTAGTGTTAAGCTCGTTCAAATTAAAAGTTTTAGGTAAAGCTGCCAATGGCACCGGTAAAAAATTATGCGAATCTATAAAATGAATGTTATCTAATTTTATGCTAATAATCTTTTGACCACTCCAAATAATATCTGGACTCTTATCATTCTTAAACAGCCATTGTAACACCAAATGATGATCGTAACCTTTGCCGTAATGACTAACAAAAATATGCTTATTTAAATCATTGGCCAGATAACCAAATATCCATTGACAAAAATCATCATTTGTATCCTGACCTGCCTCAAATATCTTTTCCTCTTGATTATCTTCAGACTGCACAATAACCAAATTTGGTTGATGCAAATTGTCCTCCTGTCTCACTAAACACTCATAATCCAAATACCACACACGCGTGGTAAGTGGCCTTGGTATACCTAATTTATCTTTTCTTAAATGATTATACTTTTGTATGAAACATAAATGCTTAAAAGGCTGCATTTTTTACAATATTGACACTTTCTAGTAAAACACATGTGATGGACAGCTTTTTCTTTCAGCTGATAACAAATTTTACAATATTTTACTGCCTGACATGTTCCATTGTTTAAATGCTGCTCAAAACAATTTTGTCCATAGAAATATCTAATACACGCCTGGCATTTTAGCGATGGATTTTGTAAGATATCTTTAAAATCTTTACACTGCAAACTTTTACAGGCTAAACAACTTCTGATACAACGATGATTTACACTAACCCCCTTTAAACATAAAATGCAAAAATCTCTCTTGCTGTACAACAGAGCTACATTGACAATGCAATCGTAATGGTCATTATCCAACAACAACCATTTTAAAAGTTTCACTTTTTTCTGCCTTTCATAATCTTGTGAATTATTGGTGATAAAAATCACCCTAAAATCTTGACTCAATTCCACCACATATATTTGATATTCTTCCGCCAAATAATCAGCAAAATGTTGAATTTCCTTTAATCCACATGCTCCAACATATTCACACCCGCTTGGCAACATAATTTTTGTGCTCGCATACTTTGATAATTACTATCATATTTAATTTTTCTAAATTTCCTATATTTTATTTGATGCTCTTCACCTTTGGCTAGACAATATTGGGCATTCTCAATGCCAACCACTATGGCTCCAGCGCAACACATAACATCTTTACTTTCAATGAAAACAATGGCATTACTACGCTTTCTATTTTTAATCCAGTAACGCCCATTATTCACGTATCTTTTCTGTAAAATATTTCTAATTCTCACTTTAGATCCACCACGCAGCAGCATACGCGTCTTCATAAGCGATAATCGAATGTTTCCAGAGTCAAGCTGAAATTTTCATTGGAATTTTGAACGTTGATTATGGTGTCTAACAATAATTTTCCAGTTAAACGTTCGCAATTTATAAAAGCAATATTAATGGGATACTTTAATTCTGCACTTTGTAAACAGAAACGCAAGCGTATATCACCCAAATGTTCATTATTAGTTATATCATCTTCTAAATTGACAAATTTAGCAATTAAACGATCAAATATTTTTTCAATTTTATAATTGAATACTTCCACCGGAATGTGTTCCAAATTTTTAAATACAACCTCACCTCCCATTTTATCAGTCTTAAATTTTTTATTTTTTTTGAGCTGATAATTTACAATATCAAAATATTTATCAGAAAATGCTACCTCATCATCCTCCTTCTCACTACCTGCCTTCCTAAACTCAGTATTAGCAGCTGATTTTAATGCCATATTCGTTACCTTACTAATATGCACAATGCAGTCTATATGTTTTTGCTAGCTATCAGACACGCACAATGACAACTGCTTTTTTGTTGAACACATTATTTATTTATTAAATAATCATCATCATTTACAAATTGAAATACCTTGCACTCCGTTACACACTCACTACTATCGCTATAATGATTTAATGTTCATGATGTAACCTGAACATTTATTCCCGAAATAGGTGAATTTTTAGGGATTATATTTAACGGCCTTTGTGACAATAAATACGGTTTTTCTTTTTAACATTCTCCAAAAGGTGTAAATTTCTGCAATGGTTGCATAGGTGCTGGAAGAAGCAAAGCACTTGTCATCGGAGAAGAAGAAGGTACGCAATAGACACTGGTAGACGCTTGATTTTGGGGCGTCACCACCATTTGTTGTTGACTTTCCAAGGTTTTTTTGGTAAAATCCTACACGACATATATAAAAATATTTTAAAATTTATACCCAATCATTTCTTTATTCACTTACCATATCTTTATTGTCACCCACACCTTCAGCACCAAAATTATCGTTACTATTATTTACATTTTGGGCCACTAAGAACCAATAAAAATAATTAAAACATTTTTTTAATAAAACAAAAATCTTACATTCTTCACAGGCTAACAGCAAATACTCCAAATCAGCATTTGACGTATCTGTATCTACCTCCAACACATTCAAATTATCGCATAAAGATGGTAGCTCACTATATTAGCGCCGTCTATATTTTTTAATAAAAATTATAAACCACATGGCGGTAAACTAAAAAAAATGTTTTTACTTACCAAAAAATTTGAAAAAAAACACGCATCGCTTGAACAATAAATGTTTTCAATGTTAAAATCATCGGCATCAACTAGCATATACTCAGAGAAGGAAACCTACGTATAAATGTTTTATAAACAAAACAAAATTATAAATAAATTTTAATTTTTTTGACACTTACCCTATCCATTATAAATTAACTGAATGTAAAACATTAAAAAACTCCATTCAAACTTGCTTTTTTTATATATATGCATGCATTCCACACCCACCCATCTTTCCCACAAAATCTTCAATATTTCTTAACAACCATCTCCTTTTCCTTTTCTCTCTTATAAACTCATATTACAAACTGTAAATGTACAACTCTCTTATTTCTCACTTACACTTTAATCATTTAACAAGTAACTATAAAAGTGTGTAACGAAAAATTAACTGCATATATTTTTTTCTTAAAAAATGAGTACAACAGCTGAGTTTTTTTTTAAAAAGTGTTGAATGTGCAACGACCACCGAAATTCCGAATATAACTGTCATAAATCTACCGCTACTTCACAAATGTGATAAGCAGTCTTTAAACCATTTTGGTGACTTAATTAGTCTTTATAATTTTATGTCTGGATACCTGCATACCTGCATATCATAACAAACGTGTATCTACTTTAAATGTCTTAAACCATCACTTTAAAATTAATAAATCGCTTATCGAAAATGAAAGCATATGTAAGTAACTAAAACTAAAATAAAAATATTTCTAATTTACTATACGCTTTTATTAAAATAGATCATATTTTGGGTATTGGTGAATATGTACCTACTCATGACAATCTATATTCAAATTCACAACCCAATCAACCAACTATAAAATTTGATTATTCAACTGTTGATGTGGGAAGTACCTTACCTGGTAAATTTATAAAATACACAATTTTTTAAAAAAATAACAACATTAATTTGTTATTAAAAAATTAGCTTACAATCCTCCAACCACCCAAGATGATATCAACAAACTAATGGAAAACTCAAGAAAATATGGTAACCAACTAAGTTTTAATAAACAGGAAACACTATCCAAATATGTTAATTGTCAGGAAATGAAAAAAAGACTTTCCACAAAACGATTAAAAACATAACACAGCTATGCAAACAAATCGCCAACTAAATAAAAAATAAAAATTAGTTTTGAACTAAAACTGAATAATTATAACTCCTCCCTTTACTTTTGACTTGAAACTGTAAAATACATTTTTGGGGTGTAACCTGCCGGTAGGAGTTGCCAATTGTAGGCGTAACTACATAAAGTGTAGGTTGAACTAAATAGAATGGGGCGTGAACAATAAAAAATTTAAAAAAGACGTGGTTAAAAGAACTTTTGAGGTATATGAAGCTATACAAAGGAGTCAAATTTTATTAAAAATGGAGTGAAACATGTAGAAAATCATAACAAATGTCACATTTTTTAAGGTTAAATCGATGTTTAGGGGGTGAAAAAGGTGTAAATCGACATTTAGAGGGTGGAACAGGTGACTAATTGTCAAGGTCACAGTGACAAAGTGTGTAAAATGATGAATGCAATGAAGGTGGTGTGACGTCACTATGGGACTTTAACATGGGGAAGTGTGTCAAAAGGCTCCAACCATGTGTCCCTAAGCTGCCACCATGATCTTTCCCATAGACTTCCATGCTTTTCTGGCTTTAAGCACAGCCCTATGAAACCTAATAATTTAACTTTAAGAAGTCAATGTAAATGCATGTTTGAACATTATTTCTACATTAGTAGTTTTGATGTCCAAACATGCATTTTGCCATACGAGGCTTACAAAGCTTGTAAACCTAACTTTTGCAAAATTGCGAATATAAGTGTGTGGATGTAATCTTTTCAGGAGTTGATAAAATATGCTTCAACTTGCATTTCTAAATTCTAACGCGTATTTTGAACATGTTTAAAACACATTTTTACATATTTTAAAAAATGTTGGTTTTCAAAACTATAGAAAACCCATGATTTTGCCCATAGACTTCCATGTTTTTCTGGCTTTAAGCTCAGCCCTATGAAACCTGATAATTTAACTTGCAGACGTCGCAGTGCTCTACTTTGGCTGCAGCTCGTTTATCAAGCAACTTTATTACTTTTCCACCTTTAATCATATTGTCAATTGCTTGGTGGCCTGAATGCCCCATCCTGCTATGCCATAACTCTCCAGATGTTAGGCAAACTATTTCCCCTTTTCTGGGAAGTACTGGAGTTCCTTTCACTATGTAAAAACTATTGATTAGTGGTGCCTCAAATAAAATTCTACCATCTTTTGTGTAATCTAGGAATGTGTTTTCCAGCTACCGTCAACTGGATCATTCCATTCTGATCGATACGTGAGCCACTGATTAAGTTAACTTGGGAATCTGGAGTGTACAGCTTCTCCGTAAGTGTAATTAACTGCTTGCCGACTCTAAACATGATATCTCCTTTTCCAGTGATGGCAATGGAGTCATCTTCTCCAGTTGTACTTGCTTTTCCCTCGTTATTCATAAAATTAAGAAACCAGCTCCTGTTATTACAAAAGTGGCTTGTGGCTCCATTATCGATGATCCACTGGCATTCATTTCTGCTAATTTTAGAAGCTTTCGTGGCGACACTAGAAATGCTGAAAGTTATCTAAATGCAATCGTTACTGTCATTATTAGAATTAAAATCGATTTCTTTGTTATCTTCGTTTTATTCTGTTAAGAGGGCCACTGGTTAAGGTGCTCTGCACTCCTTTGCGATGTGTCTCTCCTTTTGGCATCTATAACAAGTATCTTTTCTTTTCAAATTATTCTTAACATTAACATTTTGATTAGGATTCTTGTATTGGTTCTGCCCAGATTTGCAAGTCTGTAAAACTTCATTAGCATTATCATGACCAGTATGACCATTTCTTGCCTTTTTCTTTTTACTATTACCACTACCATTGTTACCAGGCCCTTTACTTACGTAGGCATGGTTATTATTACTTTTCCCATTCATAGCTTGTTTTTGTTTCACCCTTGAGTCCTCTGCCATCAGTTCACTCTTTATTTTCGCTACTGTGAACTGGTCATTCGGCAATTTATACAGTTGTTGGATGACCGGCTCGAACATATCCGGTAGACAACTCACAATCGTGCAGCAAATATGTTAGTCAGTAATTTTGAATCCTGTATTTCTAATATCTTCTGATAGACCTATAACTCTCCTTATGAAAAATTGGATAGATTTATTAACTTTCATTTCCAAGTCCAAATTCTCGTAACCATTCACAACACCTTGCTCTAGAGGTTGATTCAAATGCATGTCTAAGCTCTTCCCAAGCTTCTCTAGGATTTTTCAACTTTTTAATCATTGTTTAAATGTCTGGTGTTACGTTCATTGCAATTGTCATGTACGCTGAACCCTTTCAGCAATCGTAATGCTTTTGCACTTCGTAACCAGTGTCTTTGGGAAGAGGCCTTTTGGTCCCATCCACGAAGCCCCAACAATCAATACCGGAAAGAACTACTTCTATTTGTTTTTTCCACGTGGTATAATTTGTACCATCTAACTTTTCAATAGGTATGTACTTAACTGGCTCTGCCATTCTTCCAATTGATGATGAATCAGCAAATCAATCCAAAAGCACAAATTTACAATTAAATTCACGATAATTATATCACACCACAATCACAGTTTATTGCTGAATTCAATATATTCAGCAAGCACAATTGAAGATTTAAGTCCTCAAGTCCTCTAAGCACTCAATCCTTTGTTCACATATAACAAAGAGGCTGATGCAATCATAAGAAATCAAGGAGTTCTTTGTCTTCAATCAATTCTTGATTCAATCACTTCTAGGCCCATAACCTTTGTTGGGATGATTTTGTTATCACTTGACAAACTCTAGGTTTTGTATCATTGAACAAAGGCTATATGGTTAGCTAAGCCAATACCAAGTGTTTAGATTAAACAAAAAGATGTACAAACAAAAGTCCCCTCAAGCAAAAGCTCGGATCTGAATCTTAAATTACTTAAATTAACGTTTGCAGAGTTGCCAAATGACCTGCACTAATTAAAACTAGGTTCCTATTTTTAAATACTTGAATTGATAAATTAACTTTGCCGTATGCGATTAATTCTAAACTCAAAAACATGTATAAAAACTCTTAAACCTTTCAGTTATATTTAGTAGGTCTTTACTCCATGTAGACAAGTTAGCAAGTGAGGAAACAGAGTTTCACATATATATGCAAAACGCGATTTAATTAGTTACTTCTGCTGAAGTATTACAATCGAATTAATTTGCAATTAGCGTGATCTAATTGTTCGCGCAACAATGATTAAGATCCGCTGATCTTAATAAATTTAGGCTCTGTAAACAAATTCATATTAGAATTTAAGATTTTAATATAGAACCTATGCGAATCACCTTTTATAGGTAACACGCATCTTTTAAGGACCATGATGACTTATTAATGATGTCACCAGGCAAAAGGTCCATAACCCTAAGGTAGACTGAATACTGATTAATATTTATTATTTAAGTCTAATTGACATAATAATTTAAATAAAAAGTTTCTTTTGTTTACCAAATGTTATTGCAATGTAATTGTAACCATTAACATTTTGCCATATGCACATGCAAAATGCACGTCTTAAATTAACACGTAGTAAATTTGAATTTTATTTAATTTACAAACCGGCCAAAGGAGGTTATCAATTTAAGATTGGTGACATTGTGCTGCTATATAACAAATACAAACCGGATGATGTAATTGTATATCAATATGCTAAACTGCTGGAATGCCTAATGCCATTAGGACAATTTTCTTTTGCGTTTCCTACATTCGTGTGGGATCACATTCCATCGCCAAGGATTCTTTGTCTTTTGTACTCAACGACCCTTTTAACAGTAAAGTTTCGTACAGTTTTGTCTGTGCCTTTGTAACCCATGAAGCTTTAAACATTACTCCTGACAAAAACCCTTTCAATTTTTATCATTGTAGTTTAAAAGATCTGACGGCAACCGTAGACAGCAGAATAACGCAACTCAGAATTAAAAACTTTGACTTTGCCAATGATGATTTTACAGAATGATACATGTCAATTTTAAATAATGTAGATGCTGGTACCGCTTCTACACCAGCTCCCATTATTACGTGTGAAAATTATGCCAAAGGATATACCGTAATAGTGTTTGATTTTAGCAATAATAATGCCGGTAGCGATTTGACACAGCCCAATAAATCCGGTGTTTTAAAATTAAACGGACACCTTACCATTAAATTAGCTGAAAATATGCAAATGGTATATTATGGCGTGTTTAGTCAAAAAATGTACATTAATCGTAATCGTCAAGTTAGCATTGTCCACTCTAATGCTTAACGAAAAAAATATGGATAATTTTACTTTGGATAAATGTATGAACAAAATATTATTTACCACCAGTGGTAAAGGTTGCTTTTTAGGAGTACTTCCTGCTAACCATTTAGAGTGCGTAAATAAACCTTTTAAGGGTATGAGCACAATTTTAAATACAGATGAAGACAATAAAGGTGGTCAACATGGGTATGTTTCTACGTTAACGAATGTATGCAGGGAGAATTTTTTGAGTCTTTTGGCAACTCTCCTTCATTTTATCACTTATATTGGCAACAATGGCTTGAAAACCACTTTCAAAATATCTTAATTAATCCGCATATATTACAAAGTCCTATTAGCTTTACATGTGGGGCTCTTTGTTTGTTTTATTTATTTAACTGATATAAAAAAATTTGTCCTACACATATTTTAAACCGTTTATACACTACGGATTTAAGTTTAAACGATAAAATGGTAACAAAAATGTTATATAAAAAACATTGTCAACATTAAAACAAAGTTGTACATGCTTTAAAAACTGTTCATTTTGCAATAAATCAAAACAGTATACATAACATTTTTGTGGGCTTTATTTTACAGTTACTGAGTCCTAAGGTGTGGTTAGCTACTCCCGACAATAGGGACGCTATAACTAACAAAGCCCTAGTGGTATTCAAGCTGTAGTTCTTAATAATGACATTTTAACTTTCTCAGATTCATCTGTAATTCTTTTACAGACGTTGATCCATTCTATTATCTTAAATAAGACTATTGTGCCTACGGTCCGCGTACAAATAGGCCCCTGATACATCTATTTGATGGTATACCCACCCAAGTCTTCCAACTAAAATAGAACAACAAAGTCTAATTAATGTGAAATTGACTACAGGTGAATAACAATTATCATAGTCGATCCCTTTAAACTGCTGGTGGCCACCAGGTGAGCATGGAATCTCTCAATGTAACCATCATGCGTCTTCTTAATGGCGAAGACTCAGCAATTAGAAAGCAACCGCAGTCTTTTAGGCAGGGTGATCACTTCCCAAACAGCATGTTTAGACATCATCCGAATTTCCTCATCCATTGCTTCTCTCCACAGTTTGGCTTCTGGAGACTGGACTGCTTCTTTATAATTCTTTGCCGTCATGATGGTGTCTGCTCTAGTACTGTTAAATGTTAGTAAAACATGATCATCAATTATATTACAATAATGTATAAAATCTTTGTCTTCTTCGATGTATTCTATTTTTTCTTCTTCTCCTTCAGCACCAGTTGTTGTCTCAGCTACAGTCTCTAAGTTGGTAGCAAACCGCACCATCTTGCCATTTCCAATGCTGCCGTTGTCACTTTCACCTGGGCTGGCTACCTCTGCGTTGACTTCTCATGGCTGAAGCTTGATTCCGCCGGTCACCTTTAGATTGGTAGCAAGATTCACCTTAGGTGCGGCCTGGTACCTCACCACTGGCTTTTTTTTCAACAGGATTTCCTTGCTTTAGCTTTCACAAATGGTATTGGAGTCTTCTGCATTGCTTGGGGCTCTACCACCTTCCTGGGAGTGCTCTGCTGTTGTGGTATCAACTCCGGTACTTCTTCCATTACGACTTCCGATCTCACTCTAGGTGGACTGGGCTGTCTAGAAGATTCTGATGAAGATCCTGAAGCCACCTGCTCCATCCTAGCTTTGTGTGGAGTGCATTTTTCTGGTATAACTGACGTCCCAGCTTGGGACATTGTACCAACGCCACTTGTAACATCGTCATCCACAATTACACCTGCTGGGCTGGCTGCTACCTGCTTCCTTGGTTGCTTGTCATCATCACTGGAATCAGCTAAAGTGTCAATATTAACAGCTGGAAAAACATTCTGATTAATTTTCGTTTGGCCACTCTGCTGGGCTCCATCAGCTGGTTAGGCGAAGTCTTTCTGTTGGAATTCCCTGTTAATCGGCTCCTGGTTAAATCTAACGCTTTTGGACTCAACCACTTTCCGCTATTGAAGCATCCAAACCCTGTTTCCAGTGCTGCTCTTAGCGTATCTAACCATTATGCTTTTCTATGCTTTGGGGTCCAGTTTCTTGCGTTTTTCACTTGAGATAAACACCCAGGCATCTGCACCAAAAAGTTTTAAATTAGTCAAAATAGGGACCTTTCCAGTCCTCAGCTCATAG
Organism: Helicorthomorpha holstii; assembly: GCA_013389785.1. Classification (NCBI taxonomy): domain Eukaryota; kingdom Metazoa; phylum Arthropoda; class Diplopoda; order Polydesmida; family Paradoxosomatidae; genus Helicorthomorpha; species Helicorthomorpha holstii. Next base: position 44,354 of record JAAFCF010007127.1, on the reverse strand, counting down.
GGAGTCCGTCCATCTAGCTTCCAATGACTCGTCCTATTGTAGAGATATGTCGCACATTTTGCAGCTTCTGGCCAAAACACCGGATCCAACCCACTGTCAAACAGCAGGCAACTGGTTCCTTTAATTAAGGTACTGTTGAACCTTTCAGCGTTGCTGTTCTGTTTTGGAGTGTACATATTGGTCCTCTGGTGCTTTATTCCATGCTGCAAAAGAAAAGTGTCAATATCTGTTGCAAAACTCAAGGCCATTATCTGTTCTAATGGCCCCGAACTTACTGTTGCACGAACGCTCAGTAGCTAAAATAAACTGTTTGATTAAAATAGCAACATCAGACTTCGATTTTATCACATAGATTTTAGCCTTTTGGCTAAAATTATCAATAAAACTTAGCGACTTTCGCCAATGCTTACCACATTGGCTGGATCCCAGCAATCAGCGTGTACCAATTGTAGCACACGCGTACTCTGTTTGCCCTGGATTCGAGGTGCCACCGCACATGCCATACGAGCCCTTACACATACGTCGCAAAATCCACTATTATAGTTCTTGATTGCAGGGAAACCCTTCAGGGCCCCATCTGCAATCATCTGTCTTACAACGCCGTCACTGGGGTGCCCCAGCCATCTGTGTAGCATGACCATGTCATCACTAATCGCATGCACTTGGTGGTTTCTGCTCACAAAGTTTTGATGCAGATATGGTGTAACTAACACTTGAGCTTTTAACACATAAACGTTATTAGACAATACGGTTTTAAACAGATTTCACCTGCTTTAGTGGAAACTACATAGTCCTTGCCATCCATATGTTGTATGTAGCCATTTCGAGCCAGTTGTGTCGCACTTATTAAGTTCACAATGGCTTTAGGAGAACACTGTACACCTAGTAAAGTTACTTTATTTCCGTTGATACACAACCTTATGTCTCCATTCCTTCTCCTGTAGTTCTAGCTGTAGACTTCTGCTCTGTGACAACTAGTCTCTCCTATTTGTGAAATGGCTTGAGGTGCCACTGTCTATGGTCCATTCAGCTAAGGCAGTATTTTCTGTGTTAAAAACATGATTAATAACAGTTTGTCTAGACTCTTTTGTTACCCCATTATCATCTATCCTCAGTCAAAACTCTGTAGTAGGCTTTGCAGAAGCTCCCTGCTGGTCCTTTGGCTTCCAGCAGCTCTTGGTTGATTGCATTTATTAGCAAAATGGCCAGGCTTCTTGCATCTAAAACACTTAAGTTCGGTTTTATTAGTACTGTTTCCATTATTATTAGATTTCCCAGCAGTTTTTATTTCCTTCCCGCCCTTCTGCTTGCCATGCCTGGTGGCAAAAGCACCATTTCCGTTTATGTTACTGTTTCCGTCGACTGAGTACTGGACTTGAGCATTCTTAGTCAACAAACCGTCAATAACTATTTTGACCGTAAACTGGTCATGGGGCGTACGGTACAATTGTTGCAGAACACCATTGAATTCTTGGGGCAAAGCAGTCATCATCTGGTATGCCATGTAGCATTCATCTCAGGCAAAACCAGACTCTGCCACCTCCCTTTGTTTCCTTTGCACCCTTGCAATGAACACAGGGATGGTTTCCTCATCAATGTATCTAATATTGGTAAACTCCCTCAAGAGTGCAGCCTCTCTAGCAATAGCTTTAGGCTCGTACGCATTCTTGAAGGCATCCCATGCTTCTCGGGCAGTCATTTTGGGAGTTACTATATTTTTAATCTCATCAGTGAGATTTAAATATATCAGGCCAATGGCCTGCTCGTCCTTAGTGGACCATTGCTCTTTGGCTTACTCTGTAGCGGTCTCATCTGGTTTAGATATGATAGCTTCTCCAGAGACATAACACCAAACATTTTTTGATTTAAGCATCATTCTCATATTACTGGCCAAAGCTTGGTAATTTGTATGAGAAAGCTTATCAAAGTCCTCCCATTTATACTTTGATGGCATTCTGATTAAGCCAAGCTAAACTAAGCTTGGTATTTGTATGTTTAAAGTTTTTACAGTAGATCCTGTATAAATTACTGGTTATTTTAAAGGATGATGCAATCATGCACTATTGCATCAGCCTATTCAATTGACGCACAACACACACAAAACACTCGCGTAATTCAAAGCAAATTTGTAGAACAGTCCATCTTAATTGTAGAATCTTTTTAAGAAAAGTAGTGAGCCTAGGCCCATAACCTTTGTGGGCTTTATTTTCCAGTTACTGACTCCTAAGGTCTGGTTAGCTACTCCAGACAATAGGGACGCTATAACTAACAAAGCCCTAGTGGTATTCAAGCTGTAGTTCCTAATAACAACGATTGAACTTTTTAAGATTCATCTGTAATACTTTTACAGATGTTGATCAATTCTATTATCTTAAATTAGACTACTAAGTGAGTAATTAAAAAGATAAATGACTAAACAAACAAACTTTATAAGTATAACAAATGGGATTTATTTTAAAACAATGTTACTCCTATGAATGCCCAATGTTAAGTAGTTGCCCATAACACAGAAAATGGTAAAGCCTTTTACACTAACAAACACTCTACATTAGCCTATGAACTTGGCTAAGCAATCCAAGGCGCCACGGAGTGCAAGATGGAAATGCTAGCAGATCTAACTGCGCGAGGTAGCGCTGACGTCATAGGTATTGTGACGTCGGAAGCAATTAGTTCGTATTACAATAAGCACATCTGTGCATGTGCAAGTACTTACTTCTCTATTACACATAGAGACTAAAATATCACAAACAATTACGATAATATTGATTACATGATTATCGTGAGCAATAATGAATCGAGTTAACAATCGATTAATATGCGACAAAAAGATGCAATTAATATGTTAAGCATATTAACTGCCAATACAAGGCTAGTGTCATGTATACATTTTAAATGTAACATGAAGTGCAACTGGAAGTACATACTAAACATAGTCAGATCCCAAACTGTTTGGAATCCTGTATTTCTGGTATGCTACCGGCTATGATCATGTGACGCATGACCATCCCAAGTTGACCACATGCATGTATCAACGTTAGGGATGCTAGCCCGCTATATTGCATGCAAAACATAGGTAAACGTGAGGTTGGGTCCAGGGACCCAGGGCAGTCCCATTGCTCCTCATGCTAAAAGCAATGTTCCCCATTGTTTATAATGCATTACCATGCACATCCTATATTAACTACAGGGTTGCCACAAGTGTAGCAAGGGAATATCCACCACAAGTTTTGCTCACATGAAATGGGGCAATTTCTCCAAAGAGTAGGAATAAAGCACGAGAGAACAATCGTGTACACTCCCAGCCAAAATGGGGTGGCTGAGAGATACAATCGTACTCTAGTGCAGCGATTAAAATCGTTTTTATTCGAAAGCAAATTGCCATTGAAATTTTAGATGGATGCAGCTTTAACCTCCACATATATTTACAATCGCATGGGACATCAATCTATTGAATATAGAACTTCCTTCGAGATCTGGAAAGGAAGGAAATCGTCGGTAAAGCATATGAAACGATTCAGATGCGCCATGTACGTCCACAAGCCTGGACAGCTAAGAAGTAAATTGGAAACAACTTTGGTTCTTTGCTATATGATTGGCTAAGCATTTGTTACAATAGGTTTTCATATCTGTCTCCCGGAACTCAATAAGATAGTTGAAAGCAAAGCTGTTGCTTTTAACAAGGGAGTATGCTATGGTGATGGTAAAACACTAATTAATCACAGTGTTAATGATTTTAGAATTCCAGAGGATGATGACGACAAAGGCGATGACAATGATGCGATTATGAACTCCAAGAAAAGAACTCCTTATCAAATGAACTCCAGTTATTATTGCTGAAAGAGTTGCTGAGTATCTGGCTCCCAGAACTCAATAAGATAGTTCAAAGCAAAGCTGTTGCTTTTAACAAGGTGGTATATGCTATGGTGATGGTAAAACACTAATTAATCACAGTGTTAATGATTTCAGAATTTCGGAGGATGATGACAACAAAGGCGATGACAATGATGCGGTTGGTAATACGATACGACAAACTCCAGTTATTATTGCTGAAGGAGTTGCTGAGACGCCGAGAATAGACGAAAGAATGCTGACACCTCCAATTAGAGACCAAGATGAAGCTGGACCTAGTGGAGTTAGGACGGCGAGACGTAATCTTCAAGCACAGGACAAACGTGATGATTATTCTTTACGGAGTCGAGACAAGGAACCAGCTGAGGCTAAGGTCCCTAAGAGTAAGGATTTAAATGTAGATTTTAGCAAAATCCAAGAGAATCAGAGACGAAAACTGTGAAATTGGGAAACCGACTCGGAGGATGATGAGGAAGCCATGGCAAACTGCACTGGCATTCTGGAGCAATGACTAAAATGGACTGATGTAGCGATTCCAGAGCTACAAGCAAGCAATGGAATCTCTATTTTCTAACAAGTGAAGTGAAGCAATGAAAGAGGAAATTAAGCTGATGGAGAAGCGTGATGTCTGAGATGTGGTAGAAATGAAAACTCATCACAGGGTAATTCCTAATAGCTGGGTATTTGCTGTTAAAACTATTCCAAATGGCATCGTTTATTGTTTCAGAGCTAGATTGGTCGCTGGAGGTCACAGACAAGTCGAGGGAGAAGACTACAGCGATGTGTACTCTCCAATAATTAAATTTTCAATCATTAGATTATGCTTTGCTGCTCTTGTTGGAGAAAAGAATTGGGTTTATCACAAATTAGATATTGCAGGGGCATATCTGTACGGTGATTTACAACATAATATTTTAATGAGACTGCCGGTAGGATTTGAGCATTTAGGGAAAGCTCTATCCTTAAAGAAGGCATTGTATGGTCTGCACCAGAGCGGAAAAGAGTGGTTGCTGCATCTGAGTGTAGCATTGAGGAACTTAGGTTATAGAAGCATCGATGGAGCTGCCTGCTTATATGCTAAGTATTCTTGTATTGTTTTAGCTGTGTATGTAGATGATGTGGCAATGTTTGCCAAATCAGACGATTACATTAATGAAGCCATTCAAGATTTGCAGGGCGCTTACAATGTTAAGGCCATGGGGCCTATAACTGTTTTATTAGGAATCAAATTTCTACTGAAGGATGGATACATAGGAATTCATCAGGCAAATAAGATTGAGATGTTGGCAAAGAAGTTTCCAAACATCAAGATGAAGCCCATGACCCTACCTTTGGTAAAGGAAGCGACGCAGAAGATGTTTAAAGGGATAGCAGTCAACGTCCCGTACAAGAATGTCATTGGAGCCCTTCTACACCTGGCGCAGAAGACAAGACCGAATATTTCGCTGGTGGTGGTGTTCTTAGCCCAGTATGCAGCCAGTCCCACCATCCATCATTGGGATCAACTGAAACAACTTTTGAGCTATGTGTATTTTATTAAATTCTATGTATTAACTCTTTACAGGGGTAAATGTGGCAAAATGGACGGTAATTTACAGTTGGTGGCGCATGTAGATGCTTCATGGATTGCATGTCCAACAGACAGTAAATCCATTTCTGGATTTATAGTCAAGTGTGGAAATGGAATCGTATATTGGCGAAGCGCAAAGCAATCCTGTGTGAGGCAATCGACGATGGAAAGCGAGTGAATGCTATGGCTGAAACAGATAGTATTTAACTGGGGAATAGTCAATTTTAGTGTTCCGGTAGTATATTTCGACAATAAGTCAGCAATTCAATTTTCTAATAATCAGATCGAGAATTGCAGATTTAAGTATATTAAGGCCAGATATCATTTTCTTCGTGAATGTGTACAAGAAAATGAATTTGAACTGTGCTATGTCGAGATAACTGCCAATCTTACAAACTTCCTGACAAAAGCATACGTGAAGACTGCTTTGGATTTAGTTATATCAAAATTATTTAAATCATTAGTTTAATACGGAACACTGTTTTGGTTATAGTCAAAATTAAGATTAAATTCGCGATAATTGGTAAAGGGGAAATGTGTTGTATTTTGGTACCAACAATCTTCGTATTTCATCTCCATTTTACCTCAGTTGCCATTTTTATAGGTTTTCAATATTGCTATTTCATCGAATTTGCATAAATGTCATGTATTAATGTATATCTCTTAGTTACAGGCATTGCCAACCACTTTGCTGTACTAAAAGTCTGTTTTAATTGGATTGAATACAATTACGTAGTTTGTATTAATGTTAGATTATAATTTAAGTGGATTAATAATAATCCATATTATTAATTTACAATGGAATTGCCATTTGATGGACTAATGATGCAATACGTAGCCAAATTTACTTAGTAAACCTGATTATTTAACATTAATAAGCCCATTTTCACTTAGCTTTAATATCAATACGTTGCAATAATCGTTTTGTACATAAACAATAATCGTTATATTGATTCTATATCAATAGTATCTAAATACAATTACGGCGATAATCGGCCCCTATTATTCACGTAAATAGCTAGGAAAACCTAATATTGTTCAATTTGGATTTCATATTCGAATTCCTTGTAATTTGTTTATTAAGAAATGATATTACACTTTTTCTTTAACATTAAATTTAATTTAAAACTATTAAGAAACATTAAATTCATACCGTATGGGCGTTGGCTAGCATTAATGGTTACAATTAAATTGCAATAACATTTGGTAAACAAAAGAAACTTTTTAATTAAATTATTATGTCAAATAGACTTAATTAATAAATATTAATCAGAATTCAGTTTATCTTACGTTTATGGACCTTTTGCCTGGTGACGTCATTATTAAGTCATCATGGTTCTTAAAAGATGCACGTTACCTATAAAAGGTGATTCGCATAGGTTCTATATTAGAAACTTAAATTCTAATATGAAATTATTTACAGAGCCTAAATTTATTAAGATCAGTGGATCTTAATTATTGTTGCACAAACAATTAGCTCTTGCTAATTGCAAATGAAATCGATTGTAATACT
>JAAFCF010007126.1:14764-30788 GCA_013389785.1 Helicorthomorpha holstii | reverse complement strand
AAAACTTCTTTTTAGAACAAAACTCAAAACATTCAAAACTCAAAACTTCTTTTTAGAACAAAACTCAAAACAATCAACACTCAAAACTTCTTTTAAAACCCTGAAAACATTTTTGTCGAACACTGAAACTATTTTTAAAACACTCGAACTTCTTTTTAGAACACTCAAACTTCTTTTTAGAACACTGAAACTTATTTTTAGAACACTGAAACTTATTTTTATAACACTAATACTACTTTTTCGAACACTGATACTTCTTTTTTCAACACTCAAACTTATTTTTCAAACACTGAAACTTGTTTTAAAACACTCGAACTTCATTTAGAACATTCATAAAAGTCACTAAAGTAAACCAATTGAAAAGTTTTTAATGAAAATTAAAATTTAAAATTGTGGAATGTTTTTCTAGTAAGAGAAAGGACACAAACCTTGTGTACTGAACAAATTCACATTGTAATATTTGACTTCCTGTTTATGGAATTTTCACATTCTATGGTTCCCTTTTTTAGGCATTTTGTCTCCCTCGTATAAATAACACAGAAGATTGAGGAATCCAATGCCCCTCCCCCTCGCATTCTTCTCCCTCCTCCCACCTCCTAACTCCACCCCCAAATAGAAAATCCCCTTTCATGGTAATGCAATGCAATGACAGAAGTAAAATTGCTGTATCAGCGTTTTACATGTGCAATTTACATGTTCAAATGTAATGCAATGATGATGAAAATGCAAAGGGAAAAAAAGAAGTCAATTGAGAGCTTACAAAAAAAATATTTCTATCTTTTCAGTTCATCACGTGCATTTCCATTTTAAATATGGAAATTCCTAATAATTCGTTCCATTTTCCTTTCCTCTATGTTCAACATATTTAAATGCTATTTTACGGTTTCTATATCGAATTAATTGCACTTCACTTGACTTTCAAATCGATTTTTATCGATATGTTTCAGTCACGTGATAGAAATTCTATTCACAACATTGTAAAAAGAAATTGCTCACAACCACAAAACAAAAACTCCAATTTCAAAATTCAGAACAATCTTAGAAATCAATTTTTAGGCGATTTTCATTATTTAAATTAATTTAAACACGTGCAAGTAAATTTGTATTGTGTAGAACTCTTTACACGTGCAAGTAAATTTGTATTGTGTAGAACTCTTTACACGTCAAATAATTTCAATTTTATGAATAAAAATGTTCCAATTTTTACAAACCAAAAAAATGGTAAGAAAAATGTTCGAATTTTCACTAATAAAAAACTTGGAATAAAAATGTTCGAATTTTTATCAATAAAATAAATTAGAATAAAAATGTTCGAATTTTTACCCATAAAATAAATCGAATAAAAATGTTCTAATTTTCACAAATAAAAAAATTCGAATAAAAGTTTTAAAATTACAAAATAAATATACCGGTATTTAATTCTCTTATGTTAACTTAAACACCTGTAAAAATATAATTGCACGTGCTTTACATTATGATCTATCAAGAGAAACACAATACAGATTTACTTTATAAATTAAAAACTTTTTTTCCCAATAAGAAATAAACGAGACAAAACGCCATAAGAGCGAATAGCATTTAGTCTCACTTCTTTATTAGCACAGTAGAAAATCTGCTAAAGCAAAGAAACTGAATATAATTTGATAACAAAAAAAAGCTGTATTTTGCTATTTTGTAGGTTGAAAACAGTTTGTCAATCTGTTAGATAGAAAATCGCATTTTCTCAAACCCAATTGGCCCAAATTTTATGACCAAATGGATACAAAATGGATACTTTCAACAGTATTGGATTTTTGGATTGTGAAATCAAAACCTGCCAATCGTAATCGTAAATGCCATTTTTTTTTCTACAACCAAAGAATTGTTCTTTTCCCATTTTGAATTTTTTTTTATACATTTTTGGCAATTTACTTTTTTAGTCCTATCATCACTTGCTCTTAAAAAGTCTCCAAAATAACATTTTTGACATTTTCCACTTTTTTTTTTCTCCACTTTCTCAAAGTATTGATGATGACATGTTTCAATTTCTTTAAAGAAACCACTTTTCAAAAAATGCACAAAGAACAAAAAAATCTTTTCAAACGTCAAATCTATTTTAAGTTAAGTTTGGGAATCAAAAATAAAAATTCACAAAAAAATAAAATCTCCTCAAAACAAAAAAACAAAATAGTAAATTTTGTTTACAGTTCAAAAATTTAAAAATAAAATAATAAAACAATTCTAACTTTTTCATTAAAATAAAAAATTAAAAAAAATAAACAAATAAAAAAAAAATTCCTAACATTTTCCTAACTTTTTCATAACAAAACATAAAATAAAATACAAAAAAATAAATAAAAAATAAAAACAATTTTCCTTTTATTTTCATTAAAAAAAATCCAAACTTTTTCATAAAAACTAAAAAAAAAAAAAATTTCCAAAATTTTTTTTAAAAAAATAAAAAAAAAAAAAAAAAAAAACACAATTTTCCTAACTTTTTCATAAAAATAAATAAAATGACAAAAAAATGTATTTTTTTGTCAAATAAACTTTTTAGCTTTTACAAACTTGTTAAAACATCAACAAACTCAAATTGAGGTACAAACCGGAAGTCGTTGATATATAATTGGGTCGATATGTTGTAATAGAGGGAATTACTTATTGTAATAAATAAAGATAAGATAAAAAAAAATGGTTTTGTCTGACCTTGCCATTAAGATGAGCCTGTGCGCGTAGACTGGAATTTCTTCTCTTCCAAGGAGAAAGACGATGTCAGCTGATTCATGGTCATCAGCCAATCTCTGTAGGTCATCTAACAGCTTTGGAACGCCTGTCAACGATTTGTCGGTGAAATGCACTGACGCTGTCGTGATTCGAGTACCCATGAGACCGACACACTGATTAGTAGTATTATTATCCACTGCAAAAAAATTAAATAAAAATATTACAAAAGTTGCATAGAAAAATAAGAAATTTAAAAAAAATAATTATTCAGAATGTTCCAATTACTACAGCAACTATTAATGCACGTGCTTTAATTGCACACATTCAAATTCCAAATCCCCAACTTTTAATTGCCCACATTCAAATTTTTCCAAAAATTAATTCACGTTCTTTAACTACACCCATTCGAATTCTTAGTTTCTAACTCTTTTAATTTCACACATTCAAATTTTCCGACTATTTATTCACGTGATTTAATTTTCCACATACGAAATCTTAAGTTATCAACTATTTATTCACGTGCTATACGTTGCATACAGTACATTTGAATTCCAAGTTTCCAACTTTTAATTTACACACATTCGAATGTTCTAACAAATTAATTCACGTTCTTTAATCGATTTCGCGTTAAACGAATTTTCCTTTTATTCAAATAATTTGTTATTAGTTTGTTGTTTAATTGAACTTTCATGAGGTTGCAAAGGTCATTTTTGTTTGGGCAATTTAAAATGTAGGTAAATTATGACGTTTATGGTCGTTTTGTATGTTCTAAAAGGGGTCTCCATTTGAAATACAAATATAAAAGTAAAGGCATTCAATTGGCAACTGGCAAGTGAGAGACAGTCTCTTGGGAGTCACTAACTTTTCTGCAATTTCCAATAAAACTTTCTCTCTCTTTTCCACGTGCTCTTTTGGTCTTTTGCTATTTGGTTAGCGCTAAGAGACTCTTATTATGGCGCTTTAGCTCTTTTATAGTTCTCATAGTTAGTGTGGCATAATAATTTGTTCTTTTCTAACGGCCATTTTGATGGTTTTTAAGCTTCGTATTTTCGTTAGAAATTCACTACAATTTATTTCTCCCACGAGAAACACCAAATTGCATTTTACGTTACGTTACGTTTCGTAATAGTGGACGTTGAAAACATTTTTATCTTTTTCCAAAAGTCAAAAAGTTTCCCTCGCAAAACAAATTCCATCTGGGAAAACCCGCCATTTTGTTTCTCTCAACAACAAACTTTTTGATTGCAAAATTAAAACTTAAAAAAGAAAGAAATTATGATAATTAGAACGATGACGTAATGATAATGAACGCTCATTTGTACAATTAGAATTTACATTTGTTTTTAGCATGTGTAATTTGTGGTGGAATTATTGTTAAAGACCTTGGAGGCCATTTTAGAATTGGTTTTTCCTTAAGTAAGCAAAATATTTTATTCTTTGTGTTTTCATAGAAAACCATTCTCTAATTTTTAATTTATTTTAAGCACGTGAATTTTGGTTGCAATTAAAAATAAAGCACTTTGGAACTATAGAATTCGAATTAAAGCCCGTGAATAAGTAGTTGGAAAATTCGAATGTGTGCAATTAATAGTTGGAGACTTAGAATTCGAAGTTGGTTATCAAGAACTTTTAAAAAAAAATATTTTTTACGCCATTTGTCATTACTTTAAATTATTAATTTATCCCAATAATAACGTTTTAGAACCATCACCAATAACAAACATTCCAAATAGCACGTGCTTTAATTTCAATGACGGCTAAACCATAAAACATTTCAACTTTGATCTTCCAATGTTTTCAAAATCCAGCAATAAGTAAATTTCTAAATTAGAACACTGTTTCTCCAAGGTCACAAAAAAAAACAATGGAACAGATTATAAGTGTTCTAAATAAAATAAAATCACTTCTTACTGTAAATTCTAACGTTCTTGTTACCATTAAAAACAAAAAAAAAGCACGTGAGATTCTACAATACTGCTGATGTTGTGTTAGAAAGATTGATGTGTGTGTCATTGTGTGTTACTGTCACACGAACCACCTATTGAACAACATATCTGTCAAATGTTAACTTAAATTTTCGAATGTTTTCAAAATCCAGCAATTAGAACACTTTGTTTTACCTAATTAGAACATTTAGTTTCACCAAGGCCACAAAAAAAAAAAGAAAAAAAAATCATATCATTCGAACTGTTAATAAGTGTTCTAAATAAAATCACTCTCATTACTATAAATTCGAACGCTCTTCTTTCCCTACCAACAAAAATTAGAGCACGTGAGATTCTACAACATAAATTTTCCATTATGCAGTGTTCGAAATAATTATGTGTGCATATGTGAAGTAGCAGCATTGATTGTCACACGAACCAACAGGTTAACCAACTTCTCTGCAAAACGTAAACACAACAACAGCAGCAAAAATAAAAACCAAAGTTAAAAACAACAAATTTAGCAACAAAAACAACAAATTATTGAACTAAAAATCACTCATCACAACTACTTAAGCTATTTAGGAACAACAATCATTCAAAAAAAGTCAAAATAGTAGACTAAATTAGGTCAAACAGTACCTAACATAGGAAGACCCAAACCAAACCCAAGTGGCGTGACTGTGTGTGTGTTAAAGAGCAGCACAGGCAACGCTATGTAAAAGCAATGGAATTTTGGACTCTTTGCAGACACAAACACTGAACCAATTTACACACTGAAAATCCCAAAAAAAAAACATGTCTCTGTGTAATTAATTAATTCTGTCTAATTAAACACATTAATTACTTAATTATCTGTCAATTTCAAATAGTAAAAAATTGTGTCTTAGTATTTTGTAATAAAAATAAACCGGCAAAGTTGTGGGGTCAAACTTTGACCTACAAACCGTCAAAACACTTGAGCAATTTTACTTTTTACTTCAACGTTTTAATTAGTTATTAATTAACACTGAGTAATTAGCTGATATTAGTTAGTCAATGATGACGTAATATTTAAGTGAAAACAAAATAAACATTTACCAACAACAGGTGAGATTTTTCGAATGATTTCTTCAGTGCTGAGACGCCATTTGCACACTCACACACTTTACACAGTTGATTCTGCGACTGCGCACTGTTCAAGGTGAGCAAGTTTTACTCAAGGTCATAAGAGAGAGGTAGAGTTAGATGTAGATGGAGGGTTGAAAGTGAGGGGTTTTGTGGCTCCCCCTTGCTCAAATTATTTAGTCAAAGTTAACGCACCCATTGCACAGGTCAACGAGATTGAGATTGAATGCAAAAATAATAAACACGCTGTACAGTAGTTGCTATGGTTACTTCACGCAATTTTTGATTATTCGCCTTTTAGAATGTTCTCAAATAACTTTAATTCACGTGCAAAGTTTTTAATACTGTTACATATTTTTTTTTATCTTTAATTCAGTTTGGAATGTTTCAAGAAACACAAGTATTCCAAAAAAAAAAAAAATGTTTTAAATTAAGCACGTGAGATTGAGTTGTGATAAAAATTATTCGAACATCGTGATAAGTTGTGATTTTAATTCACGTGCAAAGTTTTTATTTATTTATTTATTTTTTGATCTTTCATTCAGTTTGCAATATTGGAATAAAAATGTTCGAATTTTCACAAACAAAAAAATTAAATAAAAACGTTCGAATTTTTACCAATAAAATAAATTGGAATAAAAATGTTCGAATTTTTATAAATAAAATAAATCGAATAAAAATGTGCACATTTTCAAAAATAAAAAAATTGAAATAAAACGTTAGAATTTTCACAAACAAAAAAATTGGAATAAAAATGTTCGAATTTCATAAATAAAAAAATTGAATAAAAATGTTCGAATTCTCATCAAAAAAAAATAAATAAATAAAAACGTTCGAATTTTGAAGTTTGTCTTGAAATTTGAAAACATTTTAAAATGTTCAAAAAAAATAATAAAATAAAAAGCACGTGAAATTGAGTTGTGATAAAAATCATTCAAACATCGTGAAAAATAAACACGTGACTTAAACTTTAATTTAGAATATATTCAAATTGGTAATTAAATAAATAAATTGAAGTAAATAAGTTTTGATGCATTCAAATGACGTCAGAACTGATTTTTACAAATTCAAATCGATTTTTAAAATTGCTAAACATTCTATCTAACCATTGAATAAAATGAAATTCTATTAAACATTCTAAACTTAAATTCGAATGAGTGTCCAATCGCATACAGTAAAGTACAGTACATTAAAATGTGTGTGTTGATTTAATTGATTAAAATGCCTGAAGATCTGTCTATCAAATCAAATGAAAATGTTAAACTGTTTTGACTGCTGAAAACAAAACAACCAATGGCACTCATTTAGAATGTCATTTGAAAAAATGTTCTACTTTGCTGGAATAATATTTTTGTTAAATTATTTGATAGAATAAGCGTGCACATAATGGAATTCAATTTCAATGGACACCATTAATGCACTTTTGCATTTAGTCAATGGTTTCAGGCACTGAGGATTCATAATCCAAACCAAAACATATTAAAATCCATTACAGTACATACTGTAGCTTGTGCTTCCGGCGGAAATAAGGTGGCATGACGTCAGAAGTGCTCACCAATGACAACATTCTCTAATTATTACAATTACACAAGAAAAACATCAAAATCATATCTACATTATCAATGACCTTCACAATTTCAATGAATTTTTATTAAATCTACATTCGAATTTTTGAATGTTCGCAGACTGTACAATGACTGCACGTGCGTTTATTACAAAAACCTAACTGGTGAATTCTAGTTAAACTTTTGTTTTTAAATTCGAATTTGACATTTCGAATGTTCGCAGACTTACAATAACTCCACGTGAGTTGATGACCAAAAACAACTGTTCAATTTTAATTAAACGTGTTTTTTTTAATTCGAGTTTGACTTCTATAATATTCTAAAAACTTAAAAATAATTACACGTGCGTTGGTTATTGACGGCAACTGTTTAAATTAATTATTCTTTTTCAATTCAATTTAATCTTTCGAATGCTCACAGTCTTACAATAACTGCACGTGCGTTGATCACTAAAAACAACTATTGCATTTTAATTAAGCTTTCTTTTTAACTCGAATTCGACCTTTCGAATGTTCTAAAACTTACAATAACTGCACGTGCATTAGTTTCTTATGTTTTTGTTTTTTTTGTAATTACAATTTAAATTTTAGAATGTTTCCATACTTCAAAATCAGATGTCAATGTATGAGAAGCTAAAATCAGCTGCTGTACAAAAACTGCTTCTCAATTTCAAATATTGATAACTGATCACATGCTGTGACGTCACTGCAGTGTTTACTTTCAAATATTCGAATTATTATTACATTTTATGAGATTTGATGTTCGTGAAGTGTGAAATATTGACAAGGAAGTTACTTGTGTTTATTTAGTGAGCAGCCAGACAAGACAATAAGCTTTTAATAAGCGATGGAAGCGCCACCTTGTCAATACAAATTTGCAAATCCTTAATAAAAGTGTCACAAAAACTGATAAATTCCCATCTGGGTTTCCCACAATTACACTGTAGTTTATTTACCAACATCCCTCTCACCCTTCTCTGACCCCTTAGGAGACGCCATATTGATGATGATGACACGTGACATTATCAGAACGCTCATCATCCCATCTGTCTCGTCTGCTGAATATATAATTTTGTGTTCCCCCCCCCAGTCCCCCTCTCCTCTCCTCCCCTCACTTACACATAAAACAAGGCAATTATGTGGACAACAGGATTTTTTTCATACTTTATCTTGCAACATTGTTTATTTCCCAAACTATCAATTTTAAATTTCAGATGCTTATCAGCCATTTTGTAGTGTTTAGCTTACTAAACAAACCATACTTAACAGCAGCCATTTTGATTTCAATGCAAACACAGTCACCTGTTCATGTTTTTTTTTATCTTCAAATCAATCAATAATATGTCAGTCAGCAGCCATTTTATTATCAAAAAGGATTAAGCTTTTACACTCTAATCTTAATCCGTTTTTAATGCAAATTATTTACAAAAAAATTAATTGTTGCTGCCTCTTAATGATGTTATAGTGTTCTACACTTATGTCATGCAAAGTGTCAAGGAATTTTTTTTTACTTAAAATTGAGTTGGCATAGCAACCAAAGCACGTGCTTGATTTTTTGTTTATTATTTTGAGTTTTGAAATGTTTTTAGACTAAAAATTAAGTTGATATATAGCAACCAAAGCAAGTGCTTGATTTTTTTTCTGTTTATTGTTTTGAGTTTTGGAATGTTTTTTTTTTACTTAAAATTGAGTTAACATAGCAACCAAAGCATGTGCTTGTTTTATTTTCGTTTATTAATTTGAGTTTTGCTGCCCCTTAATGTTGTTATAGTGTTTTACACCGTTTAAATGCATTTAAGATTTAAAGGGATTTAAAGGGGCGGTTTTTATATTTAAAAAATACTTTTTTTTAATTTTCCTTAAAAACCATTCTAAATGACTAAATTAACATTTGACCATCGTATGTATCACTTTAATATCTACAACATTTGTATTTAACATTTGTTTCCATCTACTTCCGGTTTCAAGATAAAAATTGCTTTTTTTAAATAGTAAAAGCAAATTACAAATTAGCATTAAGTTGAATTGGATTTGATTTGATGTGAAATACATTTTTATAATTACAAAAACGTTATGAGGATTTGAAACCTAAATTTTCAAAAAGATTAATTGCTGTTTATGTTTTTGTTTGGCGAATTCAAATCTCCAAATATTCAAATATTCGAATTCAAAAATTATAAATTAAACTTTAAATCATCTTTATTCTTGTTGTTGTAATTTGTAAAAACATATTTAAAAAAGGCAAAAAATGTGCTTAATTTTCATTAAAATATCAGGCAATTTTTCTTCTGAAAAAGTTATTAAAGTCAGAAAGTAATATCCTGTTGAAAAGCAACATAATGATGAGAAAAGAGAAAGAAAGAATAAAAGAAAGAATTTGTTTTCATTTGCCAATAGAAAACGTCTTAAACTTTTGTAATTTATTTCCTGGTTAGTAAAGAAAAGACTTTTTCCACAATAATAAAAAAGATAAAACTGTATTAAAAGCTGAATTCATTGAAGCCAACACGCATAAATTACAAATTAAAAGTAAACAAATTTCTTCTTCTTCTTCTTTAAAGATGAAAATGTTAAGATGTTGGGTGAGGATTGAGGATTGACTTGATTGCTTATAAACTCAATGCAAATTTAAATTCTTTTTCTTAAATATAAGAAAAGGAGTTTTCTTATCAACTTTCTTATAGGTTGAATTTGTACTGTTAAAGATAAAAATCAAACATCAACAAACTTTCTCTCTTTACAATTTCATTTTCATCTTAATAAATCTTGAGTTGATGAGAAAATATACTTTTTGAAAAGCATAAAATTGTCTTATCAGCTTCTGCCAAACGTCTTTATTTTTTTTTTCTACTTAAAAAGAAGCTGAGAAAACGTCAAATCTTAAGAAGCTTCGATTAAATTTTTTTATAGGCTGTTGAGATCAAAAAGAAAACTTTCTCCTTCCAGAAAATATTTACTCACACAAAATCAACATTTTTTTAAATTTTTTAATAAAAATGTTTAAGTTATCAGAACCACAGACAACACTGAACTTGTATTTTAACCTACAAATAAAAAACTGAGACTAAATTGCATCCGTTTCAATAACGATTTGTCTCATTTCTTTCTTGCCAAGAGAGAAACAAAAGTTCCAATAAAACACAAAAATAAAGTTTATCAGTTCCAATTGTAAATAGAAAATTCATGCAAAGGAAATAAAAACTTTTAAAAAAATGTTCCAATTTTGATTGCTATGGAAATAGAATTTTTTTTGTTAAAGTTTTTTTTTTTTTTTGGTTTCAGTAGTAATAGAACATTTTCATCAAAAGTTTTTTTTTGGTTGCTATGGAAATAGAACATTTTTATTAAAATTTTTTTTGGTTGCTATGAAAATAGAACATTTTCATTAAAGTTTTTTTTTTTTTTTGGTTGCTATGGAAATAAAATTTTCTTATTAAATTTTTTTTTGTTTGCAATGGAAATAGAACTTTTCTATTAGGATATTTTGTTGGTTACTGTGATAGTAAAAAATATCTTTTATTAGTGTTGCTATATAAACCACTTTTATATATATATATATATATTTTATTCTTAAAAGTTAAATTTGAATTTTAGAATAGTAACAATATCTGATGGCCTTTACTGTTTTTTTTTTTTTTTGTTTTTTTTTTGTGAATGTAAAAAGTGTTTTGAAAAGAAAGATGGTTGTGATTAGCTAACTAATTATTGATTTAATATAAAGAAATATAGTTATTTTTTTTTTTTGATTTGTTCTTCATTGAAAATGTCATAGTTTGTGTTTCCCGTGAGTTCTACTTGGCGTCTTTTGTGCATTTGGTTCTAATAAATTAATTGTAATAAATTACATACTTTATTATACTGTTACATTAAGTTAGTTGCTTACTGTATGTGTTATCTAAATGGGGTGAAGTGAGGTGGGTGGGGAAGTGGTATAGGCGGATTGGGGAACTGGGGGGGAGTGAGAGAAACACTTTTGGCGTGATGGTTATTATCCTTAAACTACTTGAACAAATGGCGCTATAAACAAACACACAAATTCAGATTGCAAGTCAAGACACGCACAACTACAGCTACATAGGAAATGATAACAACACCAACTACTAACTTAATATTGTACTTTTGTGCTAAACTTATCTTTTGTCTGAGTTTTAGTTTAGTTTTAATGTTGTAAATGACAAAATAAACTAAACTTATTAGTCTCTTAGAACAAAAACAAAACCATTTACTAATCTAACGAAACAAATCGTCATTCAAACTAATGTAACTCAGTCTCATCATTTAAAAAATTAACAAATGAGACTAAATTGCATGAGTTCTAATGGAGTTTTGTCTCGTTTCTTTATTAAAATAAAGAAACAAGACTAAATCTCATCAGTTCCAATGGAGTTTTGTCTCGTTTCTTTCTAAAAATAAAGAAACGAGACAAATCGTCATTGAAACCAATGTAATTTAGTCTCATTACTTTAAGACACAGTTTAAATGTTAAAAAAATGGCAATAAATTGAAACTTTATAAATATTTATAAGCTTATATTATAAGTTTATAAAAAGAATATAAAGTTTTGAATAATAATAATAAAGCAGCTGTGCTTGCACGTGCTGTGATGAAAATATTTGTCCAATGGCGTTGCAAATTTATAGAAAAACAATTTCCAAGTTTCTCATTTTAAAATAGTAAAATAGTAAACTTAGAATATTGAATGTACGGAAGCTGAAAATGACGTCATAAACATAAAATCCAAAATCCAGTCATTTGTAACATCTGTGTTTGCTATACAAAGAAGGCAAAAGATGGCTTTTTACGTATAAAAAGGTTTATTTGATGAAATTGATAGACTTACAATGCTTAGCTTATGTAATTTAACTTTGTGCAATTTCCTCATCATTATTTTTATTATTATTAAGTAAACAACAACAATTCAATGAATAAATAAGTTTTTTTCTCATATAAATGCTTTATATTTATGAAACAATGTGTTCTTTTTGTATTCTCTTTTAAGAACTCCACAAATTTCCAATTACATTTTTCGAATAGTAAACGACAGAACAGTTTTTAAAAGTAAAAAAAAAAAGCAAATTTTATAACTGGAATTTAAAATTCTGGTTGTCGTTTATTGTTCGAAATATTTAATCTCAATTTTTTGTGGAATTTCCTAAATATGGAACAAAAATAATGCAATTTTTTTAAAGTTGCTTTTTATTCGAAAATTAGATTAGAAATAAACACGTGCTATGAATTTTTTTATTTTTTTTTTAAAGAAAGAAAATAATTTTCTCAGCTCGTGCTTAATTTTCAACTACGGTACAAATTTTGTCAAAATATTTTTAAAAAGAAAGAATAAAATTATTTTTCTAGCCCGTGCTTAATATTTAACTACAAACGTCGAACAATTTTTTTAAAGATGTAAAATATTTTTTCAGCACTTGTTTAATTTTTAATTAAGAACAAAATATTAAAAAAAAAACATAACTTTGAAATGCAGACCAGTATTCGAATAATCCCACTTAATATTTAAAAGTTGGAACAACAGTTTCCTTTAATTTCGAACATTATTTACAAAAGTGCCAAAGCAAAAATGTAATATTGAAAAAGGTTAAATGGTCTATTGAGCATCATGAACATGTAATTGACTCATTGTTTTCCATCAGTTCAGACTGTTGCATAGTCGTCTGGCTTATTTTTTCTTTCTCTTTCTCCACCCATTGTATTGCATTGCATTGCTGATATTATTTTGCGCTTGACTGACTTTTGTTTTTATGTCGAGCGTTTTTATTTATTGATATGAGTATATTATGAGCGTTTATTGTTGAAAGAAAACGAGCGTGTGATAATGACGTTGCAGTTGCACTGGCTTATACAGCGTGAGTAGAAAGTTACTGTCCTTTCCATCTCTCTTACTTTTTTAAATAAGCAAAATATAGAAAAATGACTAACAGAACTAAATAGAAAGTATGTGGTTCTCCATCCAACGGCGATCATTAAGTGTCTGTGAACTTGTTATTTAAGCCTTTTTAGTAATTTATTGTTTAAATAAAAAGAGTTACGTCATTTTAGTCAATTGGAATGTTGTGTGGATTTCAAAATCTTAAATTTTGAGTACCATATCGTTCCATTCGGACCAGCGGTTCGCCCATAAAACAAAAACTACTATAACAAAAACCATTCAATTTCAAGCTAAAAGTTGAAACAGGATTTTTTTTTATTTTCGAACCATTGGTCCGATTGGAACGCTATGGTACTCAAACTTTAAGTTTTTTAAATCTACACAACTTTGCAATTGACTAAATTGGCGTATCTCTTTTCATTTAAAAATAAATTCCAAAAAAAGCTTAAATAACAAGTTCACAGACACATAATGATCAGCATTGGATGGAGAACCACATACTTCCTATTTGCTCCCATTAGCCATTTTTCTATATTTTGAATATTTAAAAAAGTAAGAGGGATTGGAACTGAGAACAGACTTTTTGTTCACGCTGTATATACATGTAAAGTCTATGGAGACTCCACAAAGTCAAAAACACATTTAAGGAGCGTCGTTACTTTCTTTCTTCACCAGAATAACCTTTTAAACAAGCACTTTGTTTAAATAAATAATCGACTCTACTATAAACACTGTATGGACTATAAACACTATAAAACACACCAACAGTAAATAGCAAATAATATAGGAAAAAATAAGATTGCAACTTCAACCAAGAAATCGTATTTCATCTTATTTTATTTTCTTATATTCAAAAAGAAAGAAAAAAAGAAGAAAATGATTGCTGATAAAAAGAAAAACCACTATAAATTATGTAAGTTTATGTTTATGTTGGAAATTTATGAGAGAATTTAAAAAACAACTCTTTAATATATTTTCATCATTGACGTCATCAACGTCATGATGATGATGCATAATGACGCATCGTGGAAGAAAATACAGAAAGTTCAAATGAGCAAATGCAAACATTGCATTTAACATAATTTTATGTCAAAATAGCATGTTTTGCATTGTTTAACTTTAATAAAATGCACTGAAATAAAAGTTCGACACAGCTGCTGTAGCATTAAATAAGCACGTGAGCAAAATTGGGTTTTATAGTTTTGAGTTTAGAATATTCGAATTTTATGTTTACGTGATTTAATTGTCATTGTTAGTTGACTTTATTTTGGAATTCGAATGAAGAGTTGAAAACATAAAATGTAAAATAATAAGCACGTGAGAATATTGGTTTTTTTTTTAGTTTTAATTTTACAAAGTTTTTTTTTTTAAATTGAAGTTCAAGTGCTTTAAATGTCATCGTCACTCGACTTTATTTTGGAAAATCAATTGTGAAATTCGAATGCAAAGTTGAAAACATAAAATAATAAGCACGTGAGAAAATCTGGACTCAAGTTTAAGTCTAAAAACATTCCACAACTCAAAATAATAAACAAAAATAAATCAAACACGTGCTTTGGTTGCTATGCCAACTCAACTTTAAATCAAAAAAAAAAAAAAAAAAAACATTCCAAAACTAACTAATAAACAAAAAAAAATCAAGCACGTGCTTTGGTGTTAACAAGTAACTCACATTTTTCTCCAATGTAAAAGTAAATTTCACACTGAAATATTTCTATTCTTTCGACGTCAAAATTAGACTTCTAAAAGAACGTCAATCAAAACAAAATCATCACCACCTTCAAACCTAAAAGTGAAACTGAGAAACCAGCCAGCTTTTTCTTTTAACCCACAACTTTCTTAAGTTTCAACCAAAAGAAAAAAAAAAAAAACAGTTTTTTCAGTCTATTTTGATCAACTTTTTGGCGTCTCAAATGCAAAAGACGCTTTCTTAAGACTCAAAAAACTCAAAATGTTGAATCCAAAAAAAAATTCTTTTTATTTTTTTTTCTTTTTCTTGAGACATTTGTTGTAATTTTTGCAATGTGTAAGATTTCTGTTCCTTAACTGCTACGGTTACTTATCTTTCATCTGGCAACACAGCTTGTGTTTGCATCTTAAGAGGAAATGGAAACCCAAGATCGACTACAGGTTCAAACATATCAACAACAAGATGATGAAAAAGAAAATACAGTATATTATGATGTATATTCCCGCTGAATGATGAAAATTGCTGCTGTCGTCATCAACAACAACAACAGCACCAATCATCATCATCAACCAGTTAAACTTTACTTCTACACACAAAAATAAATTCTAACATGAATTTAAACGTGCAAACATTTGTAAAATAATTTTAATCTTCAAGGTCACTATTTTTGGCGTTCCAAAAGTATCTGTTCCTTTCGAATAACAAAATGTTGCTAAAACATTTGAATTTTATAAAAAAAACAAATTTCGAAAATATTAAGTTGGCATGGTCCCCAACGCATGTGATGTTAAATATATTATCGAAACATTCCAAAATTAAACATTCTAAATAGAACTGAGCAATATTTGAAAAATTTCGAATATGATGTCAACAACATAAGAAAATTTACAACTTTTTATTTACAACTTTTTTCATTAATAAAGAAATGAGACTGAGTTGCATTGGTTTCAATGACAAGTTGCTTCATTTCTTTATTCTTCTTAAAGTAATGAGACTGAATTACATTGGTTTCAATGACGATGTGTCTCATTTCTTTATTTTTCTTAAAATAATGAGACTAAGTTGCATTGGTTTCAATGACGATTTGTCTCATTTTTTTATTTATTTTTCCAAAAAGCAGTTATTTTTAATTGGCGTACAAATTTCAATTA